>VUYV01000400.1:224563-280352 GCA_008711295.1 Anarhynchus alexandrinus
GCGGTCGGACGGGCTCTCCGGACGCCGGGGTCAGGCGGAGGGGACCCCCCCTCAGGGAAGCCGAGGACACCCGCGGGGTGGTGGGGTGGGGGGGAGCCCTTGCAGCCCGGGCCGGGCGCCCCGAGGGGAGCGGGGGTGGCGGTGGCGGAGGGCCGGGATGGGGCCGGTGGGCACAACCTGCCCCTCGGGGGAGCAGCGGCGGCGCCGCGGGCCGGGAGCGGGGCCGGGGTCCGCGTCCCGTCCGGCCCCGCCATCCCTGGCGGTGGGGCGCCCCCTGGCGGGCGCGGCGGGGCGCAGCGCGGGGCTACGGTGTGTCACCACCACCCCCCACCCCGGGTGCTCCAGCGCGTCCCCAAATAATCGTACTTTAATCGTTATTGAAAGGTGAAAATAAGGGCGAGCGTCGCGCCCCTTCTCCCCGACGGGTGTCCCGAGGTCCAGCCCGTTGCCCGCCCTGGTGCGGTCCGTTCTCCACCCGCTACCCGCATCCCGAATGCAGCTGTGCGCGGGGGGTCCCGTGTGAACTGGCACAGCTGGAAGGGTTGAGACCCCGGCATTATGGAGTTAGGGATGCAGGTTGTATACTAACCACAGGAGACACTAAAAAATAAGCTGCAGGCACTTGCACACGTGGAATATGAACAGAACTTCCCCTTAGAGAAGCTGCGGGAGAAGCCCCATTCTTCAGATAAATGTTTCTTTTGACAAATGCTTTTTTGGCTAACGTTTGACTATTAGTACGATTAAAGGGCCTACTTAAGCCAGAAGCTACTATTGAAATACATTGTAATTTTGCCAGGGAGAATTTTCATTTGTGGTCCAATCCCTAACCCAAGCTTTCTTCTGTTCCTGTGCCTGTGGTGTAACAGAGGACTTCTGGATTTCGGGATTGCAATTCGAGCGCTTGCAGAAGCCCTCCTATTCCTCTCGCAATTGACACTTTTAAAATTGGCTTTTTGTGAGAGTTGTGTCAGGAGGGCTGCACAAAATCCTTTTTGTCAGCTTTATGACTCTACAGTTAACTTCTGATGTATACAGCAAGATGACCCTGTTGTGATAAGGGTAATCTAGACACTGGATAGTAAAATTTACTGAATTTCAGTGTGCAGAAAGCCATGAATCTCTTGCCGCTCTTGCGTTACACTAGAATAGAAGGAATAAGTGTAGAGCTAAGGAAAAGCTCCTGGTGCAGAGCTTGGATCATTATTTGTTGCTGAGTAATGTCCAGTAATCTAACCTATGTCCTTGCCGAAAGAAATTCCAAACTCAACAGTTTTAAACTATAAATAATACTGGTGCCTGGAGGAATGTGAAATCCAGTATCAAGGACTTAGTCTTTCTCTGGAGGAAAACTGTTAATTTAAGAAAAAGGAGTAATGGAGAACCTTTAAGGACAGAAAGCATTGCTACAGCAAGGAGAGGGAAATACTGGAAAATCTGTCATGAAATGCATAATTGTTTCAGCACCTCAGATTCCTTCCTTCAAAGGTAAGAACTTAAATATCACTGTCAAAACATAACAGCCAGAAGTGCTCTGTTACACACCAGTGGAAATCCAGAGTACTTGCAGTGACTGGAAGGGTGATTTTCATCCATCTTTCCTTCTGGTTGCTCCAGGGCTTGCCGCCAGACCAACCTGTCACCAGGTCTCCCAGAGCTTCCCAGTTATATATCCCCAAATCAGGAAAAACACTGGAGCACCAGCACCCAGAGATAATGGGAGGGTCTCTTGACATTGGGACAGCCTTAAAAAGCTGCAGATGTGCAAACCATTTATTATTTGAGAGAAGAAATCACTGACACATGTAAAATGAAAGTCTGTTGTGATCCACCGCTAAAGGACCCTCTGGAGCGGGAGCTGGTTGCCATCGTGGAGCAGCAGAAGCTAAAACTGAAGCAAAGCTACAGCAGAGCCCCGCGAGGAGGAGGAGGTGAGGGGGCTCTCAAACCACCCCACAGGACATGGGGGAGGACGGAGGAAATGGGGAACCTGAGAGGGATGGGGAGAAGGGAAAATGAGAGGAAAAGGAGGTGAGGAAAAGGGAAGGGAGGAAAAGATTAAAAGAGGGGAAGATTTATACAGAAGTTACATGAGGCACTAGAGACAAGTAAAAGCACACTTCTGTGAAAAGGAGGGAGAGAGTTGCGAGTTGGGCTCCAACTAGAAAAAACGCCTCCTGACTGTTTGAAGAGCCTTTGATGTCAAAAGAAGCATTTTCACACTTAAAAGTTTAGTGTGTCTTTGTGTGCTTCCCTGGGCCTGGGTCTAAAGGAAAGTTAGGCCGGGCCTGAAGGAAATGAGAGAAAAAAAAAGTCATCACACATACTTTCTCTTCTTGCCAAAGACACCATGGGAAATAGTACATTAAATATTAAGAAATTAAATACTCAGATTATTAAGTATGGAAATAGGAAAAAGATGAAACGCTCAGAAGCCTGAGATAAAACACACAGAAAGGAATGGAAAGAGATACAGAAGATGTAACAGGTTTTAGCTTACTTTGAAGAAATGTGGATTCTATTAATTTCTCTGTCTCAGCTGCCAAAACATCTAGCTTCAGATTCTAAGTGTAAAGTGATTATTTGTGAACCAATTAAGTAATGTGATTAACACGCTTCTTAAGCAGAGGTGCTGTTTTACACACAGGGATGGAGCTGCACATTTTCCCGCACGTCCCTCGGTACGTGTGTTTGAGGAGACAGTTGATAAACAACGCCTGTTTCAGGCTGTGGAAGCAACTTCCCTCCCATGGTGGGTGAAACAAATCCTTCTTGATGCATTAACTTTGAAGAGTACCTGGAGACAGAGAGAGACTCAAAAAGGCAAAATACAGTTGCAGGAGAGTAGAGTGATACTGAAGCAGTCCAAGACTTCATTTGCAGTTGTCCTTAAATTACAATAACGTGCTAGGTATTGCTTAGTGTCTCAATTAAAAATTTTTTAAAAAAGCCTGTTCTGCTTTCCTGCTTCTTTTCCCTGCATGATCTTTCTTGTTATTCAGTTCAGAACAGGAGACCGACAGTTTTTGCTGTCTATGGCTGTATCTATGCTGATTTCGAAGGCATTGTCTGGGGACAGCACATGGACGTTACACCTTCAGCTTTGCCTTCATATATTCGCATGCTGCTCTTGAAAACGGCTAACTCTTTTGTGGTCTTCTACCAAATGGGATTTGATTATATAGAAGTTATTCTGAATCCTTGCTTGTATGCTTGCTTTGCTTGTAAAGGTCCTACAGCACAGTAACTATTCAGTTTGCACAGCTAGGGAACGTTTGCCTACTAAATAACAAGTAGTTCTTATTTGTATGGTTCTTCCCAAACCCATAAAGCATTATAAGAATGGTAGGCATTATTATTATTTTAGAATGAGTCAATGTAATTAAACTTGCAGTGGAATGCACAGCAGTCAATTTTTACTATTGCATTTTCTCTGTATGTTTAAATGATCATTCAGTTATGCTTACATTACTTGCTTTACTTACATTTAGATTCAAAAAATCAAGGCACTCTCGGACTTCTGAAGTGAATATTAAAACTAAGCAGACGGAAGGAGGGGTTCTTGGGCAGCCTGGTCTAGTGGGAGGTGTCTCTGCCTATGGCAGGGGGGTTGGAACTCGATGATCTTCAAGGTCCTTTCCAACCTAAACCATTCTATGATTCTTGACAGCTCTGTCTTTTCTTCCCTTTGTTGGACCTCAACAATCTGGTAAAGCAAGCAAAAAATACCAAACTGCTTTCAGACCTTGGTAATACTTCTGCAAAATGGGCAAGTTTGATTATGGGATCTTCTGTCTGCTCCTTTGAGTGGAGATGAGATTTTTGATCAAGGTCGATCAATCTATCTATCTATCTGTCTACATATACATCCCCCTCCATTGTAGAAGCCTAGCAATAGCTCTGCAGAAAGGCTTTTCTTACATGTGGAGAGGGTAACCTCTCTGTTCCCTGTCAAAAGACAGATTGGACAGAATCAGTGGCTGAAAATCCTTATGGATGCTACAGCAGGACCACCACCCTCAAAGTAGGCTGTTACGATACCTGTCCTGGCAACACAGGCATGACATCCTACCCTTGCATCAAGGTCTGGAGAGTGTATCTGAGACTCTATATGAGACACTCATAGAAAATGCATTCAGTTGGACTCTGTATTTTTTTTTCGATGCCAACTTAAAAGATTGGTTAAGGAGGACATATTCCTTAAATTTCTCTTGACACTATTTTAACAGTGACAAGAAAATCTTTGCTCGCTTTGTGTTTAACCACAACATTGAAATCAGGAAAGAAAGGAGGACATCCATATACCTCCGCAATCTCCTTATGTGCATGCTGGTTGTGTTGGCCACAGGTCAGAAAGATGCAGTGGAATGGCAGCAGATGTTCCGGCAGGCTCTGCAGTTGCCCTGCCTTATCTTCCCCCTTATCTTGGCCGTTCTGCCCCTTCCCTTGCACCTTGCCTGTATAGTCAGCCTGTCTTCATGAAATTCCTCCAGATGAAAAATAACCCTGAAAAAAAAAGCAAATAATTTTGACCATAAAAACAACAGAAAAATGTTAAAACTCTAAAAATTAGGAAAATGACTGTGTTATATTGTGGGTTTTTTTCAATAAACTTGTGAATTAAAATGGT
Organism: Anarhynchus alexandrinus; assembly: GCA_008711295.1. NCBI lineage: Eukaryota > Metazoa > Chordata > Aves > Charadriiformes > Charadriidae > Anarhynchus > Anarhynchus alexandrinus. The sequence continues at coordinate 229,194 of VUYV01000400.1, forward strand.
GCTTCCTCTCAGAACACGTGGTGTCCATTGCCCATCTCAGTATGGCAGCCTATCAAACCATTGCAGTTTTCCAACAAGTTTTATTACATTCCTCGTAGTTTGGGGTTTTGTGGATGCAGGTAAGCCAGGTGTTGCCTGTTGTGCAGCTCTGACTACACATCTAACCCTCCTGGCAAGGAGATTACTTTCTTTGCAGTAAATTTGGTGTAAATGATGCAAGGAGCTTTTAATCTTGGTGGAAATGAGCTTGGTGGCATCAAAGGCTGAAGAGGAATATTATTCTAGTCCTGAGGAACTTTTTCAGGTCCTGACTACAGTGACATCCATTAGTTCCTCACCCTCTCTAGGAGTCATTTACAGTTCCTTAGATGATTGTCCTGGTTTGAACGACACAGGACTAATTTATCTTCTAATACTTGGGAAAACTGTGCTTTTAGAAGACTCTACTGTCTGAATTTGTGAAAATATTTACTTTGTAAGCGAGCTATGGTGTGTGGGTTTCAAGGTCTCAATGTTTTCGAGCTCGCCAAGTGCAGGGGTGAGGAGGAGTGAGACCCGGGCAGTTGACCCAAGCTGTCCAACAGGATTATTTCATACCATCAACATCACATTCAATATAAATTAGGAAGTTTGATGCAAAGGTCTCTCTCCCTTGATGGCTGCCATCCTGAGAACTTTTTGCCCTGATGCCAGACCCCTGAGGCCTTCCCTTTCTCCTGAAGCTCTAGCGCTCGCAGTGTCCCACATTTGCTGTCCACTGCTGGGAGTGCACAGCTTCCTACTCATAGAATTGGCTGAGTATAATCCTTGTATATTCTGTATTGGTATCAGGATCAATATTGGTTCTTTAGTGCTATTAATGTTAATTATCTAATCTTACTCTATTAAATCTGTTTATATTTCAACTCCCGGGTTTCCTTTTTTTTTCCCGATTCTCCTTCCCAGGTGGGGAGGGGTCATCAGGTGATAGAATGATTGTCTAAATGAAAATAAATAGTTATGGGTTTCTCAAACCGTAACAAAGACAAAAATACATTCTATTTCTTTTCTCTTCTTTGTAGATCATGAATTTGATTAAACTGTCTTCACTTGACCACACAGATTTTTCTTAAAAATTGAAAGAAAGATACTTCTGTTAGCAATTAATTCATTAACCCCATTTATCAAAATACTTTTTCCAGTTTGTTGATTTCTTCCCACTAATTCACATGTAAAATTAACAGCGTCTTTGAGGATATCTGACCAAGTCTCTTCTTGCAGTACTTCACTGAGAAGAGACGGCGGCTGCACCGCGGCAGCAGGGAGAACACGCCTCAGCTGGCAAAGCTGCACGATTGCAGTAAGGCCACACCGCTAGCAGAGGCCGCGGTATGGCATCGTAGTTATTCCTCTGTTATGATTTTCTTGTGACAACCATGAGAAGACAAACTATTTCATCACTGTTCTACCACCAATGAAATGCCCGTCCAGTTGTTTTAGAGAAATCTGTTGGAGGGAAGAAGAGATTGCTATGGTTAATCTACACATTTCTAATTGAGAGGCTTTTAAGAGTTTAAAATTAGGTGTTTAATCTTCTTGTGTTGCAGTTGTTTTTAAAGGCCCAGTTGCCAGTAAACTTACACTTGACATCTGAATTTCTCGGATTTGTGCGCTCTCATAGAGACTGGATGGTGTTCAGCTGGGGTTGGTTAATGTTTCCCGTTTTAGTCAGGGTTATTCAGTTACTCAATTTACAGCAGCCAGCCAAGAAAACTGATTTGCTTGGAGCCCTGTTCTTTTTCTGGAGGCCCATCTTGCACATATGGCGGTGGACAACTTGTCCATGAGCCAGCAATGTGCCCTTGTGGCCAAGAATGCCAATGGTATCCTGGGGTGCATTAAAAAGAGCGTGGCCAGCAGGTCGAGGGACGTCATCCACCCCCTCTCCTCTGCCCTGGTGAAGCCACATCTGGAGTACTGTGTCCAGTTCTGGGCTCCCCAGTTCAAGAAAGACAAGGAACTACTGGAGAGAGTCCAGTGGAGAGCTATGAAGATGATGAAGGGGACTGGAGCATCTCTCTTATGGGGAAAGGCTGAGAGACCTGGGGCTGTTTAGCCTGGAGAGAGAAGACTGAGAGGGGATCTCATCAATTCTTATAAACACCTAAATGGCGGTTGTCAAGAGGATGGGGCCATACTCTTTTCAGTGGTGCCCGACAACAGGATAAGGGTCAACGGGTACAAACTGGAACACAGGAAGTTTCATCTCAACATGAGGAAAAACTTCTTTACTTTGAGGGTGGCAGAGCAGTGGAACAGGCTGCCCAGAGAGGTTGTGGAGTCTCCTTCTCTGGAGATACCCACAACCCACCTAGATGCGTTCCTGTCCAACCTGCTCTAGGTGAACCTGCTTTGGCGGGGCAGGGGGTTGGACTAGATAATCTCCAAAGTTCCTTTCCAACCCATACTGATCTGTGATATCTGCCCAGTATTGGATAGGCACAGCAGTTGTGATCGTGTCCCCAGAGCAGTGGCAGTGCCTGGGTAGCTGGTTCTCACCTCAGCAAGAGAAAACTCCAGATCTCCCCGCCCCAACAGTGCCTGAACCATTGTGTTATCAGTGTTTTCCTCAAACTTTAACCAGCACAGCCAGCCAGCCGAAACTGCTGCTGCACCATCAGTTAATCGATGCATCATCAAGTTAGCAAGCCATCTGCAGCTAAAATATGAAAAAATGCTGTGTACTGTAAAAGTCTTCATTTCTGTATCATGCTTATGACTTAATTATTTTTTTTTTAAGGAGAATTAACTTTTCTTTTCTTGCACATGGTTCAGGAATAACTTTAACTTTTATTTGTAAAAGTTTGGAAGAGTGAGGATTAATTACCATATGTAAGAGAGAACACGACACGNAGCTGTCAACACTTCATCCAAGAACAAGCTGAAGCTCCTTACATAGCTTTTACTACCATAATAGTTGGGTTCATTGGCAGTACGTTGGAAAACATGCAATACTAATGAACCCTCCCTGCGTCTCCTGGCCTACCATTTAATCCTTCCTAAAGTGAAAAACATTTACTACATATGCAATACCACGCTCCCAAGAGGCTTCAGGTTCAAGAGAGACATTTCAATTTTGTTTCTTAGCAACATACATCCAATAAAAGTGAAACACTATACAAACTGTAATATGTTTGTGTTGTTTTAATCTATAATGCAGTACTTTGCCAGTGCTAAGGAAGTACGCTGCTACAGGATCCTTACAATGCCTCTTATAATCAGACATATGCATTTTTTGTTTTCCCATGCTAGATTACCTGCCGCAGAATATATTTCTGAAGACACTATAATGTATTCATGAATAATAAATGAGGAGGCAAGTTCTGCTCTAATAAGGGCACACTTGCCAGGATTATAGCGTGGGCTGTTACATAGGAAAAGATCTTTTGATGTCTTGTTCGTAGGCAGCATTTGGGCACTTTGTGAGGAGCTGATTTCTAGAATGAGTATCAGCCAGTCTCCAATCCAGAGCTAAAAGGATTTGTACAGCACTTCTTTCTTGGAAGGACAGTAGGCATGGCTCAATATTTTCTTCTGCCCTCTCCAATACCTGACTTGATGTGACCAAAACCACTTTTGTGGCCTCTTGACTTCAATGTCACGTCGAGGAAGAGGTGGAGCCAGCCAGGTCTCCAAAGGCACATAGAGAAATATGCCCTACAGAGGAGCTTTCAAAATCTCACTCACCGCAGCTATAGCTCTTCCCTGTCATCATTTGGCATAATTGCTTCCCCAGTGCCTGCAAAGAGGGATAGGAAATGTGGTATTTAGCTTCTTCCTATGCTTTTTATCCTTCTCCTGTATATATTTATCTTTAAAATTCAGAAATGACTCATCTCTAGAAAAACTGTAGTACTTGTATTCTATAAGTGCCTGGTAATAACAGTTCCAGCACATGAACACTGCATTTTCAATAGGCAAATATTAGAAAGGTGGAAACGGCAAAATTCACTACATAAAGAAGTGCTGTCTTGTTATTTAACGCAGCATGCAAGATAAAAGAAAATAGCAAAAATGGCATCCTGTCTTCCATCAGCTTGGAAATACCTGATTCAAGAAATGCCACAACGTCTCCAGTTCACACCATGATCTGCCTTCCTGAGAAATCTCCTGCCCCAATCCTCTTTGTGCTGATCTCGTGCATTATATTCCCTACGTTAGGTGCTTCTACAGGCTAACTCATATTTTCTAGCAGTGTGAGCTGAAAAAAATCAGTCTGAAATATTCAGAGAAAACTGGTTTGAGGGGAGGCCCATAAGTATCTAGCGCTGTAGATATAACTTATGAATTATTTGACACTGAAGGAAAACAATACCAAGCAGAAACACCAGGTGGAACTAGGAGGAGAGGAAAGAAGGAAAGCAAGAAAAAAATCCCTTTTATAGTTTGCCAAGTTTTCTGAAGAAATACTTTTCCTAAATGCATTCTTGGTAGAAAATTACGTATTTACTTATATTTCACTAATTATCAGCTTCTCTGGATACATACAAAGTTTAACAGGCTGATTGGCTCTTTAAAGCAGAGAAGCAAACAATCTACTCTGAAATAATGAATATGATAACTCAGCCTAATATGATAGCCCAGCTTGACACCTCTCTTTGCATGCAAAATCTGGTGGCAAGACATAAACCGTCCTCATACTGTGCTCTAATTACCTGATTTTTTTTAGAAAAGCTGAACACTTAGTAGCTCTTGCTGAGGTCAACTGAAAGTTGTGGCTGCCGCCTGCTTTTGTAAATGAGGTTATAAAAGTCAACAAGCTCCATCAAAACAGCAGAGGAAATGAATCACATGGCGAAAGGGCAGTTTCTCTCATGGAAATAGTTAATTCAGCTGACTTGAACCATCTCAATAACATGAAAGAAGGTGTAGGTTTTTTCCCCCTAGTAGAGACCAATGCAATGCAAGTCCCTGTGGACCAATAGCTACCCCCTAATTTGCACTTAAACCCTGAATAGGAAATCACCCTCAGCTGTAGTGAAATGCTGCCCACACGTTTTGCAGAGGGCAAGGAGCCAAAGATAATCCTGAAGTGAAGTTTTGGAGCAGCCTCTGCTTCTTGCTTCATGGAGAGCTGTCAGAGAAGGAGGTGCTTTGTGGTGGCAGCTCCAAATCATCTCTGTCCCCAGTAAATAGGAGGGGTGCATATCCATCTCTATGTAGAGAAATTATATTAGGAAGTATTTCAGATTTTGTATCTTTAGCTTTTGCTTCTACAGGAAACACAATTGCAAGATCCTGAGGTTTGTAGAATTCAGTAAAACAGACGATAAAATCTTCCATTGCTGTTCACGTGCCCTGTCCCTATTTTCATAACTTTACATTAGTTTTGATAACCATTTAGATATCACTGTTAGAATTCAGGCGACTCTCCAAGTTAAAATATTAACATTTTCTACCATTAAACAATCCAGGATATATTTGAAGGGATTTTTTATATATGTCAGTGCATTATGCTCACAAAGGCACTAGTAGCAAAACCTTAACAATTCTGTTTCTGTTTAATCAGAAATATTTACTGGAGAAATTATGTAATAAATGCATTGCCTGTAATACTGTAATTAATCAAGTATTCAGTGTGTGATGTTTACATGGAGGCGTTCATGTTTTCTGGATAGAGAAGAGTAATCATTCGTACTGGATTTTCTGTATGAGTACCCCTTCAACAAATCAGCATTCACTCTTCATATGCTTCTCTGGGATTTACCTTCCTCATGAGCATTACAATCAGAGCACTTATTTGCTAGATCACTTGCAGAAAGAAAACACAAAAAGGTCTTGAATACAATCAAAGCACATTTTCCTTCATTTGCAGAAATGCTCACTATGTACCCAGCTTTCTATTTACAAAAAAAAAAAAAAAGTGTTTTTCTACTATGTTAATTTTCCCTTTTTTATTTCCCATCTGAGAAGCCAAATTATAATAGCTTATAACTGGAAGGCCAGTTCATACTGTCTTACCCCTTCCGTAATAATTCATCCTTGTGCAAAAAACATTAATGTGGCCCAGCAGAGCAGCATTTATACCTCATTTGCAGAGCATAAATTATATAGTCCAGGGTATTGCACATTAGGTTTTCCATCCCATAATTTAAAACTGAACATAATCAATAAAATTACAGACTCAACAACGTTGCCTTTCCAGACCACATTTGCATGTTGTCGGTGCTACTGCGTGTTGTAAAAATCTGCACACAGAGGAAATGCTGGTGCAAGAAGACAATAAATTTGAGGGAAGAGCTTCTTTCCCCCAGCAAAATCGTATCATAAACTGTTTTCTCAAAAAAACCTAGCTGGGAACTCACCTCTGCTGGGCTAATGCAGAACATAATAGGGGCGCTTACAACCAAACACTAGTTTACAGTAGGCACGCAAGTAATAGCATTTAATAAATATAAATGGAAAATTATATGCTTTGGACAAAAGTCAGGCTGCTATTCAGGAGCAATGCCATCACACGCTTTTTCACAGAGTCATGCAACAAAAGGGGAAAGGCGATGTAATGTGGGCCTCTGTGACAGTGGGGCTGAGACTGATTTAATCACTCCATGCTGCCTGCTTATGCAAATGGATCAGCCAAGCCCTGTAATATTAACACTATGGGCCAAACTACTATAAATATTTCTGACAAAATGAGCTGGGAAAAGAGATAAGGCTTTACCGCTTCCTGCTTTTACTTTGACTTCAATATGCTAACAAATGTTAATAATATGCTAAAATGCAGAGCTTGGAATAAAAAGGTGTCCCCTCAGCTTTCTAACAGACGGGAGAAGGACAATTTCCCACCAAAGACTGCGACTCTTCAAGATGCTCTGCCCAGATATATGTATATCCATATGCTGATGATCTCCAGGCATATGAGGGAAGATGCAAAGGGACGACCACATCCTTTGCCACTGCAGAATCTGGAGGCTGGAGGCAGTGGCTAAAACAGATCTCGGGAGCTACTGGCACAAACCTTTAGAAGCACGGATGAAAAGGAGACATTTCAAGGATGCAGCTATCCCAGCTTTGTTCATGCTTACACAGAAATCAGTATACATCTCTGACGTGTTGACCAGGCACACCAGCGAGGCATTTTTCCCAAAGCAGACACCTGAACATGAAGCCTCAGCTGCAGAGAAGTGTTGAATAACAACGTGGGCTGATGCTACCGTCAATACCTCGGAAGCGTCTGAAATACAAACCTGTGCTGTCAGTTCCTGTCCTTTTTGGTGGACTCCGGCAAAGCAGCTTCCATCTATCTTGGGAAAAGAGGTCTTAACAGCTGAACTCCTTCCTGGCACGGGAGGAATGAGGTCTAGCACCTCCAGGGAGGGCTTTCTATGAGAAGTGAGGCTCAGTTTGGGTCTTTCTATTACCTATTTTCATTTCAGATGGCTGACAGCTTTAGATCTGAAGGAAGCATTGGTCTCTGCTTCCACAGAAACATAGATTTGGGTTGGGTGTTTTTTTTTTTAAACTATCTTATTTGGTGAAAATGTAATGGAGAAAAGGTATTAAGAGGAATCGGATGCCAAAGAGAAATCAAAGAGAACTAAGGCCAGCAGGAGTTCAATCTGCTTTGGCTAAATCAACGGCTTAAGCAACACTGTCTAACGCTCCTTTGGAGGCATACCCCTGCCAAAGACGCTATGGACACCGATGCAACCACTTCCCACAATAGTGAAAAAGAGGGATATTTCGCAACATGCGCTCAGTAACTTGAGTAAGTGCCCTGCTATGGAGGAGGTGGTCCATCATTCAGCGTGATTGTGCAGCCCTGCGAGCAGCTGGTACCCTGCCTGGTACTGGCAGAGGCAGCTGCCTGGCTCTGGGACAGACTTCCCCCACAACACACACACAAACACACACACATTTACGCCTGCTGTCAGCTGTTTCTCCATCGCCCTCCTAAACCCACCCTTCACCCTTCAGACTACCTGCACACCCTCATCTACCACTGCCCTCGTCTACCGCTGCTCTCCAGACTACGACCCCGGTCCCGTGCTCCAAAAATAACTCACCGTAGCTGTCCCGCGGTAGCATCTGCTCCAGAAGCACCAACCCACAGGCTGATCTGTAATAACCATCCGCAAGGAGATTTGGTGTACATCGTTCCCTCCACCTCGGTAGTCCTACAGAGCCATGTCAAGGGGTTGGTTGTCAGTGGTTGAGAGAAAAGCACATTTTCAGTGCTTATTTCTGTTTTTATAGTATCTAATGAAGTGGCGTGTAAAGATAATAATGCGATAGACCTTCTGAAAAAAGCATTATATATTCACCCCTGTATTTTTTTTCATCAGAATGAGCTGCATTCTGCCTCAGAAAACAAGTAGGAGGCTTTTGCAGGCTTGTAAGAGCTGTCTGTCGCTTGCTGAAAGGAGCTCTCAGAGATCAGTAAGGTTTTAGGGTAAACCACGCTGTACAAAAAGAGAAGTGAGGTTTTTTTTTAAATCTTGCATAAAAAGGAACTGTCATCACAGGGAGACACTGAAGCAGCTTTATTATTTGACTCCTCAAAGCAAAATTGGCCAAGACAAAAGGAGAGGAACATCTGCCAGGGAGGAGAAGAGCACAGCACAGCCCAGGTGGGATCTCTTTCCACAGCCCAAACAAAACAGGTAGAGACGTGGGTAGAGATTTCGCTGTCAAAAGTAATTTTTCATTAGCACGCCTCAGTGCAAAGAGTGGGGTGAATGGGGATGTACGAGCTCAGATGAACCATATCTCAGGAAAACACACGATGTAACCACCCGTGCACAAACGAGCAGGTGACAGAGCTGTGGTGTCTTAGGTGACTTTTGTACACCTGTGTTTCAGGGTCTGGTTGCTCTCAGGAAGGGGAAATCAGAGCATTTGTCAGCACACCACAGGGCTATATACGGGCAGGGTTATATCCCTGTCAGCAATCCCCCACATGGTGAGGACTAAGGTCCCCGGGAGGCTAAAAGTTTCCTTTAAGAACAGGTTAGAAAAATGTCTGCCAAGAATGACATAAGTGCAGGTTATCCTGCCTCAAGGCAGAGTGATGGACTACATCACCTCTAGCCTGGTCTTATTTTCTGTGGTTTCTGTGTTAATAACCAGCTAAATAATGAAGTGGTAGAATTTGGAAAGTTTATAATATCCACAGCTCTGTGGAGAAGACAAGGGAAATAGATGGAGGTTTTACAAAGGAATATTTCCTAGAGAAATACTATGGAAACAAGGGTGGTTTTGCACTATTAGGAAAAAAAAAAAAAAAAGCAAATAGAAAGGACAATGCACAGCATTTAAAAGACCTGTTTACCACACAAGTAAATGGAGGAGATGGTCTGCTCAAGATGGGAGGACCTGGTTCATAGTCAGACTGAGAGTAACCCACTGCAGAACAGGCAATATGCAACTATTGGATGAAAAACAAGAGTTTTGCAAAGACATCACCACAGACCCCCATCTTAGGGCTAGACCCATGCATGCATGCTGCAAAAGCTATGGGAGAAACTGGAAGGTGTAAAAATATCCCTGGATTGTCAGTCACCAGAAAGTGGCTGGAAATGGCCCTTTCTCAGTTTCCTGAGCTGCAAGACTGGCTTGCAAAGAAGAGAGATAGAGTCTACCAGGCTGGATATGTCCCAGTCCAAGTGGTGGCAGAGCCAGAGCCAGCAGGAGCTGAGCAGGGCTGCACACGAGGACAGGCTGGGTGGGATGGGTGGCTCCTGAGCCAGCCAGGCACCTCTGGGGATGCTCAGAGCATCGGTACTGCCAGGGGCTCATGGGGACATCCCATAGCTGTTTGACACCTTCATAGCTGGAAGTGTCTTGAGGAACATCTGTAATGCACTGTAATTTCTATCCTTTGAAGGGAAAGGAAAAATACATTTTTTTTTGTGGATTAGTGCATTTTCTCCAAAGTCAGGTAGCTCTAGAAGATCTTAGACAGTTTCTAGCTGCATTATGTTGTCACTTAAGATTCGTCAATGTGTTTTGTCCTGTTGTGTAAAAATACAACTGTGCTTTGATGGGGAAATAAGGCTTTTGTAGAAGGAAGAGAGAAATGAAGTAATTACCATTGATGGAGACAAGACTCTCTTTTCCACATTTGAAAAGCGTGGGGGAAAAAGCTATTTCATAACACCAGGAAATGCTACTTGCTTTGGGCATCATTTTGAGTCAGGGGAGTTAAATTCCAGAAGAATCTTTTCTAGGGAAAAAAAAAAAGCCTCTTTCTGATAGATCATATGGTGCTGGTGAAAATATTGAGGCTGAAGACAGGCGTTTTCCCTTGGGTAGCAACCCAACAGCACTGAGTCAGAGTGACATTTTTTACAGACTCCCAGACAAAATCCATGGAAATTGCTCTGGAAATTGCCAAGCTCCAAGCTTGTCAATGCCCAGAGCACTTGGGAGATGGATGCAGCCTGTGCCTGAAGATCAGCTCCCTTACAATGCCAGCAAATCAGCATTTATGTCAGCAGTGTCTGCTTTCTAGGGTAACTGAAGACCACCATATGAACAAGCTTGTGAAAAAAGGTACCAAATGAATTGGGAGCTCAGCACCCTGCATCAACAGTAGTTCTTGATCTACACCCCTGACTCCAAGGATGTTTCCATCCATTCCTCTCTGGCTTTTGTACAGGTGGAGGCGGAGGAGCACAGGGCTGGAGAGGATCTACTGGGTCACTGAATCCAGTTCCCATCAACTGCAGCAGAGGCTTCAATCAAAGGGACGTTTCCCATGCCCTCCACACACAAATGTCCTGCCACAAGCTTGGGACCTGTAAGAAAAGACCAGTTATGATACCTTTAATGCAGCAGAGGAAATATTAGGAGAAACTGAGAACATTTCCAGTTCCCACAGTCACAGGATATCTGATGGATGCTTCAAGGTAGATCATGGCCTGTATTGTGCATAAGGGACACACTCTGGCCCTCCCTGCCAAACTGTCCAGCACAATAACACCTTTCTGGCCCCAGATCACAAACTGCCTTAACTCTCAGTATGTGAATTGGACACACTATGTATGCCTTAGCAAGTAAAAAACTCAATAAACATGGATTTGTAGAGCAAAACCATTGGTGCTGAGGACCTGCCCTTGACACGACACAATTTAGGGGGGGATAAGTGCTAGTCTGATCCCCAGGACCACATGGGGCACGTTAGGTGTGCAGCTGAGACACATCTGGTTTAATCTCCTTCAGGGAAACCCGTTCACACACCCTGCAGCTTTGCTGTGATGCAACCCACACTGCAGTGAATGGAGACCACCAGGACCACCACTTCAAAACTACGTTCCTGATCTGGGTTAAAATGCTGATGTAGATGCACCCGCTAACAACTCACCTGAGAGCATTACACCATCAAAAGCACCTGTGTGTGCCCTCTCTCCCACCCCCTCAGAGAAAAGTGTGTGGAAAACAGCTGGTGACAAATTATGCATTTAGATGATAGAAAGGAGCTTCTCTTTGTGCCTTACAGGTGATCAGTGGACACCCAGAAGGGAATAATATTAGGTCAAAGGATGGTGCACAGAAGCAGCGGAATAGCATCAGCTCCTCTTGCAGGTATCTGTGTATCACAGACCTCTTCTGTCTCCAGTAATTCTCCCTTTCTTTTTGCAGCTCTTGCTGTGAGAAGTGGCTGGGAGGGACATGAAGCTCTTTGATGAAGAACAAACCTGAGAGCTCAGAGTAGTTCAAAAAAGCTCTTACAGCTCGTAAGAGCCGAGCCTTGACAAGCCCCTCTCCCTTCAGACTCAGAGGACTCCTTCAGACACCAAACTTCAGGGAAACGAGCTTGTGCAGGTCTCCTTCATTTTATTTTTAGAGAAGAGAAATAGGCCACGCATCTTTCAGAGATGTGCTTAGTGTCTGTCACTTACTGAGACCGCAGCCTCACGAAGGTAACAGGCTTTAGACTGAGGTAACCCACACCCAGCCATCATGGACTGGAGCCTGGAAACTGCAATGCACTCTCCAACCTGGCTTTTAGAAAGAAAGAAAAAAAAAAATCCTGTTACACTTGATATGATATAAACACTAGAAAATAATTAACTCTTCCGTCTCCTCTTAAGCAGGAGTCGTGCTCAGATTATTCCTTATATATAAAAATATATCCTGCAGTGGGATTACACAGCATCTGCAAGTGCAGACACAGAGTATGCTGATGATGAAAAGAGTCACTGAGTTTGCATGAGAGACCTGTGTTTGTCAGGAGACTTCAGACTGTCAGATGTTCAAGGAACTAACATCTAAGAAAGAAGGAGGACACCATTTTTTCCCCAAAACTCAAAAGGAACATATATGTACAGGTTTTAGTGCTGTTCTTACATCCAGTACTAGAAACCTTGCTTTATCCGTTCATTAAATCAGTGCCCATTTATCACCACAACTGACTGAAATGATCCTAATGATAAATGGCTTGTTACACAAAAAGCAATTGAGGGAGAATTAGTGACATTAAGAATATTTTACAGTTTAAATGATAGTAAGTCTTCTTTCCTGTAAAGTTATTTCTTTCAGTAATCCATTCTGACTTTAGTATCTCCTGAACTAGAATTAGTGATGTTAATACATTTTTTACTATTCAAATTACGGACCACCTTTTTTCCAAAGCTGGGTATTTCATTTAGTAAAGGAGACTAAATTAACATCCATACAAGGAGATTATTTAATTTAACAAGAAATCTTTCCACGGTTGGATGAGGTAATAAAAAAACTTAATTATGGAAAGTTACTGATAAAGTTAATAAAAAAAAAATCTTGATGAAAGGTATGCCTTTTATGAGAATCTGTAAATTTCTGTACTTTTCTGTTCAAAAGCCTGCCACTCTCCTTTTCATACGTACTTGTTATTCTAAAAATCCTAGAGTTCATCAAGAAGAGAAGAATCACAACATCATCTGAAGAATGTAGAATTTTTACAACTAGTTTCCTATTTTATCATTCACAGGCTCACACAGGCCGAATTAATAAACACATTCACCTCTTTTTAAAAAACCAACGGCTTCAGAAGACTGGATCTACTAGATATACAGGAGACAATGAAGATTTATTTAAGAGAATTAATTACACCTTATTATCAGTAATGAATGCCTTTCCAATTAATATTGTAGGAGCAGAAATTACAAGGTGAAAAAATCTAATCACAGAAGGAACAGGCTTCTGAGTGGCAGCCCTAGTGTATGGCTACTGCCGTGCAGGCAGAGCAGCTCTCTGGAGAGAGGGCCAGATCCAGCAAATCCTTACCAAGGCTACCCTTGGCAAATTATATCGCTGTCTATCTCTCCATATCTGATATATAATGCTAGCTTTACAGGAAATGTAATGAGACTTGTAATGGACTTCATCTGCCTTTTAATAACACCGTGCTCGGGAGAAAATCATTATGAAAGGCAAAATCATTATTATGACTGGTTTAACGTAGGCAGGAGCTGAAAGGCACTAATCTAGGTAATATAGCTATTTAATAAAGAAAAAAAAATGTTAACCTGGGAAAAATGTACTTTCAGGGCCTAATCCTAGAGATTTTTTTCATCATGGACAGAATCTACTAAAGTCAAGCTGTCAAGGGTTTATAGAAATAGGTCATTAGGTAGTATTTTAGTCAAGCATCACAAAACCAACATAAATGCTATTAAAGAACATGACTTGCACATTTCCACAGCCATCTCTTGCACTAAAATAAAAAAAACCCCATGGCAATGAACCCATTTCCTTTTCAAAAGAGATACTGAGAAAGGATCACAAGCAAGTACCAGGCCTGTTGTGTGAGCCCAAATCCTGCACTGCAGCGTGGCCCAGAAATATGGTTCATCCCAGGCAGTCCATGAAAGCTGCCAGTGAACTTTGAAATAGCAGATATTCCCTCCTTGGGGCCACAGAAAATGTTTAGATGGGCCACCGATCTGGTTTGCACCTTATTATTGAAGGATGTAACACTGCTGCCTTCCCCCAGCATACCTCTTTTCTTTATTTCATTTGGTTAATAAGAGTGATGGTCTGAATTGTGAGTTTGAGAGCTAGACCAAGATTCAGCTTTACCTTCACCTGGGGCATTGGATTTGGTAGAGTGGTTTCAGCCCCATCTCCACACTGATGGAACTAGTTTTCACAAAAATCATAGAATCATAGAATTGCTGAGGTTGGAAGGGACCTTTAAGATCATCAAGTCCAACCATTAACCCACCCTGACAAAACCATTTCTAAACCATGTCCCCAGGTACCATGTCTACCCTTTTTTTAAACACCTCCAGGGATGGTGAATCCACCACCTCCCTGGGCAGCCTATTCCAATGTTTGATAACCCTTTCAGTGAAAAAAATTTTCATAATATCCAATCTAAACCTTGCCTGGCATAACTTGAACCCATTTCCTCTCATCCTGTCACTTGTCACTTGGGAGAAGAGGTCAGCCCCCACCTCTCTACAACCTCCTTTCAGGTAGTTGTAGAGAGGGATAAGGTCTCCCCTGAGCCTCTTCTTCTCCAGGCTAAACAACCCCAGTTGCCTCAGTCATTCCTCATAAAACTTGTTCTCCAGACCCCTCACCAGCTTTGTTGCCCTTCTCTGGACACGCTCCAGCACCTCAGTGTCTTTCTTGTAGTGAGGCACCCACTGTCATTGAAGAAACTGGAAAAGCACAACGTTACTGGACTGTAGTGTTATAGTGTGCTCTGGTAAAAGAAAACAGCTGAAAGGCCACTGGAAGTGTTCTAAAGAGTAGGGGAAGAAGCTACATCTGAACACCAGCCACAATTCACCTCTCTGTATCACCTTTTGTGCATGGAAGTATCTTGGCGACAGCAGGGTACATACAGCCCGCGTCATACTGGAGAGGGCAGATGGTTTGGCAACTTCTCAGGTGACAAGGTTCAGAGGAATGGCACAGCATTCACAGCATGTATCCACACCATTACACCCCAGAACAGCTCCTAACTTCAAAACCACCTAGGTCAGGGTTTTGGGCAGCTGGTTCAACCAAAAATCCTGCCCTCACTCCTGCCCCACATCTCTGCCCATTCTGCAGGTGCTGTGCATGATGTGTAAGGGCAGAGAGCTCCTACAGGTCATCTAGTGCAGATGCCACAGAATTTGTCACTGGTTGACGCAACACAATGCATGACACCCAACAGAATCATAGAATCGTTTTGGTTGTAAAAGACCTTAAAGATCATCAGGTCCAACCATTAAACCTAACACTGCCAAGAACCACCACTAAACCATGTCCCTCAGCACCACATCTAAACGTCTTTTAAATACCTTCAGGAATGGTGACTCAACCACTTCCCTGGGCAGCCTGGTTCAATGCTTGACAACCCTTTCAGTGAAGAAATGTTTCCTTATATCCAGTCTAAACCTTCCCTGGTGCAACTTGAGGCCATTTCCTCTTGTCCCATCACCTGTTACTTGTGAGAAGAGACCAACACCCACCTCTGCAGTCCTATTTCTTTATATTAAAACAAGCCTTATACCACATAAACACATTATTGTCTAGTTTTTACTTTCTAAAAATACTACAGTTTCAGGTATACATCTTAAGAAAATGCATACTTGAAGTGCACAAAATGCATATTTTATACCTCCAGAACCCTCAGCCTCTGTAAAATATCAACTGACCAATTAAAACCAAACCAACCAAAACCCAAAGTCAGATTACTGAAGCCCGGCATCTAACACATTAACTTTTCTTGATTTGTCTTGGTTAAAAGGCCAAGAAAATCAAAACAGATTATAGAGCTGTAATTACTGCTTCACTTGTGATAAGACAGTAAAATGAACTGGTTTACAAATAGTTACTTAATTTGATTTCTAGTTTGAAGATTGATTATGCAACCTTCATCAATGTTTTATTTATTTGAAGTTCTTTATCAGTCATTTTAGCATCAGAGGCAAAGCCAGTTCTCCTGTGGGCAAACTTCAGTCTAAGACTCACTGAAGTATTTATGGAATGAGATATTTACTTCAGTTCTAGAACATGCAAAAATGTGCCTTCCACAGTGTGGAAAACCAGCAGATACTCCAAGTGCCTGATTTCATCAAATGCACTGAAAATTTACTTAAGCCACACAGATTGGCATAGTATATACAGTTATAGTTACAATGGCTACATCCGTAGCATACTTACAGCTATCACAAACTGTTCAGGATAAGAATGAAGTGAAAACACAGTTTCTTTAAAAATTGATTATAATTACCATGACACATCCTGTGCATTTTGGCCTGTATTTGCTGCATTTGCTAGAAACTTGTTATGCCCTTTTCTCAGCTATCTGCTGCCTTCCACTCTGGCCTAGACATAACTGTGATTTGCTCAGCTACAAAACCAGCTTGTGTTCTCAGAAGGTTTATAGGATCTTTTCCCTCAAATACAGAGGTGACAAATGCATCTATGGTTTGCATTTTAGCAGCAAAAAAGGGAAGAGGAGGGCTGAGGCAAAAGTAGCCTACAGAAGTTGAGAAGTGCCCNGGATCTTTTTTGATTCTGTTTTACCTCAAACCAGGACATATGGTTTGCATTTTAGCAGCAAAAAAGGGAAGAGGAGGGCTGAGGCAAAAGTAGCCTACAGAAGTTGAGAAGTGCCCAAAAGAGTGCAAAGATAGGATTTTTTAAATTCAGAAGTTTTGCCCCAATATTGTCATTGTGGATCTTCATCAAGTCAAAAAGTTACATAAGGTGACAGATTTTAGTATTATTATTTGTCTTGACAGTTCCAGAAGAAAGAAAAAGCTCTGAGAGGCAGAAAGAAGAGGCCTCTCTAGTTTCACCTAAGCACGGTTGCAAATTTTTTTAACCAGATCCAGTTTTAAAGGTTTTATTACACAGTTCTGCCACTGTTCATGAGAGAGGAGAGATAAGGGAGCACACTCGCTTTCAGCCAGATGGCTCCTGAGCACATACGGGCATTTGTGGGGCCATCAGACATTGATTTGACATGGGTAGGTACAAAAGAGACTCTGTGGAACAACTGGGCCAGGACACAATGGTGCAAGTCAAAGCCCAGTACCCTACCATATTAAGAAACCATGTTCCTCGTGCTTTACTCTATATAGGCCTGTTGTATTCCATACCAGAAGTAAATTGATTTTAGTGGAGAGACTTGAAAGTAAATAGCGTGCGCTCTGCTGGGAAATGCCACATCCCTGGCAATGTCACTGTCCCTTGAGGAGGATTTCACACAGAGGGAAGGAGGGAGAGTTCGTGCCTTCAAAAGATTTTGCTGCATAGGAGAGTAGTAACAAGTAACACACATTTTCTCCATACCCTACTGAGACAATTTCTTCCTATCAGGAAAAGATGTTTTATAAATACACTTAGAATTTTTCTCTTAAATACAGTTGTAAGGAGAAATCCAGCATAGCTGGAGACACAAGGAAAGATGGGAGCTGCCGGTACCATCCAGAGAAAGCTATCTAACTTGATGTCCCAGCAGGGGAAACACCGTGTGCTTAATGTGCACTCTCTCGCTTGCTGTTATTGAAAGCCATTATTAGCTTGGAGAGAGAAAATGGTTTGGTTGCGTCTTTCACACTACAGTAACTCCAGCCAATTGGATTCCCGAAGCAGGCTTTCTAAAAGGTGTATCGTTACTTCCTTTCGATTTTTTTGTGTCTCTACACATCAACAAAATATATGAATAAGTACCCTGGGATGAAAAGAGAGGGAGGTGCAACAACAACCATTTGCAGAACGCCACCAGGTTCAAGCATCGCTACTACCTTTTTCAAGGTCAGTAGGGATGTGCCTTTGGATAGAGGCCAAAACTGAAGGTATCTTACAGGCTCTTCCAAAACCTTTGATGTATTCCAGGTGCAGTAGGTGTGTCTAAAGTTAATACATAGAGATGCACCTGGGCTAAGCCGTGCCAGGAGAGAGTTGCCCTCACTGTGGAAATCAGATCCATCTTCTCATGAGCCCACCCCACCCAGCTGGCCATTGCGCAGGGAGGATGACCATCAGTGTATCCTCACTAGAATGAGGTACATAAGGCACAGTGGAGTCCAACTGGGGACAGGCAATTGGATACTGTAGAGCAGTGCGAGGGCTTGAACACTGAAAAGAAGGGCGTGGTGGTGCCAGTCTCTTGCCTGCCATATGTGAAAGAGTGGAAAACTTCCTGAGCCCGTCCTGCACAAAACGTAGTCATTATTTGGTCTCTGATGGGAAAATGTTAGCATAAGCAAAGGGCTGTAGGCCAAGCAGGACTGATAACGCATCTTCTAGTCTCCCCACCTTCATAATTAAAAGGGGAAATGAAAAAAGGATTTAGATTGCATTGAAAGAAAAGGCACTAGGGAGCAGATTCAATTTTTGAGTCATCACAGAAATTCTCTAAAATTCAATTACAGTGATGTAGATCTGACATAGGATGTATTATTATAGTACCCTAGAGAAGGTCAATAAAGTGTATTGTAAGGTCTCCGCAAGATTTCATCAGGACTGTAATATAGATAAGTCTCATTATTTCACATGTTTTGCAGCTGCTCTAACTTAATTTTCAGGGGTGCCATCATATAATTATCAAAGATGATTAAATTTTATGCCCCCAGATCTTGCAGGTTGTGTCTACAGGGAAAGAGTTCAAACCTATTATATAATAGCGAAGATATAATTGGACTCTGGAGAGTGAATAAATAAATCACACTAAGCAAAAAAGGGCAACATATCTACCAACAGACCAGCACATTTACAGCTGAAGTTAATGTCACATGATGAAAAGACCAATTTAAAGTACTGCAAATTTGCAGGTATTTCACAGAACCTTGACTTTTAACCACTTACCAGTAAAATATCTCTATTCCTTTAGATACAAAATCTGTCCACACTGACTGATGTTTTCATCTTCTCTACAAATACAGATGGGCCACAGTGACTTAATATTGCATGTGTGGGCCAGATTTTGCCTCCAGCACTCACCGTGGAATTGCGAGCGTACAAGATTTATGTAGATTTAAATTCACATTAAGTTCACAAGTCAAAAAAATGAGAGAGATTGGTGGTGGGTCTATTTTGTCTAACCACAGGTGCTTACTGCCATCTGACATGCCCTTGATACCTGGGGCATCTGAATGGGGCTGGCAGTTAGAACACAAGGCTTGTGAGAGAGGTCTGCTCCCTTGTGAAATAGTAGCTGAAGGCAGGGGGGCATGATGGCATCTGAAATGACTCTAGATGTCATTATGTTTTAGGAAGCTATTTTTTTCCTGAGGGGTTATTTAGCATCGGAGTTTGATCCAGTGCCTGCTGAAGGACCCAGGTGTTTTGGTCACTGGGGTAGGTCCTGAGACAATTTTAATCATCAGCCTATGTGGGTCAGGGATTTAACTCAGAACCAACCATTTATCAGTCTATACCTTTTTGTGTGGTAAGGTAATAAATGAAGAACTGCTGATTGCAGTAACCTCACCTTGAAAAAATGTGGTGGGAATAGAGGCCCAAGATAAGAATGAGAAGTGTGCAGAAGCTGAAAAGACCAACCCATCGGTGAGCAGAGAGAAACATGGATAATGCTAGCTGTCCTTTCTGCCTGTTTAAAGAGAAGAGGCCAGCTGATGTCAATGAAGACTGAGGAAAATACCTTGTAGTTGGAAATTTCATGCCATAATACTGAGTTCTTTAAGCTGTGTCTGAAGCATCAGGTGTCAGCCACTTCCCAGGCAGGAGAAGTCTCCTTGCTGCTCAAGATGGCTATGCCTGCATGTCAAAATCTTACCTCACAGAAGCTGATTTACTGCTGGACTGTAGGGTCTGCCATGCCCCTTCCAAGTACCTGGCACAGCCCCAGGGTGTAGGAGCACCTTCACAGCCTGACCCAGGCTCTTGGCAGCCCCGACGGCTGGTCTGGATCAGGCTTGCTTTCACCATGTGCATTTTCTTGGACAACTCTCTGTCGGTTCATGAGTTTCCTCGGAACAGCTGTGCCTGCTGCATTTGCGGTGTGAGGCGAGGGGAGGATGTTTAGAGCTTCTGGGGGGAATTCAGGGAGCCTTATGGTAAATGCAGCTTTTGTGATGAAGTGTAGATTTCTTTGTGGATTTAACGGGAGTACAGCTGCTGCTGCTTGGATGAGGCGTTTCTGAGAAAATGACTAATTAATCATTGCTAGTTATATCCAGACTGTTTATATTTCAGCTTGTTGTACTACAGTATAACTCCGATAAAGTAGAGATGTCAAGGGCAGTTCAAACCATTTGTACTATAAGGTAGGACTTCTGGCTTTTTTTATGTCTCAGAACACCACTTTTGCTTCTGGTACTACATGGATAAAAGCTACACAGCAAAACCCACTCTGCTGGGAACTCTTTAGTGATGCTGGGCCAGCATTACGGTTCCCAGTGCCACCTCAGCTCTCCCTCTTTTGGCACCAGCTGCGATCATTATCTGAATCACGTATTTCACCTCACTGCTCTGCAGAGCCCTCTGCACTGCTTCCCAAACCCATGCACCTCCCCAGTCCCCCAGCACCTCTCACTACAGTGAGTACCTGCTTCATATTCCTTACCCCCATGTCCCCTCCACTAAAATCTCTTCCAGTCTCCATCTTTCTTCCCAGCTCCCATTCCCAGCCTTGCTACCCAGCTCCCAGTCCCTGTTTCCCTCTCCCTCCTCGGTCTCCAATGTTTCCTCACCAGGTTTTTCTGCTAATCTGCTCTGCATGCCCACCCCTTGCCCACTTGGAATTCAAATCATCCTTTATTTAGGCTTCTCAGGCACTGGCAAGGTTGTTGAAATTGCTGGGTGTGGTCTTCCAGTGCCAGACCACTCTTATTACCTACCTAGAGAACAGAATTTGAAGTGTGGTGCCCTGGAGGGGATGGAAATGCCTACTTTAGTCTAAAGCAAGAGGGTAAAAAAATGTGCAGGGAGACCCAAAAGCCCAAGAGCAAAGAATGTTTCTAAGACTTTTCGAAAATGAACAGGCTGGGAGTGATTTGTGACTGTATTTAAAAGAGGAGTAATATTCCTAGTATTCCTAGAATGGCTTTCCATCAAGAATCTCAAAATATGCCAGTCATTAACTAAGCCTACCAGCGCTGCTGCAAGGAAAGCATAGGCTCCATCAAGCCAGCACATCACAAGCTGCAGCGGTAGGTGCAGAACCCAAAGTTCTCATTTCATGGGGTACTCTGAAGGACTAGCTGAGAGAAATTATGGTACAATATTTAGCGTTTTTATTCATGTGAAAGCATAGAAAATTGCCTGCAGTGTTTACCTGGGTATCATTTTGCATGCTCCCTTAGTGTGAAAATAATGTGTGGATATGTTTAAATTAAATGATGCATTTGTGCATGCAAATCAGGTTTCTTACACGTAGGCAGAAGTCTCCTCAGATGTTTTATGTGCAATTTAAGAAGCAGCTTTGAACATTTGGCCCTGTATTTGCCTGAAGGAAAGAAATCCAGTACATTAAGATTACATTCTTCTGTGCCCAACCTTAGCAGTTCATAGAGCATGTTGGGTCACTGACTCTGCTAAGCATTTAAATTAACTTTTCTTAACAATTACAGTAATTAAGTCTCTCCTAAATTACAAATTAAGATCATCTGGATGCATTATAGAAGCAAAGGTGGTATTAGCAGGGGGGAGGAAACAAAAAGTTCACCAAGTTTTCAATTATTCATAATTTTACAGACAAGTTTGTGTTTTTGCAGACCAGGCTGTGCTGTTGCTGTGGGTGTGCAGGGTGAGGCATCTCTACAGCACGTCCTGGCCACCGTCTCCCTTCCTGCTGCTCTCCCTGCTCTTTGCGTAGCCTCTTCACTTGTCTGTAATGTCTTTGTTAGGTAGTTGAAGTGCAGGTGTAAGTTTGCCATGGCTTAAGTCTCTGGTATCTGTACAATTTGTTGATGTCCTCTACCTCCCTGTCTCGCTGAGCACTTGACTGACTGGTGAGCAGCTGGCTTGCTCCAGATGTGAGTCATGACATGCACCAGTATATAAAGCACTAAGATAATGTGTTCCAGTTTTTGATAACCCTTTCTGTTATTCCTAATTCCTATTCCTAATATCCTTTCAAAAAAATTTCTTCGCTGAAAGGGTTGTCAAGCATCAGAACAGGCTGACCAGGGAAGTGGTTGAATCACCATCCCTGGAGGTATTTAAAAGACGGGTAGACGTGGTGCTCAGGGACATGGTTTAGTGATGGTTTTGGCAGTGTTAGGCTAATGGTTGGACTCAATGACCTTAAAGGTCCCTTCCAACCTAGATGATTCCATGATTCTATAATGGGGGAATTTGGACTTAAATACAAGCTTGAGCCTCAAGTGAATATTGCAGTATAGGTAGAGCCGTTAGGAAAGCAACTTAATTTTTGTTTGTCCAGCAAATACCACAAATAAAGTCCAGATATCCTGTGAACTTCTGGAGTAGGCCTGCATAATATTTGGCCAGCAAACAATTCATTTAGCCTGTTGGTCTTTGTGGTTAACAGAGTAAAACATCTGGGTAGTATTGCAAGAGGAAGGCAAAGGACACAGGAACATTGCAAAGGGAGTGGGTGGAAAGAGTGTACTGCAGCCAGAGAATTTAATTTCAGATCATTAACAGAAGAGAACTGCTTTCTGCCTTTGAAGGATATAAAACCAAGGGAGCCATTTCAGACCCTGAATAAGCTGTAGAAAGAAAATGTCCAAAGAAGACACTTAGAAGAGTTTAGCCAGTATTTACATAGTGAGAAGTCAGTGTGAAGGTAAATCAGCCAGCGTGGACGCTGAAGTGAGTGGCACAAGTAAGGTCTATCAGTCCAGCCTATGTTACTGTGCATCAGCTGTGACCTCATGACCCTCATTCTGTCTTCCCAAGTTTAACATTTTGGGAATGTGTTTTCAAAGACAATTCAAGATACAAACAGAGGGCCAGACTGGCTCCCGCATCTTTCTCTTCAGGTACAAGATCTTGAGACATCTGTGCAGACTGCCAGCACAGAGATGTTTTCCGCTGCCGTTGAACAGTAGTTGCTTCAACAGTAGCTCGTTGACTTCATGGTTACTATTTACGTGCTCACTACTGTTACTGAGGAGTCTTGCCCAGAGCAATCAAGACCATGGGCCAGAGAAAGCATAGAAAAATGCATCGGTTTAAAATAAAACCTTTGGCTGCTGCCAACACCTCGATCCAATTTTCTCTGTCTCCACCCTTCAGTTTAAAAGAAAAATTAAAGAAGATGAAAGCTTTTAACCAGCAAGCAGTGAAAATGCTTGGAAGAGGTCTTGGTGTAAGCCCCCAGTTTAATTCAGGCCCTACGTACCAAGGGAGTACTTTGAATACTGTGTAGTTAGCTCTGCTGGAAAGGGAAACAAACACACATGCCTCTCACACACCTACATACACCTTCTATCCTGAGGATATTTTTCCGGGAATTAGCATTTTTAAACAATCTTGGAAAAAGCTTTGGATTTCTTTTGGGAGAGAATCCCAAGCAGCTCGGTTGTGGGAACTAAAGGCAAGGTAGGGAAGGTGCGTTCTGGTCTGAGAGAGGTAATGAACTGCTTCAGGACAAACAGAATGGGGATCCTAGCCCTGAGCAAGCACGTGGCCTTGCAGTTCTCCTTTAAAATGGAAACAAGAATTTGTATTTGGAGAACAGCCTGTCAGTGAGTAGTAGATGGTGCAGATGGGGGCGTCACCCCCCCCTCCTGACTACCTGCTGACCTTAAATCATCTGCACTCATATGGAAGTATTATTGCAAGGTTGGGTTTGGTCTTTTTAACCAGCTGACTGTTTGGATTTATTATGTACTTTGAAGGTTAGTAATATACCACAGTCATACATTGCAGGTGATACAATACCGTATTAAAATATTAATCAAATCTGTAAACCATCTACATTCATGAAGGCAAGTAATCTGCCAAGGAAGAAGTTATAAATGAAATGGAAATTCATTGCAATATCTTTGAAAAAATGTGCTACAGGCACGTATTTGGAAAAGTATCTTGAATACTTCCTCTTAATACAAGCTTCCTAGATTAAAGATGTATTACATACACTAAGAGTAATAAGAGTGTAATTGATTTTAAGCAATGAGAATTTAAATTCTTCTGTCACTCTGGAGAAAGGGCATGGACACCAGTTGGGTAGTGAATGGAATGGGGATATTCTGCTAGACCTAGAAATTTGTTTTTGCCCATCTTGTGACCTAAGCGTCTTTGATTTTTTTCCACCATGTAAGTGAGAAACTGTGACATCATTGTGGTTAGTTTTACCCACAATTACAGGTAATTTTTACCTGTAATATGATCCAAATTTCAATTAGATATTGGGTTTGAACCAATGGCTGAATTCACCACCAATTTAGAAACCTCATTTTAAAGACGTTTATAAGGTCAAAACCATTCATGCCCTGCTTCTACTTTTTTATTAAATTAAAGTGATGATCATGTATTTTAGATCAAAACCTCTACGATGATCAAAATGATAACAAATGCTTAAAACACTGCTCCAGTTACCCCTTCTAAGTGATTCCTCCAAGTCAGATTACTCCAGTGTTTTATTCAACGCTTACATACAATGGAGAAAAACAAACTCCAAGCTGAAAGCCTCCTGGTTTTTGCCAAAAGCAAGGCATAGAATCATAGAACGGTTTAGGTTGGAAGGGACCTTGAAGATCATCGAGTTCCAACCCCCCTGCCATAGGCAGGGACACCTCCCACTAGACCAGGTTGCCCAAGGCCACATCCAGCCTGGCCTTAAAAAACTCTGGGGATGAGGCCTCAACAACTTCTCTGGGCAACCTGTTCCAATTCCTTACCACCCTCAGAGTGAAAAATTTCTTCCTAATGTCGAGTATAAATATACCTTCTTCCAGTTTGAAGCCATTCCCCCTCGTCCTATCACTACATGCCCTTGTAAAAAGTCCTTCCCCAGCTCTCCTGTAGGCCCCCTTTAGGTACTGGAAAGCCGCAATAAGGTCTCCCCGGAGCCTTCTCTTCTCCAGACTGAACAGCCCCAACTCTCTTAGCCTTAAGCATTTACAGGCAACCTGAGCATTTACAGGCTCAGGTCATGCTTGAAATATCTACAAATAATTCTTGCAAGTTAATTCGTTTTTTAGGTGGCTAAATGACCTTAGTATCCTGTAGCTGTTTGAACAGGACAACTGTTAACTAAAGAATTCCCTCCTGTAGCTCCCCGTAAGCGTAACAGTGAAATATAGGTGTTAATATGCTGGTGACTACTGCTCTTGTCAGGTGGTGTGGTTTGCTGTGGTCAGATAAAGTTTCAGATAACTTCTTGAGTGATGCAGCCTGATCCATCAAAAGTGGAGGCTGCCAGGTAGGATGGTTCATCATTCAGGCGCCTCCAATGCCTACTACTTCTTGGCTTTCTCTTCAGATCTTATAAATTCTAGTGGTATAAGAAAAACATTATTTTTGCTACTTAAAAACACCGGATAAGTGCTCCTCTGGCAATCCAGTGTAAAACTTCTGGATTCCCAGGTGTCCTGCAGGGTTTCAGTTACCTGTTTGGACAGGAAAGCTTATGGCTCTTGCTGAGGTAATCAAGAGTAAAGTGGTTTGAATAATTTGTGTCTTATACTCTTAGTGGTTTATTTTTGTGTGCAAACTGGGTATAGGAAGTCACCAGACGAGTATGACAGTGCTGGAGACTAACTTTGCCTGACCGGCAGGGGTTACACAAGATAAGGCAGAATTAGGCACCTGGGACTGAATTTAAAGATTTACTCAAATTAATTTACAAGTGCAAACTGCAGTATTCTGTTTAATTATATGCTAATGTACTGTACTAGAGTTTGCCTCCTCTGCTGTAATGTCTAAACAAGTGAAAATCCTAATCATAGGAGTTGTCAAAAGGAGAGGCAAAGGGATACAGGAGGAGAAGGAGCATTTTCCCACTTCAGGCAGCTGAGTGCTGTCCTGGAAACTCTGCCTCTGACAGAACCTTGTCTCAGGGCCTCCCTGCCTTATTATCCTGCTTCCCACGAGATGCGCAATACAGGCCTGGCAGAGTGATAAGCTCTTGTGCTGGCTGCCACTGAAGTCACTGCAAGCTCCTTTGGAATATATCAAGTGCTGTATACCGTGATGTAGCCTGAAAAAATCAGTCGTGAGGCATTTGAAATCAAACGTCTGAAGTTATTGGGCATATTTGATCATCATTTCTCCTCTGTCTCCCTCCCTTTTTCTATTAAATCAGGCTAACACCGCCCATTTTAGAGAGAAGCTGAAAATGCAATCAATATTGCTTGTAAAGCTCTGGAATACTGAGTGTTTTACAAGAGACATCCATAATATCTTGGCAACATCCATAAGAAAGTTAATAAATGCGTAGCAGGGCTTGCTGTTGTGTCATTAATAATACTCATGCTTCCACATCGCACAAGGAAGAAAAATAGGACTGCTATAAGAGCAGTTCAATGTACCATTGGCTGGGTCAGGTACATGTCCAGTGTCTGGGGACAGAAGTTGCAGAGGCAATATGTGTTCAAAATAGTGGCCAAGAGATGATGAGAACGAGGAGAAATGTGCGGAAGCTGAAAAGACCAATCCAACGGTGAGCAGAGAGAAACATGGATAACGCTAGCTGTCCTTTCTGTCTGTTTGAAGAGATGAGGCCAGCTGATGTCAATGAAAACTGAAGAAAATACCTTGTAGTTGGAAATTTCATGCCATAATACTGAGTTCTTTAAGCTGTGTCTGAAGCATCAGGTGTCAGCCACTTCCCAGGCAGGAGAAGTCTCCTTGCTGCTCAAGATGGCTATGCCTGCATGTCAAAATGTTACCTCACAGAAGCTGATTCACTTCTGGACCTAGATGTCCAGCCATGGATATGGGCCCAAGAGCTTGCAAATTTTAATTTCAGGTCTCAAAAGAAAAAAACTGAAAAAACAAACAACCGTCCTTTGAAGTTATATTGACCTTTTGTCATTCCCAGTTTTCTCCCTCCCTCTCTGCCTCTGCAAGTTTTCCCTCATCTTGTTCTTGCTAATTCTCATCGCTTTCTTCTCCTTTTATGCTGATGCTCCCATCCTTCTAGCCTGTCATTGTCCCCTCATCTTCTTTGTTCCTTCCAACCTAACCATTGCCCTGTGCCTTCCTCTCTTCCTTTCCTTCTTTTTCTCTCCTCCCTCCACTCACATTCATGTTTCTTCCTAGCTCTTGTATTCTTCCCGTGCACCAGAGATGGGCCATCAAAAGCATAGGAGGAAGATTTCCTTTGAGATCAGCACTACAATGCCAATAACACTAATAAGAAATGATTACAGGGAAAAAAAATTCCACAGTGTTGGAGCCCATTCACTGCAGGAAGAAAGTTTGGAGAATTGAATGACTCACATTTAATTGTGAAAATGCAAATAACAATATTCAGAGATTCATACCTTTCTCAGATCAGTGTGCATAGTAACAAAAAGCGAACTACAATTTTTTCTTTCTCCAAAATTTAAATCCTTAAGTCAAAATCTGGGTTATTCTAAGGTTTCCTAATTAAAGACTTTGCTAAATATTAACATAGGCAAAATTGCTCCCTTTCTTCTGCGACTAAGAAACTTGTAGTCTGACTTTTCAGAACTGTTATTGTCTCTGACAATTTGATATCAAAGATAGACTCACTGATAAAGCTGGACTGTTTTCAAAAAACAGAGAAAATACATGGTCAGCTCACATTGTCTTGATTTTGGACAGAACATCAGCATGTGTGTAAGTATGTATAAATTATATTGACTATATATGTATCCTAAGGGCTACCCTAAAGGTTAGGGTGATAAAGAAACTGTCTGACATTGGCGTATTCTGTGTTGGATGATTTCAGCAGAGAAATCCTGACACTAAAGATAGGCAAGAACATCAAAGATGAAGATGGAAGAAATCTCTCATAGTACTGCAAAAGTTTGGAACAACAAATAACAAATCCAGAAGCATCAAAGATAAATGCTCTTTAATAAGCATAGTTCTCTCTCCTCCCCAAATAATGAAACCTCACAAAATGTGACAAAGTTTTAGAAACATGAATATGGTAAGAAAAAGAAACCAACCATTTCACAAATGTCTTTTCTAGACAATATGCAAATAATTTTGCATCAGTAAGTACAGAAATGTCAATGCATGGAAAAGGACAACATACACGTAAAAGGGAAAAATTACAATGCAAAACAATACATGTGAACAAAGATAGTGTGCAGAATGAAGCTACGGATCCAGATTGAAATACAGTTTAACACAGCAAATATCCACTAATCCCTGGTTTAAAATTTTATATCCAAAGTCTAGATCAAAAGGGCTTGAGCTACTGACTGTCCTAGTATCCCATCTTTTTGGTAAATCAATAGCAAAACTCCAACAAACATTTTTAATGCAGGAAGAGGCCTCTTAAAAGTACTTTTAATACTAACTCCTACAACAGTGTATCTCAAGTGTCCTGTACTCCATTTTTTCCTGGCCCTTCAGGTTAACTCTTTCCTAGCTTTCTCTCTTCCCTTGACTTTTTGGACATTTGAGAAAGGGTTGTGCTTGGATCCATCCTCCTGTGTTCTCCAAAGGCTGCCTGAGTTTTTCAAAGACTATGAAGAAAATGACATATAACATGTAAAGTGTTCTCTCTCAGCAACAAGGGAAAGAGTGGTTTCATTTGGTTTTGGTTTAATTACTTGTACAGTAGTTGGCATGCAGTCTTCCTTCTAGGAAAGAAGTCATGATTAATAAATTTGTTAATTACATACATTCTAGAAGGCACAGAAATACGTTGTTAATTATTTCAAATATTTGTTACAGACACAAGAGCATGGTTACTGGTGGTGTGCAAGCTAAGCTAATTGTAATTTTCAGATGCTTGCTGCCTTCCTTGTGGAAAGACATAGTTCTGAAAACTAGAAAAATATTTAAATGAGCTAGCCCGGAATGGTCTGCCTAAGGATTTGGAAGAAGCTCTCCAAGTGCCACATAGGGTTTTGTGACTATTGGTAATCAGCTTCAGTTCCCAGATATCCATGAGGCTGGGGGCTTGTAATGAGTCAACCAAAGTGAGTCAGGAAAATCTGAAGAGTCTCTGGGAGATACTGTTTGAAATAAACCAATTCTGGCTGTAGGAAACCTTTTTCAGACTAGTCTTTACACAAAACAGCACCCATGTATGTTTTCTCAGACCTAATAAAAAATGCAGCTGAAAGGGAGTGCTGTGGTTCATGGACAGAAGAGAATCAGTGAAGGGCAGAACCTATTTGCTAACCGCAGGGAGTTAGAAAGTGCTGGAGGAGAAGGGCTGAGGGTGGTGGTAGGTATTGCTACAAACCTGACTGAGGGGACTGGGTGGATTATGAAGGCAAGGAAAAGGATTAGAAGCCCTGGATGAGCACACTCATGTGTAATCATCAATTTAACTTCAGTGAGTCCAGCCTTTGAAGCAGGTGGGATACTAATGGAAGATGGAAGCCCTTTGCAGGCATGTGCTTGCAATTCTCTGTTTTGGGAAATAAATCTAAACTCTGGGAAAGGGGCCCTTTGTCA
The DNA here is from genome assembly GCA_008711295.1 of Anarhynchus alexandrinus. Taxonomy (NCBI): domain Eukaryota; kingdom Metazoa; phylum Chordata; class Aves; order Charadriiformes; family Charadriidae; genus Anarhynchus; species Anarhynchus alexandrinus. The sequence goes on from VUYV01000400.1 coordinate 258,651, forward strand.
AGCACAGCCCCAGAAGTGCTGTCTTTTCATTCCTAGGATGTTCCGTTCGATTACTTCACTTTTCCTTCTTAGAGTATTTTTCTCTCTTACCCCTTAGTTTTGCAACAAGATGAACATCATAAATTCTGGGAGACAAAAGAGGTCTTTAAACAGCTTAGCTTTAGGTATAAAGCAGAAGATTTTCTACCACAAAAAGAGAAAAGATCTCCAAGGACCAAAGTGTCTCATAATCCTCTCTCTTTCTCCTTCTAGTGTCACCATCTCTGGACACAAGTGTCCTGCACCACAGCGGGGCAGGGGAATACCAGCCCCTGCAGAAAAGGGAGAAGATGCAAAATGGAAAAGGGAGAGTCCCATCAGCCTTACTTAGTTGATGACAGCACCAAGAACACATACAAGGCAAACCCACTGTCTGTTTTAGACATGTAGTGCAGGCACTTTTCATGGTGCCCTACCTCTCCCATGACTTGAGGGAAGACACAGGCCCTTTGGATAAACCTGTGAGGGTGGTGAGACACTGGAACAGGTTGCCCAGGGAAGTTGTGCAGGCCCCATCCCTGGAAGTGTTCAAGGCCAGGTTGGATGGGGCTTTAAGCAATCTGGTCTAGTGGAAGGTGTCCCTGCCCATGGCAGGGGGGTTGGAACTAGATGATCTTTAAGGTCCCTTCCAACTCTAACCATTCTATGATTCTAAGGAATATTACAATGACATACTATGCCCTTGTGCTGCCTCTGACGTGACCGAAGGTAGGGTGGAAGGATGACCTGACAACAGATATCCATGTGCCACAGAGCCCTCCACCCTGATACAAAAGGTAAGCAGTAAGAAGCTTCACAAGTCCAGACGTCTGAGTTGATAGATTATCATGACCCAACCCTCCTTTCCTTCATTGTGGAAGGAAATATACTTATTTTGGCAGTGATGCTTGCAAGTCCCCTCATTCCAGCTGGGTGCTTAGGGTAGGTATTCCAGATGCGTCAGAGAGGGTAGGTGGACACACACTGATGTCATAGGGCTGAAAGGGGGAGTTAATCCTTTCAGCCTGGTACTTGATGCCAGGCATCAGTGCGATAACTTAAAAAAATACATTTCATTTTAGAGGCCCTTTGACAGAGGTAGCTCTTTTTATTTCATACTTGCTTTTCCGCTGTGACTGGCTCAGCAAAAGATGAGCTCCTTTTTCTCACACAGCTGTTTGCCACTGCAAAGGGCACACACTCAGTGTCCCTGCCAAGCAGCTCCTCTGGGCCACCTACCAGTAGGATGTGGACTTCAAGACCAAACCACGAGGAGTTGACTCAGAGGCAGGACCTTGGGCACCCATATTGCATTGAGATTTTACCCGAGGCATGGCCTGGATGCCCTGAGATCAGCTGAGCTGCTAAACAGCTGAGAGCACATTCTGGTCGTGGCTTTTGATTGCCTTCTGCTTAGAAGACCGGGAGAAATGGCACAATGAAAAATAACCTAATTTGTGTTAAAGATATAAAACATAAAATCCTCTAGTGCCTCTCAGATCCATGATGATTAACCATCCTCAGAAAAACATCTTGCTCCAGAAGCACTGGAACTAATGAATCCTGATTTCCTACAGATTTGTGTCCTGTGGGTTGACTGACTTGTGTGGTCTAAGAAGATGTATGCTTTTTGGGTGACTGGAGAGCATGTGAGGTCTCTCTCTGCATGGATTTGTTGCTGTCTCATTAGGTGTGTTCACATTGTGCTTTCCCCAAACCTGGGCAACAAATTGGGCATGACTGTCTTTAGCCAACTGCTTCTTGTTAGAGACTTCTGAGGATGTGTCTTTGTTGGCCAGTAGATTCAAAAGTTGTTAAGAGGGATCACAAACATCACATAGGTCTGGTGTCCACAGGAAATGGGGCTAAAAGACTATTGTTCTCCTTCTGTCTTCTGCTCCACACTTTCTTCTGTCTTCCATGGTCCTGCCACATTTGTCTCTTCTCAGGAATGGATGAACCATGTGGGCTGTAGGGAGGCACTCTCATTCCCAGTTTATTCCACCATTTCCAGTGAACCTGCCCTGCTCAGCTATCAGCCTTCATCCTTGTCTCTCATATAACCTCATCTCAGCAAGGAACTAAGTTCAGGAACGATTCATCTGCTGCTAAGAGAAGTGGCCCCTTTGGAAAGTCAGCCAGGCTTACCCATGTTTTGTCTGTTTTGCTGTGATACCAGCAATAACCTTTCCTACTCTGCAGGTAAGAAGGAAGCAACTTGCCATGTAGCCCAGAGTCAGTCTTTGACAACTGGAACCATTGAATTGAATATCCTTCTTAAAAAAATGAAAAAATGCCCAATTATAATTTAATGTTCATAGAATCATAGAATGGTTTAGGTTGGAAGGGACCTTAAAGATCACCAAGATACAACCTCCCTACATTAACCCATTAGAAAAAATTATGCCATTAACATACATTAACCCTTATCCTACCATTACATGCCCTTGTAAAAAAGTCCTTCTCTAGCTTTTTTACAGGCACCCTTCAGATACTGGAAAGCTGCTATAAGGTCTCCCTGGTGTCTTCTCTTCTCCAGGCTGAACAACCCCAACTCTCTAAGCCCAACTTCATAGGAGAGATGCTCCAACCCTCTGATCATCTTCATGGCCCTCCTCTGGACCCGCTCCAACAGGTCTGTGTCCTAATTATGTCGAGGGATCCAGACCTGGACGCAGTCTTCCAGGTGTGGTCTCACGAGACCAGAGTAGAGGGGCAGAATCACCTCCCTTGTCCTGTTGGCCATGCTTCTTTTGATGCAGACCAGGATATGTTTGGCCTTCTGGGCTGTGAGTGCACATTGCCAGTTCATATCCAGCTTCTCATCAACCAACACCCCCAAGTCCTTCTCCTCAGGGCTGCTCTTAATCCATTCTCCACCCACCCTGTATTTGTGCATGGGATTGCCCTGGCCCATANAGCCCCAAGTCCTTCTCAGGGCTGCTCTCAATCCATTCTCCACCCATCCTGTATTTGTGCATGGGATTGCCCTGGCCCACATGCAGGACCTTGCACTCGGCATGGTTGAACTTCAGGAGGTTTGCACAGGCCCACCTGCCAAGTGTGTCCAGGTCTCTCTGGATGGCATCCCTTCCCTCCAGCGTGTCAACTGCTCCACACAGCTTGGTGTCATTGGCAAACCTGCTAAGAGTACACCCAATTCCAACACCCAAGTCGCCAACAAAGATGTTAAATAGTACCAGTCCTGGTAATGTTGATTCATTACATGCAGTTTGGTATGTGTTGGATAAGAACAAATCACCCCTGTTTTCAGTGCACACATTTCCCCAACACTGTGTGCCATGGTGACTGTCAGGTCAGCTGTGGAATTACAAGAACAGCATATACCAGCATATAGGTTTTATGAATCCTGTATCCCAACAAGGCTGAAAAGTCTCCTTTGAGAAATATTTTCCACTGATCTACCAAGCACTGTCAGCTTTTCATACTACATGTTGGACGCTCACAAAAATAGTTGTAGTATTGATATGTTTCTCCTTTATCACCTCTGAGTTAACTGCTCTAGTTGCACTCAAGCCATTTGCAGGTGTGTTGTTTTTTTCTTCACATTTCATTTATTTTCACTTCAGAGTTAAAATATGCTGAGTAGATTATTTCACATTTTCCTATTTTAAGGAACAATCCCTCAAGCAGAGCTAGCTGACAGCAGAATTTGCAACCTTTAGAAAGCTCAACAGTGTAAGAATATTTCTGTTTTGCTTTGGAAGAAAAGAATCGGTAGTTCAGAAAGGCAGCTATGGCATTTTCAATTTGAAAAACATCAAAGTTATCCCTTTAGAATTTGCTAAAAGCAACAGGGAGCTGTGTGTGCCCTGGACTGCCCACAGCTCCCTGGGAGCCAGTGATTCTTGGGGTCTCCCATGCTGTTCCGCCCCAAGTGGAGTCCTGCGGGAAGTTCAGGGCATCCCCAAACCTGCTGCTGAGAGGTAGGAAAGTGGGGCAGGCTTCAGTCGTCACCCCAAATTCCCTCAAAATCAAGGTCTTTGTGCAGAATGGTTTGATTTTGACGTACCAACATTCGCTGAATTGAACCAGCTTGATCGTCAAACTTCCCCCTTGTCCCTTCTACTCCCGGGAGCTTCCCAGATGCGTTCCCTTCCTCCGCGGCCCTTCTCCCAGGCAAACCTGATAAAACCTTCTCGTCCTCCTGTCTACCAGAAAAGCCCAAACCCGGCAGGAGCGGGAAAGGGATGCGGGGCTCCTCCTCATCCTGCGGTGCACCTCTAGGTGGGGCAGGCGAGTTTCTGCAGCGAGCGGAGACCGCGGCTTTTCCGAAACTTCCCCAGCAGAAAGCGAAGTTGTTGGGAAGCCCCTGTGAGCCAGCAAAGGCAGCGCGGGGCCGGCAGCCGAGAGCTTTGGTGCGTTTGGGCTCCCTGGGACCCAGCTGGGGACATTCATGACAAGCTCTGCGGGGAGAGGGGACGCGCGCTGGCTGTGCCTGAGCCTCGGCACCTGTGAGAGCCCGACCAAGTGGTTACCCCGAGCCTTGTACCCGCCGGAGGACCTCTTCTCCGGGCTTCGGCGGTGGTGAGCCCATCTGCGCAAGGTAGGCTTGCGTCGAGCACGGCTGCTGCTGGCGTGGCTGTGGTACGGGAGCTGCTCTGTCGTAGGGATGTCACTGAGGGCTGTGGCTGGAAATCATGTCGGTTTTACGTTTCGTTTGAACGAGATCTCCCATTCAGTGGGTTTCTCTGCTAAAGAGCTGCTTTTTTTTTTCTGTGAATGCTAAGAAGTAGCTACAGTTCCTGGTAGCATCTTTGATTAAAAGCTGAAGTTTCCTCGTATTGAGCGTGTTTTAGACTTTTTTATTATTAAAAGTACGGATGTTCTGACCAGTTCACAAGCTCTAGAGGATCCCGTGGGTTTTTTTATTTGAGTGGAAGTACATATTTCTCAAGAGGATAGTGGAACTGCTGTTTTGGGTTTTGTGTCAACATTGCAAACTAATTTGCTGTACATTTTAGACTGTTACTATACTTTTGAAATCACAACCAATGCTGTACGGCATTGCAGCATCGGTAGTGTTACAGCTGACTGCATATACATGTGAATACATGTTTGTCGCATGCTGATTTTTAGTTTCCCTGCTTCCACAACCTCCTTGTAAAAGTGTGGTGTGGGACTGAGGTCTGGAGAGGAAAGAGGGCTGCCACCCACACCGAGGAGCACCTGGGCAGCAGTGGCGTCACGTACCTGCTCCAGTGTATGCTGTAGCTGTACGTAGTGCCGGAGTAGCTTTGAAATGCGCAGCTCAGCTACCTCTGGGGCAGCGGAGAGCTCAGCCAGGGCTGCAAAACTTACTCCAACAGGAAAGTGGCCTAAGTGAGCCTTGCACGACTATGAAAGGCTGTCATTGGTGCTGAGCTGGGTTTTTTTAGCTGCTGCTGCCATGGCTACAGCACTGATACCACGGATTAGAAAAAGTGCAGCTAGACACTTCTACGCCTAAGAGAAAAAGTGTTTTCGTTTTTGCAACCAGTGGAGTTCTAGATATTACATGAACGGGCACGGGATAGCACTTCGGCTCTGTCCCCCATGGGGTGATGGGTGAGATCCTCATCTAGTGCAACCTTGCCAAGGAGCTTAGTGATCGACGCCTGCTTGGGGTACCACCCAAAACCTCTTTATACGCCGCAAGCTACAAGGAAAACTTTCACACCTACGGCTGCTGTTCGTTGGAATAGACAAGGCCTATGGCTACTGCTGCCACTCCTCTACAGCAGGGGCGGGAGATGATGTTGTGCGCTGCAGTTTCGAATGATAAGTCTTGAAATGTTCTGGACAAATGGTGGAAATCTCTGGCAGCTCTATAAGAAAAATCATGGCAGATCGCAAATTTTAAAAGGAAATTAATGTCATTGCGCAAAGTGGAGTCAAACCCCGTGACTATGATCAGGATTACTTAGTTCTTTTTTCTTCTCCATCAGAAATGTCTAAGATGTAGAAAGTGAAAAGAAAAGAAAGTTTAGGCATCCTGTATGGAAAAGCTACGCTAGCTAATAAGAAATTAATTTTGAAATTAAATGAAACAAGAACAATGAAACGAAGGAAATATATTATATTCATCAGCAGCCAGTTTGGCTCCACACTACTCAGTGGGAACAATTTCACCTTCAGGTAAGCTCCTGTGAGCCCAATTTCACTGGAGATGTCTGACAAGGGTGAAGCTGTTACCAAAGCTTGGCCCAGCTCTTTTGGTTGGTAGGGTACAGCACAGTTGTGTTGCTGTTTGCAATAACGTAGTCTGACCGCAACAAAGAGCTCAGATGAGAATGTGCCCAGTAAAAGTCAGCAGGCTTTTTTTTGTTGAGTAGATAGATAGCTTTTATAGAAAACTGCTGCCATAAATAGGCATTTTTTTTCTCTATTGCAGTTAGATGGAAAACATGTGATGTTTTAATTTTTCACATCAGATCGTGAGATGGTAATTTTCAAGGGATCGTACTGAACTGTATGCAGTGGAAATCACCTCACTGAATATGTTGAACTGAATGCGTGACTGTACCACAAAGGTGTTTAGAATTCTTCCAAAAATGGCTTCACGTGAAACATGTCAGCTTTACGTGTAAATGCGACATTTCTTGGAGGACTGGAATATTTTGTTGGAGTCTACGGTTTCTAATTGAACCCATATAGCTGTGCTAGATGAACGGTCCAAGTCTCAGTTTTCAAAAAATAGCAGCACAAGCTTTTGAAGATAAGATTAATATTAAGATAATGTTTTTCTCATGTTGTCATCAGTGGAGGAATTCCCCTCCAATATCCTCAACAGAGTTGTTTCCTTTAACCATGCTAGGATGGAACCGGGTTTCAGATCGTATCTATGCTGCTTCTCTTCTCGGCTAAAGGGTAGATAAATTGCAATGTGAGCTACTGCCTGTAGCAGAATAACCCAAGAGGTTCCAGCATGACCACACCCTGGGTGAGTCATATGCAAGGAGCTGGGGTAGATCAGCCTTTCCCTTCACTCATGTTAAAAGTATCCCATTTCTCCCTCCGGTTATTCTCCAAACCAGGCCTTTGCTCCCTTCTGGAGCCCTCCTGACCCTCAAGACCCGCTATGTTTTTTATGACGCATCCAGAAGATAACAGGTGCCCCTTTTTATCCAACAGCTCCTGGAGCAGCAGTTCTTGTTGGGGAAAACCCTTCCTTCCTAATATGTAGAAATGTTCTCACCAGTGCATCGTTAGGGCAGGAGACATTTGCAAAAACAGACACAATTTCTTGCCAGATATAGTCCAAGGAAGTAAGTCCCTGTAAGGGATTAGATATCCTACTGAACTAGGATGGAATTGTGGCATTAATGACTGTCCACCTTGGCAAGTATTATTGACCTGTGCCAACGGTCACCATGTGGACAAAGTGCTTGGCCATGCTTTTCCCAGAAGACTAAGAATCTGGCTTCATACAGCAGAAGACTTAGGACATCCAAATATTATTTGGAGGCCAAGTAACTTGTTGTTCTTTTGTTTGATTTATCACTCATCCAATTCTATAAAAAAAATGAACTGAGATCCTGGGCCCATGCAGTTGATGGCAGAGCTCCTGCAAGGGTGGTATGCCCAGTTCTTGCTGGCTCTGTGGCAACATCAGTGATCAAACACTGCTTCCTGAACCACGTTAGCTTTGCACACATTTCATCTGACTTGACATAGTTCGGATCTTTCAGTTTCTTTCCACCAGGGAAATCAGAACAAAAGTAGAGAGGAAGTTATTTTCAAATTCAGAAGGAGTCCATTAGAAACAAAAGAATAAAAGATAAACAAAGACTATTTTAAAGCACTATCTGCTATTGTCTTTTGAAGAAGTTAAAGCTTTGCCAGTGGATTTTCAAATCTCTGTGGAGACAGAGTCAGGGCCACATCCTCCTGATCCGACGCTAGCGAGTGCTGGTTTTGAACTGTCAGAAGTGGCATTCTGTGAAGTTAATCCACAATGCTTGAGCTGAATCACCCACCATGAATCTACCAACAGGTTTTACATTACCATAACGTCTGACCATCTGCAGTGCAAAATCAATAGCAAAGTCCCTGGTGGATTTCGGAGTTTCTGGCATTTATTCGTCTTCAGACTCAGTTCTGTGGAGCTGAGCTTTTTTTGGATTTGGTGCCTTAAATTCTGCTCATTTCCTTTTTGGGAGGGGAGGGCTGGTAAGATTTTATGTGGCAGAAGGGACTGCCAAAGCTGTGTCAGTTTTATAGCAGAAAGGCTTTTTCAGGAGCTTGATGTTGCCCTGTTCCCTGTCCCACAAGGAACCTGGCCAGCAGTTGGTGGTATCTCAGCTGACCCTTGCCTGACTTGTGTACACAAGGCTAGGAAGGTCTTGATGAACCAACTATCCAGGGGTCTGCTCTGATAATAAATATGTGCGGGGTAAACTGTGTTTTGGGAATGTTACTTGGGTATGGTCAGTGGCTACTGGGGAGGCAGGGATGAAAAACAAGAGTTTATAATGCTTGTTTATAAAGAGTTTGTAAAGCCTAACTATGCTTGTGGCTTCCTGAAATATTGGTAGACCTGAGACCCTTTTGATCTTAAAGGCCAAGATCAAGTTCGTTGCAACCTTCCAGCATTCAACTCTTCCCAACTAATCTTCAATGAGATGTTTGCTTCCCTACTGGAGCCTGGCATAGAAAGAGATATGAGCTCCATTTTCTCACACTCTTTGTCTCCTCTGTGAAAATGCTGATGGATGTACATCCCCTGCAGATAGTGTTAATGAGGCTCCAGATCATTAGGCTTTACAGCCAGGACACGGTGCTGCAAAATTTGGCTGAATCCAAGTCCAAGCCAGTTCTTTGGTAAGAAGGAACCCTGGAAAGATTCACTTTTTCCCCATCTCCCCTGGAGGCTCTGTTGTATATGAAGCTCTGTTTGACCAGCCTTTATCCTCTGCTCAGCAATGTAACAGGCTGGGGACCAAAGCAGAACCATATGGCCAAGTACTGAGAGAGCTTTTAATTCTGACAGTGTATCCATCTCTTCCTTCAGATATATCACAAAGAAAAACTGCTGAAGTGCCAGTTAAGCAGCACACAATTATTTGCAGATTGAGTGCCAGGATTTTTCTTTTCATTTTAAGCAAGAACTATTTTAATAGTTCAGGATTAGATATTTATAATTATCCAGGCTAGAAGGATGCGTTCATGTGACACGCTCCATTTTTCTCTCACAACTGTATACACACTCCACTGCTTGGGAGAAGGACTGGGGAGGGAAAGAGATCTGTGTACTAATAGCTGATAAATTGAGGCTTTATAGAAATTGGCTTCTGTCACTGAAAAGAAGGAGACGAAAAGGCCCTGCGCATCCAGATCACACATCTTGGAAGAGAAAAACTGGGACTGCAAAAATATCAGGAACAGACGAGATCAAAGGCTAAAACGGCAGAATCCGTTAAACTACCTGGTGCTGGTTTATAGCTTGCTATAGTCAGGAACTATGAAAACAGACGGCATCCTTAAACGTGGGGCTTAAATTTACCATTTATAATAAAAAGGAGCTTGAAATTACCATCCTAAAGTAAAGTTTCTCTTCCTCTCGGAGTCAACAAAACAATTTGTGATAGACCTCAAAGGAACACAGTTTAGTCAGTGCTGAGCACAGTTTAACACTGTCCCTGAAGGGCAGTTGCAAAAGAAAAACACAAAAAAAACCCCCAAAAAACTAACAAACAACCCACCCCAAGAAAAAGCTGGCGATGTGTTCTCTTTTTGTGACTTGAGATTCTGCCATTTCTTCTCTCAGTGGGTGACAATGCGTCCCCTGAGTTAGATGAATCTGTATTTCCAAAAATAGACAAGGGTGATCCGCGGGCTGCCACCCGTCCGGTGGCCCGTGACGGGGGGGGCAAGCGAAGTGGCACCACCTTCAGCTGGCCGCCCCCTTTCTTTCTGAGTCTTTCCCACCTGCGCAGCGGGCATGGCTCAATGGCTCGCGGACTCGTCTCCAAGCCGCGGGGGTTTACGGGCTGGCGGATCCGCGTGAGCTGCGGCTGGCGTCAAGTCTGGCAGTCTGAAACCGGATTCATGAAGCGTTCAGTTGTGCCGGCTGCAGGAGGGCAGTAATTTCCAAGAGAGGGGCAGAGCGCGCAGCTGAGGGCAGTAACTATCTCAGCTGTCACCATTTAATCCATCACCAAGTCTGAGTGTCAGCACCCTCCAAGAGAGACAAAAGCAGAACCGAGTATCCAAGCATTGTGGGGTGCAGATTTATTTCATTACGTTCAAATACTTCCCCATGATGAGCCTTGTCTCTTTAAATTTTCCATACAGAAAAAGCATGTGCTAACGGATTGCCAATTGGAGGGGTATATTTTTGTGTGCATGTGTAGATCCAGTTGGTTTCTTTGGGATGTAAAATACAAAGGAAAAAAACCATTGTTCTTTCCTTGCTCTCAATTTTCAAAAATTACCAGCTCTCATAAGCAGACCAAAACAGATAACAGATGGCATTGGCTAGCAACAAGGAAACCTAGATGCAAATACAGTACGGTATATGAAGAACGTCTCTGATGTGGCAGGGTTATGTTTTCTATCATGGTTTCTAACCGGTTGTGAGAAAAATCCAGCACTAGCAGTTTGTGGTATTTAATTGGATCTGAAAGGTGCAAATAATTCAGCTGGTGACCAAATGACAAGATTGGTAATAAATGAATGAATAAATAAATAAATAAATAAATGAACAAACACACAGGGGCTTGATCCACTTCCCAGTGAAGTCAACAGGAGACTCTCCTGTAACGTCAACAGCTATTCGAATGGGACCTGCATGCCCATTCCTGATTTTCATCCAAGGTCCAGATGTACACGGTCTACGCTACAAAAGAGAAATAAAAGGTTCTTGTCTGTGAATGCTTTCCTGGCCCAAGCAAGGAGCCACTGGTTTTCACAGACGTCAAAGTCAGATGCCATGCGGGGTCACTCAGAGGAGGCAGCAGGTCCAGCCCATCAGCCACATGGGTTCCAAGCAGACCCTGCTCCCCCCAACCTGGAGATCTTTACAATGAATTAGGAGCCACAGCTGGGCTGAGCTACAGGGGTTTGTCCATAGCTGTGCAGTGCAGGTCTCCCAGATCTTGTATAAGGTTGTTTTTAATTTAGCTCAGGTGGAAGTCAGACTAAACAAACAAACAGATATCTCTGGTGGGAGTATCTCTGCATGGGGAAACACCAGGAGCACTTTGAGGAGGCAGTGAACAGTGCCCACAGGGGACAGCACATGGGAGAAGCACATCCACGTGTAGATGAGACATTTGGTTGCAGTTTGATGAGTGTACACATTTTCCACTCGCTCCTGCCCCCAATGTCACCTCTGCCTCAGCTTTTGAATTCCAGCCTCCAGCGCAGGGAAAGACAGCGCAGGTTAAAAGAAACAAAAATCCCACCAGCTTCTCTTTCCACCAAGAGCGAATCTCTTCTTGTAGCAAATGGATATCAGATCCATCCCCAGGAATGAACAATAGAGGTCTGAGCAGCTGAAAAGTTGAGGTCTGATGTCTTGGCCGAGTAAGACTCCAATTGCACGCTTTCTTCCTGCAGAAATGGGTGCTCGCCAAATCTCCAGTGTAACACAGAGCACTTGTTGCTTGTGCTGCAGAGCCCTAAGATGTCAGACCGTCTATGTAAGGCAACAGACAGACAAATGCACTCAAAATGACAGAGCGATTTCTAATATTTACTCTCTTTGCCTCTACCCTTAGTGCTTGTACGGGCAGATCCATGGCAGTGAGAACAGCCTTACCTTGTTGGTAGAAGGAAGTGGTTAAAAGCTCACTGTTTTTTCTGGAAAATGAGTGTGTTGATGTAGTGCCAGTCAAATACTGGCAGAAATTTGAGAGAGTCTGTGCAGCTCACTCGTTCATTGATGCTCCACTTGTAAGTCATGTGCCTGTCCCATGCCTTTACTGGTAAAATACCTTTTCTCTAGCCCTGCTCCCGTATAACACTGAGTCTATGCCTAACCTTTTGTCACATACTATGAGAAATGTATAAAACTCAATTTTTCTTTGAAGTACTTCTTAGCACTCCTTCTGTGTTCAAGTAAAGCTGTCACTGAGTTCACTGAGGTTTGCCCACGCGAGACGCAAAGGCTCTGTCCCCTTGGGAGTACGCAAGCCATTTTCTAGTAATTTATCTGCTAAGATGACAGATTTCCTTATTATAGCACTGAAAACAGGAACTTCACTGTCTTCTAACAGAAATGACTTTACATATTTTATGAAGCTGAGCCAAAGGCACTGCTCTTGTTTGCTGGAGTTGGTGGCTGTTTGGTTGGTCTGGACATGAGAATTATCTACTTCCCCTTCCTCTTTTTTGTTTTTGTTAATGAAGGTTTTATACCTGACTAAAATACATAGCTATATTTTTCCCTTCAGGTCATGTTATCGGAAGCTTTGAGTTGGGGGTGGGGGTAAAAAAGTTCACTTACTAAGTAAGATTAAAGCAATTAAAGGCTAAGGCTCATGTTTAATTTTCCCTCGTAGATGCAATTTTTCATGCAGTGACAGCATCAAAACCTTTTCAAGTTTTATAGCTATTTCACATTTGGCAGAAACAACAGGAAACCATCTGTAGCAAAGCAGGATTGTTGTAAGCATAATATTCAGTAATGAAAAAAAGATTAAAAGAAAACACTGTTATCTTTACGTGATAGCTTTGAAGGCGCAAGGAGCAGGATGCTTGCATTTGCCCATCGATCTACTAGCATCATAAAAAATTTTCTAGATGAGACAACCATGTAGAAAGTTGATTATTTCAGCAGAAAGAAGAAGTCCAATAGGAAATTTGACTTTTGGTTTCTTGTTGAGATTTCCATGATGGATGTAAAGATGCTTGTGCAGAGGAGGCTGTATATGACGGTTTTCTGTATATCGTGACTTACATGGCAGAGCTTGTAAGCACACACACAATTTCAAATCAGCAAGTAGTGCCACAGAATGCAAGTAAGCTACTCGTGTTGTTAAACATTAACTCCATGCTTGGAAGTCTTTTCTGGACCAGGGAAATGAAAATAAATTGTGGGAATTCAGACGGTTCCTATTGCCCTGCGTTCCCTTGTGGCAAAGTGTATTTGTTCTTGCTTTGTTGTGTTTTATGTGCTTGAAAGGAGACATCCAGGCTGAAGGAGTGCCTACTCATCAGTTGCAGGTGAAAAATACTTTTTGCTGAAACTTAGTTTGTTAATTGGGGTGTCACATCCCGAGGGTGCAGTTTTAGGGGTGCTCATGGTAGCCACTGATTGCCTCTGAAGACCATGGTCAGTCCTGTGAAGTTGTTGCAGTGCTGTAGGTATGCTCAAATTTCTGATCATGCCAAAACACTCATCACTGTGTCTGTTCAACAAAGCAAAAGAACAAATTTTTTCAGGTGCACTCTAAAATTTAGCCTGGTCTGTTTCCTCCAAATATGTTGAAATTTTGACTAGTGAATGAGAAACAAATCAACCTTTCCGTAATTTCTTTGTCACTGTTTCACATATTAATAATCAGACCTAGTTTTAAGATAGCATTTCGCTGCGCAAAAGTCAAAATATGTCAGGGAACTGCAGTATCTCCTTGTTATTAATGTCTTAAATTATAGCTAGACACCCTGTTTTTCCAGTTTTCATGGCAAGTTATGAAGGCTTTTTTTTCAAGTGCTGAGCTGATGAGACATTAAAGGTTTCTTTTTCAAATAGTTTGGCTGTTGGGTTGCTCCTTTCACTCACACCTGCCCCTTGACTTAGAAATCGTCTCCGCCTCTTCAGCATCAAACACTGAATTTACATAGGCACAAAGAAAGTGTGGAAGGCCAACAGCTCGCGCCGTCATTAAGATGGGAATGCAAGAAGAACAAAGCAGCGCGACGGTAAGAGAAATATCACAATACCCTACCTTTCTGCAGGGCTGACTAACCAGGGCTTTCCCACAGGAGGGAACGGTGCTGAGGATACCGCAGGATTAGCAGATGCATGTAGGGCTGCTGGCAATGACTAAGCCGGTAACAGCGAGCGAGTCGAAGTTCTAGACATGAGTCAGGTTTTGAACTTGTTGTGGTTTGTAGCGGCTCAAAGGGCTTTGTACGGCATCGTGGTATGAGCCTGCGACTGCGAAGTGACGGGCTTACAGCTGGTAGAGCCACGGTCTGCTTTGGAAGGGAATGCTTGCTTTCAGCAAAACATTGTAGTCGAGCTTAGCTCCACGCGTTGCTCACCCGCAGCACAGCCTTGGGTGTGCCTCTCGCATTATTTTAATGCCTTTGCAAAGTACTCTGGCTTATTAATTCAGTAAGTTCTTCCTAATTATACAAGCATCCCTGAAGAATTTCAGAGATGCACATAAGTAGTGTGGCAAAGTTGTTTCTTAAAAGATATGTGACAAAAAATAAGAAAAAAGCGGTGGAATGATCTATGTGTTTAGCACCTAAAGTAAGTAATGTTTTGGTATGTGTGCATGGCTTTTTCTTCCGGAATTCTAAAACACAGAAGCAAAGAAAATAAGAGGGAAGTGTGGTGTCTGGATTTGTTTTGTTCCTTCAGAACTTTTTGTTCATCCCTTTTATAACAAGTCTGGTGGAAAGACTTGAGTGAAAATACTTGAGATGCTCCCTCAGTCCTGATGTCATGGGTGTTTTTGCCATTTCTGTTAACAAACTGCGGATGTTGTGCTTTTATTTGCTGTTGCCTGTTGCCTATGACTGAACTGCACAAAAATTTAAAGAAAAGGTACAGTTGCTGCACGAGCTGCCAAAACTGTATTAGCTTAACCAAAATGAATGAAAGAGAAAGGCATCTGCTTTTCCCCTTGCAAAGCCAAGTGCAAAGGCAGTGCTTAGAGCTCAAGTTCACCAGAAATACATACAGAAGCAAAGCTGCTATCTGTGGTATTTTCCCTATCGTTACCGATGCTAGCTGGATTAATTTAACAAGTGTTGCTCACAGACCTTTGCTTAGCTTCATAAACATGTTCATTTTTGCAGAACAGATGAAAGCTCATAAACAGTTGTGTTTAACTTTGCAATAATTTTCATCTGGAGTTTTTACCCTTTTTCATATGTACAGATGAAACACTTTTCCTTAATCACAGAAGAGTAATTAGCGATGGGTGTGTGAAAAGTGCGCAGAATAGCAGGCACTCTCTGAACCTTTGATTCAGGAGCACTCTGAGGTGGGAAGCAGATACTTTCTGTTGGATCATCTTCATGGACTTAATCCCATGGAGGGACTTGGGTGTCTAGCAGACCCATCACTTCACACACCTAAAATTTAGATCCTAAGAAACCCTGCTCACCTGCCCCTTCACCCCAGAGGTACCGACATTCCTTAACACCCACGTTAGCATCCACTGAGTTCCTTGCATGCCTGGACGTGTGCTTCTGGACATGCTTTACCTGGCCTGGCCTGGCCTGTGCTGGATGAACAGACTCACACACCACATCTAAGTCCTGCTGATGAGAATGGCTGCACTTTTACACTTAGTCCATGCTTAGGGAACTCAGGTGGGAGATCTGGACTCAGTGTGTTCCTCAGTCTGGGGGCACTTTAGCTATTTATCCCACAACAGTGCCCCCAGACCCGGCTCTTGTGTGTTCTCGAAGAGGTGTCTGTCCATCCCTCTTTTTTTTTTAACTGTTACAATTTCCTACGCATAAGTGACTATTTGGAGAGCAAAAGAAAAATAATGCTGCTGCCTGGTGGCTAGGGTACTTGCCAGGGTGTGTGGAGACATGGGTTCTGGACAATACTCAATATAAGATATTTAAATTTTTGTCAGAGTAAGAACTGGACCCCAGTTTCCGAACCCTGTCCCAGGTGGTGCCCCAATTGCTAGGTTTGGGAGTCATGTGTCTCGGTGAAAAAGAGAAAAAAACTGTCTCATGCAAAGCAGAAAAGCATCAACAGGAGGGAGCCGGACAGCCCTGTGAGGGAGCCCCTGCAGCCGCACTGCCCGGCCGAGGGCTCGGGGCTGTCCCCACTCCGTGGAGCCCACCCAGCCTGTCCCCAGCCACCAGGAGGGAAGATTTCCAAACTGACATTCAGACAATGGGGGATGCTTTCTGCAGGCAGGTAGAGGCGTTGGGCCTTGAGCTGCCCCACAGCTGGTGGGGTTATTAAGGGCAAAGAGTTGGAGTGGCGCTAGTGCTGTGTTTTGTGAAAGAGAAGTGGCCTGTAGGAGGCATTCCGTAGGCTGGGTTTTGGGGGGAGCCTGGAGGACTGAACAGCAAAGCCTTGCCCAGTTCCTAAGCCTTGCCAGGGCCGTGGCCAAGGCATATCTGCTGGCTTTTGAGGAACTCTGTTTTGAGGCATCTCGCTCTCACCAGGCTCTGGCTGTAGCAAGGATGCTGCCACCTCCTGTGGCTTCCACAGAGCACTGAGTCCATTGTGGCACTGCTCCTGTTGTGACTCTGGCCTGATCCCTGCTGAAGAAGGGAGCTTTCCTGGGAAAAATGTGCTAGAGATTAGCCCAGGCTAGTTTAAATTATTTCAGGAAGAAATTTTTCACTATGAGGGCAGTGAGACACTGGAACACGTTGCCCAGAGAAGCTGTGGATGCACCATCCCTGGAAGTGTGCAAGACCAGGCTGGATGGGGCTTTGAGCAACCTGGTCTAGTGGGAGGTGTCCCTGCCTATGGCAGGGGGGTTGGAACTAGATGATCTTTAAGGTCCTTTCCAACCTAAACCGTTCTATGATTCTATGATTCTAAATTAGGGACAGCTAAGAGGCAAGTAGCTCCAGGAGCACCAGAATAGATAAAGGTTGATGGATCGGTGTCTTGTGGCTGATTGCCAGCTCCAGATGAAGCTCGCCCCACTGTGACATTTGCAAAGACCTTGCTGCCACGTGCATTTGTCGGTGGCTCACAGGGCAGCCCCCTCCTGTGCTGGAGGGCACCAGGAGCCCAGGCATCACCATCTGCACCATGAAACCTCCAGGGACTAGGTTCCTCCCTGCGCCGTCCAAGTGGCCAGGACTGCTGGGAGAGGGGCTGGGGATGCACAAGTAACCCAGGCAGAGTGGGTGGGAAATTACATCATGGCCACACAAGCACCATTTGCTTTGGAATTCAGCTAAAATTGGAGGAAATAGTTTAAAAAAAAAAAAACAAACCTCCTGCAAATATCCAATAACCCTATGGTTTTGGCACTTTCTTGAGAGACGGGTTCGAAGTTCAGCTCCCTGTTCCAAATTAAACAGAGGGAGTATTTGATGTTGTCCCGTTTTACTCAGTGTGTCATACTACTCCACTAATAAATTGATCTGTGGAAACCATATACTCCTCTGAAATGTGCTCACCATACTCTGTATGCAAGCCTTCAGTGCTTACTAAGAAGAGTAGCAATGCTTTTTAATCTGTTCAAGAGCAGCTATTCAGAGCGCAAGTAGAGAGCACAGCAGAGATTTAGGAGCAAGATGCTGCAGGGGCGAACTTCAGTGAAGGGGTAATAGGTGGTATGAATGTGGTCATCTGTGGTTTTCATTTCCAGGCTTTTGAGTGGCTTTGAAGTAAAAATTGTCTACAGAAACTATAATATTTTCTGAGCACTGAAGGCAGACTTCAAAAAAACACTTTTACTGTAGACTCTTTGGATTTTATTTAGGAGACTTTGCTAACTGCTCTAACATACCTTTCTCTTAGTAGGCCTGCTGATTTCAGCTGCTGATGCTGCTCCATGAGCAGGGGCAGCACAATCTGGTCTTTACGTTTTGAAGACTGAATTTATTCCTTTTTGTAGAAGTTTGCTTTATTAGGCACATGAATTAGGGATAGCCATTCTGTAGCTCTGTGTACAGCTTTGGCTTCTTCCTACGAGAAGAATATATGTGCAGGAGATGAACAGGACGTCAGGAATTCAGGTGAGGCGCTTTATATCTGTAACAGTCTGAGCAGGGAAAATGTACAGAACTGGCTCCGTGCAAACAGGCAAACTCAGTCATTGTTTCCTTAAGACTTTAAACTTACATCACCATGAGGTGCCAGGAGACAGGGCGGTCTTATGGCTTTTTTTTTTTACACATTTGTATACCCAGTATGTCATGACATGACAACAAAAATGAAACAGTTTTAATTGACATATAATGTATGTGGGTTTGGGTCACTTTTCACTACATGCCAGTAGTTCAGACAAAAAGTAACAAACACAGCTTATTAGTAACAAATGAAAATGCTATCCTTTCCGCTGCACGCTGGTGGGTCGAGCTTTGACGTAATTAAGCATAACGTAAAAATAACTCATCTATCAATACCATAATTTATCATGAAAGGACGAGCTCTCTGGTTTTAATTAACTGTCACTTGCTGTCGAAGTTGAGATGCGGGATACACATTTGGCACTTAGGCGTGTACATGAGTTTTTGGAGATGTCTTAGAAGGCAGAGCCAAGACAGCCAAAAAAAGACTCTGAAAGCAACCTGAGCACACATGTGAACACAAGCACTTGCTATCCATCGAAAGCTTTGTCTTTTAAACAAGTTTCCTGCTTGCATCCTTTTTTTGAGAAGAATTAGCTTTCGCTGTTCACCATTTGAAGCACATCACTAAAACGTGCCCCCGGGTCTCTGTGCAGTGTGACATTTTAGACAAGCTGTAAAAGAAATGTAGTTCCTCAGTTGCTGTTGTACACATGATAGTTGTATCTTCCAGAAATGCTATTTCTATAACCCTTTACTTACTTCAAGTAAACAGTCACGGAAATAAATCATTTTCTATTATAGAGTTTTGCTATAGAATACATTGCTGCAGCTACAAGTGTGGTTTTTCTGCCACTTACACAGGGCAATGCATTTAGTCAGGCTAAGCCGTCTTCCAAGAGCTACCCCAGACCAGGGCCTGGGGGACTCCAAGGAACCGCCTGGACCAGGCAGGCTCTCCTCAACTTTTGGAGAGGAGCGGGTGTGCCAGGAGGCAGGAAGGGGCTTTTCTCGCAGCCCCCACAAGTCATAAACATGACTGTGTTGTTACATTTCGCTTTGCGAGCCGGTCTTGGCATTACCCACCCCTTTGCAGGCTGAGGCTGATGATGCATGATACCACATTGCCCTGGTGGCAATGGGCCCCAAGCAGGTGGGGGCGAGTTGCCCGGGATTTCGCTCCAGGTGGGATTATTCAGATGCAGAGGCAGCATGTGCCCAGCGTGTCTTTGCCACCTTCAGTTTATGGTGGGGTTGAACGGCTACAGAGAACGGCCGCATGAAGGGGGCGGGTAGGGCAGAGGGTCAGGATTGCGGCGCACGTGAGGGTCGGGGGAAAGGATGCTCGAATCCTGTTTGGGCTCCCAGGTGTATGAAGAGCAGCGGGGACACGAGCAGCGGCTGAGGGAACAACACGGGGTGCGGGCAGGGGAAAGGGGTACCAGCTGCTGTCCTGTTGAGGAAGAAGCTGAATTAATACAAGGCAAAGGACTGAATGGGGACAAAAATAGCAAATGTTTGGAGGACGGGGAGAAAGGTGGCATCTCTCTGGGGGATGGAGAAGGGATTGCTGAGGAATCGAGGGCATTTGCTGCCTAATTCATTGCTGGTGCTCTCATTAGGCCAGGAGGCCCTGACAGTGCCCGTAACTGCTTCTTGAAAATTGCAAGTTCTTTTTAACAGGCAGGCAGCAATGGAGCGACTGCCTAGAGCCACATATTTCTGCTTCCCTCTCCTGCGGCTCCCTGGGAGATAGGGCAAGCTGAACTGGCCTTGCTTACGCTTCGGGTTTTTGCAAAGCTGCACTCCGTTTATTGCATTTGACTTTGGGTTCAAGCAGCATTCTGTAGCACGCTGTCAAGAGCCGAAATGTCAGAATGAAATACTGAATGCTATTTCCTCAGATGCTCAGTGTCGGAAATTATGGAGGCTTCAGGCTAAGTGTCCGCAACAGATTCCTGTGATTGCTGCCGTGGAGCCATGCTCCATTTTTCAATACAGTGGTCATGGGTTGATGAAACTGATTTCTCTGAGAACCTCCTGCTGGCAGCAGATAGAAGACATCATCCCCCAAGGGAAAAAAAAAACAAACAAACAACAAAACACCACATAGAAAAAAAAAAAGTATAAATGGTAAATCTTTCAAATGTGAAAATAGAACAGGATACCTGTGGCCAAGTTGAGATTGATAATGCAGCTTCACAGGTGGTTATATCAGTTCAGTTCAGCTCGAGTGTAGATGTTTCTCCTCCCATCCTAGTGGGCAGATGTTGAACATGTTGTACAGGCTCACTTCCCACCCTCTCTTTTGCCCTATTTTAAATCTGCTGCAAACTTAACCTGCTTTATTCAGATTTGTAATGGCATGAGGTTTATGTGCTAGCTGGGACATGCAAGTACCTGGAGTCCCAGAAATGCTCATAATTTGCATTCTTAATAAAACATAATTTAAAATCCTAAATATAGAAAGTGCGCTATAACTGAAATGGATTAAACCAGCTCCTTTTTCCCAGATCTTAACATCCCAAACGTCCCTGTGAGCCCAGAAATTTTGGAATAAGCCCCGTAAAGGCCTGGCTCTGAACTGATTGAAAAAGGAGAATCAGGAAAACAAATCTAGACCTTTCTGTTGGGTTAAATCCGGAACATGCTGATGGGCCCTCCTCAATGACAGGGCCAAGCTGTGATGCTAGAACAGCCCTTAAGGATCCTTAGTTTTGTTGCTAATCCCATATTGCTTTCTGGTCCCAGGATCAGAGAGACATTACGAAATGCTCGTGAAGTTTTTCTGACTTCAAGTTTTATATTAACCACTTATACTGTCATTTTTCTGCCTTCTTTTCTCTGTCCGTGTGATTTCAGAATATCTCCTCACAAATGTTTTTGAGTGCCATAGATTAATGCAGTGTTATTCCAAATGCCATGGTAATTCTTCGCCCTGAAAAATGCTCCTTAACTGGTTCTGTACCACGAATGGCATCCTTACGCCCCAACTTTTATTAGGCCTTTGAGCGATATGGCGATACAGACAATAAATATCTTTGCAAATTGCCGGGTGTTATTGTCTCTTTATGACAGACATTTTCTGCCCGTGTTACTTCAAAGCCTTTGGTAATTAGTGCAACACCTGCTAATGCTATAATTTCAGAAGCCTGAGCTGTGGGATATTCAATGGTGTTTCTGTAGGTCCTCACACTGTCCTGAGCACTCTTTTCTTTCCCCCTTATTGTTTGCTTCACATACCTCAGTGCTCTATGGCTTTGCCTCCCATCAGACAGGTTCTTAAGTCCTTACTACCAAGGGGTTTCTCCCAGAGGAACTTAAGAAGCTGAACGAAAGTGTCTTGCTTAGGGAGAGGATGGGTATGCCTAAAATGAGGAAACCAGGCTTGTCTCAGAAAACATGGGGACAACACGAGCTGATGCCACAGTCCTTCTCGTGGTTGCCCACCAAGTCCAAACCCTCCTTTCAGTCCTTCACAAGCAGCCGGCATGCTGCCGCTTCCCTGGCAGCGGCGGTGGCTTAGGCATCCCACCCGGCGCCTGGTCCCGCAGCCGGGCTGCCGAAGGCGAGGGGAGGCTGTGCCGAAACACAGGTGCCCGTACAGGCGGCCAAACACATTTCGTACTTGCGCCCCGTGCCGCAGACTGTCGGCCGTCGCCAGCTCCTTCCCTGGGCACATCCCCACGCACTCCTTCGTGCCGTCTGTTTGTCTCTCCACCCACTACCTGTATCAGGGGGGGTGATTTTTCCTTTTTTTTTTTCTTTTTTTTT
>VUYV01000400.1:280359-350939 GCA_008711295.1 Anarhynchus alexandrinus
TTTTTTTTTTTTCACCTCAAAGTGATAGCCATTCCTGGTGCATTTATCTTAGATGATGTGGTCGTTGTAAGATGAAGTACCTGCAGCAGTCAGTCTGCGGTTGATTTGAACGCAGGCGAGTCCCAACAATGAGCTTAAAGGAGGGTGTCAGGTATAAATCTTGTCTTCAAACAGCCAGGGTGCATTCCAGACTTCAGAGACACCTCTTTGTGTGGAAGAGGAGGGGGGGGGGTTATGCCTCCTTTTTCTTTTTCTTGGACCTGGAAGAGGATGAAAGTGGCGGGGTGTGTGCGTTCGTTTAGGCTGATAATGAGAGTGGGGCTCACGGGCATGGTAATTTGGCAGCCTCTTCACTTCCTGTAACAGTTAAAAAAAAAAAATCATCCAAGGGCTGCTTAAAGACAAACATTTTTTGTTTAACTACTGGTGGTTCATTTTCTGAACAACCATGCAATTAATCTTATTTGTATTAAAGAGGCAGGCTGCTTTTTGTAAGCTTTTCTGAGCTATAATTAATGAAGATCAAAAATGTTACAGAGACATAATATTTAACTTTTCATAGGTGCGACTACACAACATCTGCAGCAATTAGAGAAGCAAAAGAAAAAGGCATTGTGTTGGGCTTTTTGCCTTCAAAGTGTCTTTGTTAAGCCTCTTTCCTCCGCACAACTCTTTAGTCCTCTAGCTGTGAACGTAACTTTTGGTGAGGAGTCTAATCAATACTAAAACCACAGATTATTTTTTTTTAATTGCACTGAGAGATAAGCACATTGTGCAAAAAGATGTTATCAGCTAGGTCAGACTTGCGAGGACTGAGGCCATGAAGTTAAGCGCAGGACTACCTGTGCTGCTCCTTGGAGAACCGGACCCAAACAAGTGTTTATCGCTTGCATAGTTGTTTTCAAGCAAATGCATGTGTGTGTTAAAACTTCAAAAGCCTCACAGCAGTTTCATGATTTTACATGTAAAAAAATCCTGGATGTTTTGCCACTAGGAATTCTGTAGCACAGATTATCTCTTAGCTGTGCTGCTTAAAAAAATAATTAGTTTGTAATAAGTAGTAGCTTATTTATCTCTGGATGATTAAATAAAGAACAACTCTGGAATGCATCACTTGAAGACATATGACAAGAAACGGGCATAGTTTTACCTTGGCATCAGCTGCTTCCCGCTCCACCAACCTCTCAGCTACTCTAGCGAAAGGAAAATCTGGTTTTCACTGGTCTGAAATCAAAACACGGATGGCTCCAAGTGTGTCACTCGGATTCACAAAACAGCTGCAGGTTTTGCCTTTATGTACATGCAACTGGCACATGACTCCATGATGCCAGGGATCACTCATTCCATATGCACGTGGCATTTTGCTAACGCTTCGCAAAGAGAAGCTGCAGCTACATCATTCCTGTTGGTATCCGAACTGTTCTGGCATTGCAAAGGCAAAGTCAGATCTGTGATCTGTGTAATCTGGGATAAGTCTGATCTCAAACATTGAGGAACAAGCTATCCTGGTATGATCCCAAAACCAACAGAGGCACCATCTGATGTGTACTAAACTGCGTTAAGAATGAAAGAGGAATTAATCTTTGTCCTTTCTTTGTGGCATGCAAGTGTCACCTGGGCGGTGACATACAAAGAAGTCACGACCCAGAGATGTCCACCACATCGTAGCCGTACCCTAGAAAAATTTGTGCTACCTGATGCTGAGCCCCTCTGTCTCCAGGAGCAATAAACTATGCTTCTGGAGACTTGGAGGCAAATATGAGCAAGGGGTGCAGGGCAGCGCTGAGCACCCTGCTGCTGTGCCCCAGCAGCCTGCGCCCCAGCTACCCCTTCCCAGGGGGAGAGCCGTCTGGTGCCCTTGTGACTGGGGGGTCCTTGCCTTTAACCCCTGCTTGATGTCTGCAGATAGATACATTCAGTTTGGAGAAATGTCTGCAAAACAGAATCATGGAAAGTTGCACATGCTGATTACATCATATTTCTGTTATTTCTGTTTACTTTGTGACTCATAACTTTCCTAAGTATATGCAAGCAAAAAAAAGTCTAACAATTTCATGTATTTAAGTGGAAAGCCTTCCACCATATACAAGAGACATCTGGTCTCTGAAGGTCTCCTTCTAATCCCTCTCAAGGTCAAAGCCCAACAAGTTGTTTATGGGATGTCAGGGTGCTGATGCACGAGTGTTTCCCTCAGAGCAGGACCAGCGGTTTGAGCGGGAGCGTTTGGCTTTGGGCAGACATGGGCTGCTGCAGGGTGGCACAGTGGCCACCTCGGGGGTGCCGAGACAATTAGCAGCAATCGCTAAGTCCTAACAAAACCCGGCACAAGCAAATGTCGACAGCTTCACCTTTTCTTCTTAAATGCAAAACTGTTATATATATATATATAAAAATGACACACTTTCAGTACCAAAATCTGTATGTTCTTTGAGCGATTTCCAGGTTTTTACGTTTCAACTGAGGTAAACCCCTCCCGCAGTCCCCCCTGTTACTCATCTTCCCAAGCACTCTTTCATCTTCTTATCTTTCAGACTGCGAGATCTTTGAGGAAGAGACAGTCTTTATTTGTGTACTGTACAACACCCAGCATATTTAACACTAAACTCAAATGTTTGCCTACACTGTAAAGTAGTTGCCAGAGTGTGGTTTAAGAGGGTGTCAAGGGTGTTAATTTCTAACTATTAAGAAGGGAGGGAGAAACAGTGTGAACATACTGTATATTTCATTCAAAACGAAATGGTGGAACATGGAGCCACCTGAAGATTTCAGAGAGCCCCAAGTGCAGCATTGGTCAGTGCACAGCTGAGGTTGACCATGCAATGGCAGTTTTGCTCCTTAGCTTCTTTCTGCCCTGCACAACTTGAGCGTTAATCGCAGCCATTGTCATGAAAAGTTTTGACAAGGATGTTTGCAGGAAGAGTTGGAGAGGTCCAAGCAGCCGTGGTCATCATGCTCACACTTAACAGGCTCTGTTTGCTCAGGGAAAAGGGATATTTTCAGGTTTGTCTTTGCCCCTCCAGCCTGTTCCCTTTTACCCAACAGATCTACCATGTGAGGCCCCAGATTTTTTATTCTGCTCTCAAAATGCAGGCATGCTTTAAAGTCAGAGGAACGGTGTCTTTGATTACTTTTATTTATTATACCGTATAATCTGCACGCATATGTTCAGTTTATAGGTAAAAACACAGCTAGAATGAGTCTGTATGGCACATTTTCACATGATGTGATTCTTTTCTCTGGTGACCTGCAAAAGTATGACGTAAGTAAGAAAAATAGTATTTTCACCCTCAGTTCATGTAGGAATAAATAATTGTGTGGGCACCAGCCACTGGAAGTTTATATCTGTTTTCTTACCCTGACTACCATCATAACCTGCAATCAGAAAATCGCTCTGCATCTTGCTTTTATGTGGTCTTAAGGATGAGATCTTTCAAGGTTGCTTTGTTTCTGCCTATGATTTTAAATGAGGAAAAGATCCTTCTGAAGAGCTGTGTTCATTTGCCTGCCTATGTGTGGCTACTGCCATTTAAGGTGTGCTACATGAGATGTCCATGTGAGGCTGGCAGGTCTGACACTGGACCCAGAGGGGACCTGCAGTCTTTTGGAGTGGCACACTGGGGTCAGGCAGGGTGCCACAGGACATCTCAGATGGCACCAGGCACCTGTGCGTGGGCAGCTGTGGTGAGCCCTTGTTATGTCCAGCAACTACAAGAATTGCTTAGTGAACAGCTGCAGAAAGCTTCTGATCATCTCCCTGATCATCAGATGACTTCTTTTTTCTCTAAGTACATCATGCATTTCTTCTTTCGTGCTCCCATGGTGGTTCCCAGCTCTCCAAGTAACCACAACTTCTACGCTTGCTACTGCATATAGTGGATTTCTAACTTGAATATAAATATGATCGCTTTACAACAGCCTAGCAGGGTTTCAAAATTATGTAAACACTTTAATATATCACAAATATGAACCAATTACTAGCTGTTAACAAACTTATAAGAAAATCACAGTAAGAACAGAACACCAAAAAATTGGCTGAGGGACAAGATCAAAGCAGAATTTTTTTGAGTTCTAGCTCCAAAAGGACTGAACATCCAAAAAAGTGAGCTCACTCCATTTTTTTAAATTATTATAAATTTCTTATGCCTTGTGCAGCTTACCCTCATGTTTCCAAAGAAGCGTGGAACAAGATCAGGCCTGTGACGTTACTGAACAAGTAATATGAGATTTACTTCAACACGTACTGTGACTGCTAGATAAAGAAATTGCACCTAACTGGTAGTGCAAAATGATTTTTTCAAGCCTGACCCACTGCAGCGACTAGAGATTAAATCTAAAACTTTGTCCAAACCTTCAACTCAGTGTTAGTGTGGAGAGAAAGATCACCGGGAATTTCAGAAAAACTTGACTTCTTCTTTAGTCAAAACTTGCTTCTCTCTGCATCCATTTCTTCATTAAAGACACATGTCAAAGTGAAGTTAAAGTATATCTATGTCTGAGGTGGGTCACAGATTTGTTTCTTACAGTGGTAGTAGGCTGATGAGGATCAACATACAGTATTGCTTGTTAGGAACACTCACATTTAAAAGTCTAACCGAGAATTACACCTCCTGCATGTCTTCATGCCCTCAACTCAAATTTCCAGTACTTTATAGAAACCCTCTTTGTCCCTGTTGCATTGAATCTGGGAAAAACGACTTTGAGTGTGTGGTGGCATTGATCTGTAGTAATGAAGTGTTTGTAAAAAACATTGTTTACTTTACCTTGCACTCAAAGCTAGAGGGTGTAACACAAGAGCTGTCTTGAAACAATATTCCTGATGCCGCTGAGCCTTGGAGAGCCGGCGTTCTTGGTAATTGCCATTAGAAGCCAGAGCAGAGCTGTCATGGCAAGGATTCAATGTCTCTTCTAAATATAAGGTCAGGCTGGCTGGTAGTTCAGAGGAAGTTGTATGAGGGATGAAGTCTGGCACATTTGAGGACTGCCTGTACGTTGCTTTCAGCGTCCTCAGTGTGTCAAGATGAGGACCAATCTCTTCAGTCCCATGTCCACCACCACAGAGTCCTCAAACCACTTTCGCAGAGGAGTTTGCATTAACATTAAAAAAGGTTACAGATAGAAAGGGGCAGTCTTTTCAGCCAGCAACTTGTTCACACACACACACAAACCCTGCCAACACTGTTTCCAAGCAACTGAAACCACTTATAAATTCAATTCTAATTTGGAAAACACTTTTAGACAATAAAACTGGGAAAAGGCTTTGGAAAATACAAACCGATTCAAATGTAGGATTTGCTAAGTGAAATAGCTTATATGTTTATGGTACTTTACCTGAGAAAATTACCTATTTATTTTAAGGGAAGCTAAAATCTCTCCCAAAGCCATGGGGAAGCACCTTTAGCCAGGTCTTCTTTGCATGTGCAGTTTCATCCTGTCTGAATTCAGTCTTCAGTTTGTCCAGTACAGTTCCCTGCAAGTATCCCCTGCGGTCGTGGTGGGAAAGCATTAGCTGTCCCAGAGGCACAGGTGGACAGACCTGACGCGGTACCAGGGAGCCATTCTCATCCCCAAAGCAGTCATGCTTGGTCCAAGGGCTGAGGGAATTTTCCCCTCTCAGAGGAAAGGAGTGCTTTGCTTAGTGGCTTCCCATCCTTCCTAAATGGAAGGGTACTTTCTTTTCTCACCCCAAAGCAAAAAGAAAGGGGGAAAGCAGCCCAAATTGCACCGCGATAGCTCTAGGACTCAGGGTGTCGCAATCCCAATGTTCACAATGTGAGACACAGTACAGGACACCTGAGAGCGACGCGTTGTCCCACGGGGTGTCCCTGCCAAAGAGCTCTGTGAGGTGCCCCGGGGAGGGTCTCTGACCCCCCCGGGTCGAGCAGGAGGGGGAACCACAGAGTATGGCCTGCCTGCTCCCCCCTGTGCTCGGGGGGAAAATATGGGCTTCCTCAGGATTACTGCTCGATGCCATAATGGATGGCTAATTATAGGTCTTGCAGTGAAAGAAGCAGCCCGGCAGAGATCTTAAGCTACTCGAATTTAAGAAGAGATGTTATTTCTGGGATATTATTCCCACAGGCCAAAGTACAATTACAGTGGTGTTTTATGTTTCCTCACCAAAAAAAAAAAAGTTAAATGAGGAAAGTGTATGGTTTTAAATCAATCCCCTTATCAAGGAGTCACTTAGACGCAGTGTTTCATCTTCTGCTTCCTCCCTGTAATGCCATTGATATCTGGGAAAGTCTCTGGTTTGAATCTTTGCACAGCACAGGGTAAAGGGCCTGAGCAGGTACAGCCTGGCGAGCTTGATCGTGCAAGCTTGGGTACCTTCTTTGAAATCAGCAGAAAACCTGATCCTGTATACCAAACAAACAAACAAACAAGTCCTGTGCTATCCAGTACTCCTCTAAAACAGCCAGGGGAAAATAATGCTGTTCCCTCTGTGTATAGGAGAACAAGTTCTTGAAGCAAGTCAGAGGTCTCCTTTATTCCTAATGGGAGCCTAGAAATATGGTTAGCGACACCTAACCACTTTAAGGTGAGATACTGCAATGCAAGTCTTTGCACACATCCTAATAATGGCCAAGAAAAAGGTTTCCACAAGTTGTCCGTAATTCATCTTTCCCCAAAAGATAAACTATATGAGGAAAAGATTGGAAAAAATGAGCTCTCAGGTTTCCAAGTAGGTGAGAAGCCATTTTGCCCTCTCTAAAGTATCACTTCTTTGGGCAAAGTGACAGAAAGATGGATGAAGTTTGAAAGCTTGAAGCTGGCATGGAAACGGTCTTTGCTGGGGAGTGCACACTTTTCTGACTTGAAAATAAAAATGGGCAGAGTATGACAGGGCTGGGAGCATTTGGAAGCTGTGCCTTGGGAATAGTCAGTGGAAGAGATGAAGAATTAACCCATCAGAACTGAGGATCCTGCCTTTACTTTTTTACTGATGTGTCTGCCTGGGATGTTTTCAAAGTCAGGGTACTGTTCAGAGGGTCCTGTGAGTTTACTCAGGATGTCATTGACGTGCAGAAGGCCAAAGTTTGTACATGTCTGACACATTGTGCTGTACTACTGAGAAACAGCACGTGGTCGGATGGTGAGAGGTCATTATAACAGAGGGAAGACAATAGATAAGATTGTATTTTCAGTCTTATTCGTGTATAACTTCAATCCCAAAACACATGGAAGGATATACAAATTGTATGTAAGAGTAGGCTTGTTCATACCAGCGTGCCACTGGTTTCATGATGCAGGGTAGAAAACACAGTACTGTGCTCAGCAATACTTTCCACTTCCATTTGGAGTGTGTGAATGGAGGGGTTATATTTTAGATGTTACAGAAAATATCAGCTGGTGAAATGTAGTTACAAAAATGGGCTCTGGGTTTGAGCGACAGGGAGACGACTCGGGTATTTAATCTGGAAAGAGCAGTGGAACTTTGGTTGCATGGCCACTCTGCAGGGAGCAAGGCGGTCCTTTGTGGTCCTGTGCTGCCCAGACTCTAGCTTGATAGCTTGATAACACCCCTTTCCCAAGCACCAAGGATCCTTCCCTAACCACGGTTTAAATAGGATGCCTGTTTACTGATCTTAAACAGCACCGTCAGCAGCTTGATACTTCAAAGATCTTGCTAGGTTGCTGGTTGGGTGCCAGCACCCTGAAGGAAGGGTGCCCACATCACTTGGCATGGCAGCCCGCGTGTCTCTTTGTCTCACCTCCAGATGCCCGTGCCAAGCCTGCCCCTTTGGTGAAGCCCGGGATCTCTCTTAACACTGTGTCTGATGACCACACGCCACACATACAATAGTCTTGGCAAGCAAAATTAATTGTCTCTGAGATGTACAGCAGCTTGGGGAGTAGCTCCGTCTTTAGCAGAGAAAACCTGTTCCCTGAGATGCGGGTATATGGGAACAAAGAAGAATGGATGTGGGCACTTTAATTACCAAGCCAGGCAGACTGTTGCAGAGCTATCCCAACCCCCAGTTCTATGAACACATTTAAAGGATGAAAGTGAGTGATTCATCAGCAAAAGAGAGATCTAGTCATAACCTAATACCCCAGGCCTAGAGTAAGCTGAATATTGTTCTTAAAGCCTGTTGGCTTTCCAAAGATTTCAATTTGTGTGACAGGATGCATTGCCCAAATGGTCTGTCAAATCTATCACAGTGACAAGGAAATATTGTGCTCTCCTCCTTCCCTCTGAAATTCCTTGAATACCTGGTGGCAGCAGTTCAGCTGATAATGCAAAGAGGGATGAAAGCAGACAGCCTTGTCTAGAAGAAGTGACTTTTCAAATGAGCTGTGACAGGCTCCCTTCATCTTTCTGTAACATGTCATTTTGATGCAAGCAACAGACTACAAATAACCCCATCGGTACAGCAAGGCTACAGCAGTTTTCATATTTTCACTAATTGTGAACTATTACTTAATTGCTAATCTGCGAGTGACTGTTCCATTACTTGGAATATACCGAGTGTTGCATTTCAGGCTCTGAGCTAGAATTTGGCTATTTTAAAGAGAATTCTAACATTTCTGATCAGGCTGCTAAGTATGGGTTTATGTTAGGGTAGGTCTGTGGTGCTTGTAGTGGTATTGTTTTGATAGGGAAATTATACGACTACTTCCTTTGAGTGCAGTGAACACACACTGTTTTTATCTACATGATCCTCTTTTATTAATTCTGTCAACTACTATATTGAGTGCGCTCTTTGTGTGTCATGGCTCAAATCCAGATGCCGCCAGGATCACTGAGAACTTCATTGCAGACTTCAGTGGGATTTCACCTGCGCAGCTGTGCCTGATGCTCCACCTCGGGGCAGGGAGCAGCCTTGTTCTACCCCGAATCCCAGGTTCTTCCTTTGAACCAGGGTCGTTCAGACAACCCACGTCCTCCTGAGTGCCTCAGCCCCTCCTAGTCTAGGGACTGTGGTCTCTACCTGCAGCAGGTCCAGAGGCAGGGACCTCAGTGACCACCCTACCACACCAGATGGAAGAGAGTGTTGTCACGGAGGGAGTGTATGCAGAGACGCGGCTGTGTCCCTCCGTGCCTCCCAAAAAAATACTACCAGAGATGACAGGTTTTAGATCTCTAATAGAACAGAAAAATCTCTAAAGGACAGGGAGAAAAGCCTACCCAGAAAACAAGATGGTACTGACCAAGTTGTTTTACTTACGGCAGGCAAGCAGCGTGCAAGGTGTGACCAGAAGCTACTGCATGCACATCTTGGAGTTAGCACAGCAGAAGAAATGTATCTGTGTGGCAACGCTGGCTTCAGCACAGAGGATGATGTGTGCCCTGTGCTGAGATGATGATGAGAGCTTGGATTAGCCCCAACATATATTAAAGTAGCCTGAAGGCTGCTTTAACTTGTATCCAACGATAAGGGCTCCAGTGGACCACTGAGGTGCACAGGCAGGGCGAAGGGATGGTTACAGGCTTTCTAAGATATTTGAAGCATCTATGGCAACTTGTCAGACTGATCCACTGGAAGGTAACTAAAGTCTCCTCAGCTGCACATGAGCTCACCCTTCTGAGAGAGGTCCAAGGCTTTACAAAAATAAGCAAGTTTACATAAGAGAGCAAATGTTTCCCCTATTTGCTGCTTCCAAACCAATCTACAGCAGTCAGTCTATCATGGGAATTATTCTTCTGTGTTTCAGCCCTTGCCTTTAAAGTATGCTCCTACTATGTGACACGACAAACAAACTCTGCTAGACTGTGCAGGCCACGCTCTAGCCTCTGTTGCCACAGCCTGTGTTCGGGAAAACCTCCCTTCCTTGAAAGATGGCTTAACGGATAACCTCTGGTAACATGAGGCTGAGGACAGGGGCAGGAGCAGTGCTGCACAACGGGGTTGGCATGCTCTGTTTGAGCTACCTAAGAATACGCACCTGATGTCTACCTATGCCTCCTATAGGTTAGAAAAGTTGTATTAGTCCTTTCTGACACAGTAGAGCAATTTCTAATGTACCTATGGATGGATGTTGTCTTTCCCAATGAGAGGAGACTCCCATTTTCCAGCTGCAGCAGAGTCAGAGTTTCGTGTTCATACATCTCAGACAGGGTTGCAGATACAGGCGCTGCCAACATGCAGGACTTAAGCACGGGACATCAGCGGCAAGTATGTGAAGCGTGAGAGAACAATTACATTTGCGGCCCTCAGACTGCTTTCTTAGCTGCACGGTGATGTAACTCTTCGGCCGTTCCAGGTTTTTTTCGTGCTGGATGTTAAGTTAGTTAAGTAAGCAGACTGAGAATGCTCTAGCAGCCACGTTCAGAAGAAGCCTTACAGGTTTAATGTGCTTTAACTTCGCGGGTTTAGTTCATTCCCCTGCCCCAGTTCCTCTCCCAGACTCCCCCCGTGTTTACAAGCCTTTAGTGTTATTTTAGCTTCTCGCTCTTGCATTCATCATAATCTGTGAAAATCAGAGTTGACACGATGACAAAAGTTGTCACATTGAATACATTGTTTACTTGGCTTGAACAGTTATTTTTATAGTCTCTCCAGAGAAAGTTTCTTATTCAAATTTACCAGAGATACTCAACAAGTTTAACTAGAAACTTGGCATTTCCTCTTCCAAAAATTCTTCGAATGATATTTTCCAGCAACAGACTAATTGACAACATCTTGCTTCACAGAGGCACACATCCTTCTGCATTAGATTTTCTCAACACATTCGCACCTGGAGTTTGGGGATCGGCAGTTCGGCACAGCATCGCACAGCCAGTAAATGGTTCACCTAGGTAGAAGGCACACTGATCGATCCCCAAAATTCAGTTTTGTGTAAACGAGGGATAAAAATCCTGCCCACATGTGACAAGAATGATTCTTCACACCCAGACTGAGATTTCTCCAGCATTCTGCGCTGTATATTTTACATACTGAATCTCTCACCAATTTAATTTTCCCCAAGGCTTTCATATTGTTCTAAGGGAAACAACAGCTAAGATCTTTTCCAAACCAGTGGAACGAGACATCGTGTTTGACAGGAAAGGCCCAAAATTTATGTTTTGCTCGCTTCATGCTTAGACTTGAATTTACCGAAACAGCTTCTCCAAGAGGGGATAGTCCCGTGTTATTTATATCCACTGAACGCCGCAGTCACCTGTGTGATCCAGGACCGCCTGTGTCTGGGTTATTTCCATATCGATATCTGCAGACATTTTAACCTGGAGGATGGGTAGACTGCTTTAAATCTTATTTGTGGCCAATAAGGAATACCCCCCCCCCTGAAATTTTTAGCTTAGAAATAATACTTCCCCCAAATTTGGGCTAGGTAGATTCACCAGCACCATAAAATACTTTACAATATATGCCTTTTGGCGTCCAGAAACCATGCACCAGTTTGCAAGATCTCTGCAGCAATCACTATTAGATGCCTATAGGGCTGCAAAACAATTCTTCTAGGTATAGCCAATTGGTAAAAATCAGTGTGATTTGCAACATACAGTGTAGTTAAGGTAGAAGGAAGTGAGGAGACACAGTAATCCAGCAGCAGCAGCTGTGATTTCAGGGTGGTCCAGAGATCTTGCCACACAAAAGGAGCTGAGTTCTGCATCCTAGAAACATGTTTATTCAGATTAAGAAAAAATTAAGGCAAGATCACCACTAACATCTGACCCAGCTCTACAGCAGGCAAAAGAAATGGCCAGAGAAGGATAACGGCTGGCTGTCCCGCCAGCCACCAGGGAGCAAACAAAGCTGTTTATAAAAGAAAAGGAAAAAAAAAACCAACCCAAACTTTGTCATTCTACAAAGTCCCATCTATTCTGTTTCCAATTTATATAACAGTTTAGGCTTTAAGGAGTAAACAATGTGTTTCTGCTTCTGGCTCTTCAAACAGCTATTGGATTTACCTTTCTCAGCTCTAAGAGGGTGGGTGTGCTGCGTGTCCTGCCTTGCCTCCGGCCTCCTCCCGCTGCGTGGATGCTGAGCTGTGTGCAGGCAGCAGCGCCAGCTCCTCCCCAGCCCGCACGGTGCCTGGGAGCGCTGGGGCACCCACCATTAGTGTCATGTCCTATTTGGGCTGTTTATCTTGCTGAGCCACCCATGCCCTATCTGTGCCACCCTTCTCCCCTCCCCACTGCTATAAACGTCGGCCCCTTCACAGATCACACACCAGGTGCGGAGGCATTGCTTTGCTGGGCATGAGGGTTTTTTCCAACTTGTCCTCCAGAAGCAGCACACGCATGTGTTTAACATAAAATGTAACTAATTGAAATATATCAAGCTGATTTGGGAAGTGGATCTCAGAATCTGTCCTGTTCAGGAAGGGAGGTTACCCCATTGACTATCTCTAAGCAGCACCTTGAGGTCCTCCAGAAAGTATTGAAGGAGGTGTTACCAGTGTAAGCTAGTTTTGTGTGAGCTGACGAGCAGGCTTCCTCCATTTTAGATGAGCCCAGCAGACTAGAGCTGGCTTTGATGTACATATTAGCTTTCTATTCAGGATAAACGCAACACTATGTGGTCCCATCCCAACCCAACAGCCAGGACTGAGAATAGCTGGCAGACAGATCAGGCATGCAGTCTTTCCCCCTCCTTGCATTTCTCCAAAAGTGTTTAGTCAGCACTGGCTCGCTCATGTGATAGCGGGAGTAGAGCATTGAGCTCCTGATTGGACTCCTTTCAAAGCAGATACTTGACTCCACCAGTTGCTTTCTCTGGGTGCAAACTCAAGCAGGCAATAATACAACTGGAAGGTACTCCAGTCCACTTTTAATGCACTGTCTTCTGTGGGGACTAAAAAGAAAAGGTAAAAAGCTAACTACATGTATTTTCATCATCGGGCTCTTTTCTCCTTGGGTTTGATATTCCTGCAACCTGTAAGACGGGGTCCTTTGAAACTTCACCACCTGTAGCAACATGGAAATTTCACTCTGAATGCCCTGATTTTCTGTTTAGTAAGGGTCACATAGTGTTAACGATGGGAAAATTTTAGGGTTTGTATGAAATTGAAGCTTGCTATGTTTCTTATAAGTTGTTGGTCTTGAAAGTACAGAGGAGCTGGCTCTGCAGGAGCCGTCACTGCTTTATACAAAATAAACC
The DNA here is from genome assembly GCA_008711295.1 of Anarhynchus alexandrinus. Taxonomy (NCBI): domain Eukaryota; kingdom Metazoa; phylum Chordata; class Aves; order Charadriiformes; family Charadriidae; genus Anarhynchus; species Anarhynchus alexandrinus. The sequence goes on from VUYV01000400.1 coordinate 293,406, forward strand.
TGCTGAGAATTTCACTGTCTCCATGCAAAAGCCATCCTTCAGTCTTCCACGCAGAAAAAAATGCAGGCGACACTAAGCCTTTTGCAGGTGTACTCCAAAGAAACAAGACTTAAGCTCCACTGTAGCATCTCCTAGACTCTACATGTTGCATATTACTTTGCTTTGCTTTTATGCTTCAGGACAGCAGTTAAATGCACAATTAGTGACTCCCACTTTTCTACAGGCTGCTTAAGGAGTTAACAGCCTAATTTTAACATGGTTGATCCCAGAACAATTGAATATCTGCAATGTATATTTGCTGAGGTCTAAAGTTTTGTGTTGTTTTATTAAAGTAGACGTTATCTATTAAGGCATTCTCCAGTAGTTTGAGCTCAGGGCTGGCCGTCAAGTGACATACATGATACTCAGAGAGGTTAATGGGCAAAGGGGAGCAATTTGTTTGCTCTGTTTAAAGCAGAACTGTTCTCGCCAGCCCTCACAACTGGATTCTCTCCTGACCACGCAAGTGTGTTTGCCCGTAATACATTCAGTCCTCAAAAAGAGACATTAGAATTTGAGGATGAAAGCAGATTTTTGTAGCGGAAATACTGCAAAGATGTTCTGCCAGAAAAAATCTTTTTCAGCAACTTGAGCATCCAACTCAAAATAGCAGCTCATGATGCTGGAGTCACTGCTTTCATCCAGCATCACAGTGAAAAGATTTGAGCTGGCATGGCTCAGCAGTCTGCAGGAGATACGATGACAGCTTTCTGAGGGTGCAGATTGCTTTTGTTCTCCAGATGAAAACACTCTTACCATGGCAGACTCAACATCCCCTTCACCCACCTGGCAAAGCAAGGAGCATGGAGAATGGGAATATGTTGCTATGGCATCACTGGAAAAACAACAAATTTGGTAGAGTTTACTCCAGCAGAATGAAAAACCCAGGGCTGTTGTTAGGCACAAAAGGAATATATCTGCTGGCGCACAAATAGCAACACTGCAAAACTGGTATATGTCTTACAAATGCAAGATATTTTTTCACATCTTGGTAGAAATGCCAGCATAGATGATGGGGAAGGAGGAGGAAGAGCAAGTCAAAAACCTTACCACCTTCAAACATGTAGTAGCTTAATAGATAAGATTTTATGGTCTCTAGTAGATCCCTAGCTGACTGCAGGACCTTTATTCTCTCCACAACCTCATGCAGGGATGTGTGAAAAAGACCTTATAAACTCTTCAATGAAATGCTCTATCCAAGATGGCCAAGGCCTTCACAAAAATATTCTGTTCAGTTTTAGACATTCACCTCAAGAAAGGTGGGGGCAAGCTGGAGAAAATCCAGGTAGAAGCACAAACACCCAGTGCTGTAGAAGTGGTGGCTTAATGGTTCAAGACTGGATGAGTTAGGACTGTTTTGCATAAAATATGACCACATCGAGACATGAGGTCAGACTCAAATACCTAGGAGACTACTGCAGAGCAGATGGAAATGATCTGTTCTTCACATCCACGGTGGATAAGACAAACGACAGCAGTTTCGAGTGAATGAAGAGAGGTGTAGATTAGACACTAAGAGAAGCTGCCTAATACCAAGAATGGCAAAGCACTGGCATAAATAGATGAGGGAAAATTGTATAGTCTCTTTCACTGGAGGTTCCTAAGACCCAATTAGATAAATGTTTGTTGGGGTCTCAGGGAATGATTTTGTCTTAGTGTGAAACAAAAGGGTAGATTCTTGACCTTCTTGAGGTCCTATCTGGTCCTTTTTTTTTGATGACTGAATTATTTGATAACTGATAAGTATATAATAAGCACAGCTCTCTGAATCACCATTTTTTTCTGACAGGATGCATTTTACTGTACCAATAGGTTGAATTGGCAAAGGTCTATATAATTCTCTGTAAAATCTAATGGCTTTATAGTCTGGTGGTTTTGATACTAGGTGTATCTTGGAGGTACATAGACTGTTAAAGAAAGTACCACTGAGAAGATGCAAGAATCTTGTTTTAATTAGGCTATTTAATGTAGCACTGAGATTTGTTTCAGTATAAGCTTTATTCTGTTAACGTTCATCAAAATCACTCCTTCAAAAATAGGGAGATGAAGTATTGGAAAAGTATCCATGTTGGCCTTGCAAAAGGAATTCTTATGTTAAAATACTTGGCCACAAATGTCGCGCACATAGACACAAACTAGAAAGCTGTCAGATGTGATAGAAATGAAACACAGGGAGAAATAATTTTTTCCATGTTTAGTAACAAGCTGCATGAAGGCCATAAGACGGAGTAGCAATATCCAAACCAGTAAGCACCTATGATCCAAGTTTTCCAGTAAAGGTCCGTGTGAACTGAAGAAGCATTTGTAGTATCATCTGAATTGCAGGCAAGTTTAATCTGAGGAGAGCCTTCAGCCTCTTGTTGCTGCAATTACAGTGAGTTCCCAAGTGCTAAGAAAGTGAAGAAAAACCACTTGAATTTACAGCTGAAAGCTATTCTTCATCTTTCTTATAATCCTGAAAAACATGAATTATCCATTAATTACCCAAAATTATTTTAAATCTTCTTAGAATTATCTTAGTTAGTTTTAGCCAGTTCTGCTTTCTGCCTTGCACTTCTGTTCTGCCCACAAGCTGAGAGGAGTGACAGACCTCCAACCAGACACACAGCACTTCTCTTCTGTCAGGGACCTAATGCACTGCTTCCCAACAGCCCATCTCCCCTGTTCAGAGCCCAATGTATCCAACTTCACCCCTCATCTTCCCATGGCCCTACTAAATTTTATCAATCAGCTGAGTGGGACATAGTAAGACAATTTATTTGAGTGCCTCCTTAGCCTCCTCCTCCTGCATCAGAAGTCTCTTCCTTATAAAGTCCAGATGCGCTCCACCAACCTGTGGTGAGGTAAATCTGTGTTCTTGGCTGCAAGGCTCTCGGACAAAGCCATTCATGGCATGTCCAGCCCTGAAAAAAACCAAAACAAAGCAAAACAAAACAAAACAAAACCCACAAAGCACAGTGAGAACCTCCTCCTCCACAAGCTCCAAAATCCGGGCACTGATGAGTCAGCATGAACTTCCAGCAAGTTCTACCTCTTCCTAGCCTAGAGGGATCCTAAATAGCTCTAACCCTTCTGACCAGCTCTGCTCCAAAACCTGTTCGAATGTACCCAAACAGGGACAAGAGCAGTGACCTGTACTGGCTCAAATCGGCAGACATGGGTACAGTCCTGGCACAGGTATCGAATATCTACTTTACATTTCTCTGCAGCCTGAAACAAGACACAGAAAAGCACCCATCTCCTCTCAGAGGGTACAGCCATGATACCGCAAAAACACTATGAGGGCCCCAGTGAGAGCAAATTAAGGCCCCAGTGAGAGAGGGTTTACTCTAGCACAGGGAATGGGTTGCAGACGGCAGTCTCCCCAAGCTCCCCAGTCCATCTGCCAGCACAGGCTCCTCTCAGCTAAGCAGTTCCTCCACATGCATCGCTCAGGGCGAGGGCTTTGCTCAGAAAGGCACAACACCGGCATGAAACTTGCCCAAGTGCGTTCTCTGCTGTGATGCAATTTCTGTGTTTCACCTACAGTAGCTGCTCTGTCTGCATGTATCCCTCAGCTATCCAGCTCCTGGGTTCAGGCCAGAATACGTATATGTCTCCCTTCAGGGTGGCATGTAACCAAGGTTTTGTCCTACCAACTAATTCTTCACTCTAATTCTTGTCACCATCCCAAGGCGCTTGGCACGGTGCTGCAGAGCTTTGCTGGGGGAAGCGCAAGCAGCTTGCTTTGTGCTGCCACGGGGCAGACATCACTGCTCTCTGTCAAGCAATCTTCTCCCATGCCTTCAAGTAGGAGCTTGAACCTCTTCACAAGGATAGTTTAAGGCTCGTCCTCTTCCCCGTCGCACCGCTCAGCACAGGGTGGTTCCATTTCTGCTTCCTGAAGCCTCAGCAACCTGTGCTTGTGTTGTGTTTGCTTCCAACCTTGGAGGCCCCATGCTGTTTTCTGGAGTCGTGTAACCCAGACCCCACCAGGCAGCTGTCCTTACAGCTTGCTGTGGAGCGACCAGCAGGTGGGACCCCACCAAAGGGCAACCACAGCCTGTGCTCGGCTCTGCTGCCATCCAGTCATGTCATCCTGTGGGGAACATCCCCACTCATGTCCTCACCCTCAGTGCCCTTTCTCCAGCCCAGGGCTCCCAATCCGGACACCTGCCCTCCATGCCTCCTCCAGCTCCGTGCCTAGACTTTTGCCCTGGTTCCTGCTTCCACCAAGCTTCATCCCACCTCCCCGGCTGCCCTCCAGTCTTCGTTTCTCTTCTAACCAGAGAATAGGGAGCCCTGTCCCACCCGAACCCTGGTATATAGGTGTGGTAGCACCTTGTGGGGTTTAACGCTTAGGTGGTGCTCAGAATAATTAAGGGGCCAAATGGATTCCTCCCACAGCTTGGCTGCCCCAGGAGAGCGGGGATGTGCATACATTACCCCTGCAATCCTGCACACGGCGTTCTGACACCACACGACTCCTGTTTTCATGTCATTCCAAGCAGCCTTTGACGGATACAGGTCTGCAGCGTGCAGACAGGACCTTTGCCATGTTGAAATGCCCCCAAGCAGCAACCACCCATGTTGGCAGGCTATTAAGTTTCTATAGAATTTTGACAAGCCTCTAGATGAACATCAAACCATCCCAAATCTCCTGAGGGGCTAAGAATTAAAAAAAAAAAAAAAAAAAGAAAAAAAAACTCAAAAAACTGACTTCACATGTCATTATTCCCTGCAGCTTTGTAGCTAATTTAGAATCTGTTGATCCTGGTGCCAATAAATAGTTTATCTTTAAACTACCTCTGTACTCAGACTTGATTTCATTCTCAGGTTAGTGTTGGTTGTTTGGCTAGCAAGTCAGTAATCTAACAGCATGTATAGGTGAGATATTTGCTGTATTTATCTGCCTGTGTATATTTGTTCCGTTAAGCAGAACCTCGCATGATAGCTAAATATTTCTCCAGGAAAACTTACTTTCTCAGAAGAAGGTGAGTGCAGAATTAATATATGTGCTAATGCACTGCCCCCCAGTGGAGTCGGGGTCCGGTATAGGAGACAGAGCTTTGCAAATCTTCACTTGTAGGGTGTGTAAAGAAAACACTCATGGGACATGTATTAAATCAAAACATTAAATTAACCATTGGTGGGGCAGTTTTAGATCTATTCAAAGGTGGTTTATGGAGATGATAATTCGCATCCGATTGTAATTTTGCAGTACAAACTAATGGTGTTCCACAATACCTCCTTTCTCAGCAAGTACTGCAGTCTGAGGGAGCAGAAGGTCTTCAGCTGCTTCTGGATGACACTTCACATTTCAGAACTGCTAAGGGGAGCTATAAGGATTTCTCATTTTTAAAGAATAGCCAAATCCAGAATGTCTCAAGGCTGATGAGATGTTACACATAACTATTAAAGCAGCTGGAAGGAGCTGTATTTATTCACTGTCCCTCATCATCCAGTAGGAAAATGTGCACCTTCTGGTTTGTACCAGAAAGGATTATGTTTATTTGAGTATATTAAATGTTTCTGGAGATAACTTTAAACATTTTCTCTACTGCTGCATTTCATTCTCCCACTGGTTCCTTGTCTTCCAGACTTCTTAGGAATGTCCTTGCTCCCCAGAGGTCCCTTTCCTATCTTCATTTCATTTTTCCTACAACAACACAGAATATTGTAAAAATTGTGGTTCGGTTCACAGTTATAGTCACTGTTTTGGTATGTCCAAAGACTCTTTTATCAAACAGCAGCCTTAGATGAATATAAATTTAAAAAAAAATGCACACAGCTAAATGTCTAAATGGTAGAAACCAAGAGCATAAGGCCATGATGTTCACCATTGCTTCAGTTCTCTTCTGGTATTATCCTTGTCATTTTTCCCACAGTGCTCTGCCACGTTTCTATCACATCACCTCTGTGTCAGGACAGGGTAATGCTTCTGAAACCACATCTCCACGTTTTCTTGTGCTTGTGTCACTGGAATGGGATGAGGCAATAAATGTGCATACGGATAATCAAAATATCTTTTTCTGCTCACAGCATAGTTGGGTTGTAGCACCATAAAAAGCATCTGAATCAGCTAAATGACCAGTTAATGGGGGGAGGAGGGGGAAGAAATATAAAGCCAACGTGAAGTACAATATATTTGAAGAGAACATGTAAACTAGGCTTAGCAGAAGCAGGCAGCAGCCCTCCCCAGCTGACTGGGGGAGGTGGTCATCAACACCTTTGTAGTGCATGTGGGAAAAGCAGCGTCTCGCACAGCACAAGCAGAAGGAGTATAGCTTCCTTTCTGTATATATATTGTCCTAACACCCTAGAGCCTTGCCTTCCAGAGCATTAGTTTGCCAGCCTGAACTCCCCACTTTGTCTGTGCCTCCTGGGGTGCTTGCTGTCAGGTCAGCAGGTGGCAAAGCCTGACCCTCAGACATTGCGGGGTGGCCAGCAGAGCGTGCAACCATTTCCAGTTGCCCCAGTTCCCAGGCCATGGGCATCCAGGCTGAGAGGCCAGCAGGACCCACAGGAGGCATCCCCACGCCCACCCTGGGGCAGCTATCCTGGCAGGAGACTTACTCAGCTACCTACAGCGAGCAGACCCCAGACCTCCCTGGACCACCCAAACCCCACTGGCTCCTTCTCTCAAGATGGGTGCTAGCAACCTGCTCCCTCTGCCGTTCAGTCTTTGCAATCTCCTCTCCCTCGTCAGACGCCTCTCACAGCTGGAGAGGATTTGGGTTGGTTGGACCCAGAGTCGCTCGTCCTTCTCGTGCCATGCCTTGCTGCTTGCCTCAAGTGGTTTCAGCAGTCCACTGTTGGGCTTGCACGGGGGAGAGGAAGTTGGTTTCTGTAACACTTTTGGCTGGTGGTACCCTAATCCTGAAAATATTCTCCCCTCCCATCTGCACTTGGGGTCAATAGCCCCAGGTGTTTCATAAGTGATTTTTGCACAAGAAATGTGCCTATGTCTTCTGTAAAATCGTAGAAGAAATCGAGACTTCCTTTAGATGTGAAATACACTACAACCTTGGTAGGTAACACCAAGGTCCTAAGTTATCCTTGACAGGAAGCTTTAATTCCTAAATAGAGCAGGTACCATGGCCTGTCTGGACTTCAATAAAGCATTTGACACTGATACGCATAAAGAACATGGGATAGGTCCAACAGGTAAAACATGAGCAAGCAGAGAGCTATGGTCACATTGGAAGAGCAATTACTGAACTGAAAGCTCCTGCCTGGTCTCTCAAAACCAGTCTTATTTAAATGTCCTGGGCTGCAAGTCGTAATCAGAATTGGCTGAGCGCATTAAGCTGGGAAGCAATATCTCTGCTGAAACGGCCAGGGCGCAGGCACAAGGTTGCTACTTCGTGGGAAGGAGGTCAAGTGGTTGCTCACACAAGCTTACATTTTGTGTGGCGCTGCTGGTGGTGGTGTCTCAAGGTTCTCATAATGTGTGCGATGGTAGTGGCGGTGGGAGAACAGGCGTGGAGAGAGAAGTGGTGTCTTTTATTAGACCAGCTGACAGACCGAGAAAAAATAAACATCTCTTAGGGCTTGCCCCTTCAGCAGGCCCATAACGCAGCAGTGAAAGCCATGCTACCTGCAAGGTAGGAGCAGTCACTCTTGGATCACTCTTGCTATGCTAATCAATCTCACCACATGAGAGAAAAAGGTGGTTAACACCTGTGGAGTGCAGGGGGTGTTAACTGGGAGTGAAGTGACAGGCTGTTACCTCCTGCAGAGGGGGAAAAAGGAGGGGGGGAAGGAAAAAAAAAAAAGGTCATTAGCACCTGTGTTATATTTTTAAATACATTATTACATTTCTGGTATTTTGTAATTAACCCAAGTTAATTGTGAGCTCTTGGCTTGCATATTTCCAGCCCAGAGGATAACCAGTTTTTAAAACTAGCTTGCTCCCTTGAAAGGCTCAGCTTGACATAGGCTGGTAACAGGTTTATCAGATAAGGTGCCACTAGGCTTAATGCACTCCTTAATTTGGAATACAAACACCTTCATTAAAAAAAAAAGAGGGCCTCAGAGAAAGAAGAGATTTTATGATTATCAACTCAAAAGAGAAAGTATTCCAACAGAGAAAGCCATTTCTTCCTCCTTCCCTAGGAGTGGAGGCAACCTACTTTCTAACTGTAACCCTACGTGGCACGTTAAGCACGTTAAGTCTCCTTCCAGTGGGACATGATCTGGGATTCAGGAGCTCCAGGCTGAACGGAGATGTGAGGGACAGTCAGTCCCTCTGAGGGCACGTGGGTTTAAGTAGATGTGTTTGTGTACACATGCGTGCCTGTAAACACACAATTTCTGTAGGCATGTCCGTATAGTGGACTGCGACTTCAGCTGCTGTTAGCCAAGGTGGTGGTTGTTCCTCCTCTCACAGGTACGCGTGGTGGTTGGCATCAATGGCAGCCCCAGCAGGTTGCAGCTCGCAACTACCCACAGATACGGAGGATTTGGTTGCTCAGGCACGTTCCTCTGCCTGGCGTTGGACCAGAAGCTGTGTTTTGGCCTCTCTAGGCCCCATCCCCTTGCTGTCTGCCCGGGGGCACTCACGCCCACGAGATGGGTGGGTGGATGGGATACATGGTGGATGGGCTCCTTCCATGTACCACCCCGCATCCCCCTGGTCGGGGCATAGGGGCTGGCAAGCCCTGGTTGGTGCCATGGGCACCCCGTGTCGTGCCCCCCGGCCGCCTCTCCCCTTGGGCACCCCCCGGCACGGCGCCTGCTCGCTGTGTGGCCCCTGTTCCCAGCGGAGAGCTTCCCCTCCCCGTCCTCCCTCTCCCTGCTCTTCCCAACAATTGTGGCCCGGGCAGCTCGGGATGTAGTTTTGAATTTAAATGCGGCCAGCCTTTAGTTTACAAAAATAATAAATCCCCTTCAAACAGAGTTATGTAAAAAGTAGAATAATAAAAAAACCTAATGTTTGTTGGCAGCGTGTGTATCCCTTTGTCTGCAAGACAGAGGCCTGTTGACAAACAAGAGGCTTTTCTGGGACTCTAAAATCAAGTACCAAAGCATAAATGGCCACCACCTAATACTGACTTCATGACTTTTGCCAAAAGCAACAAAACTGCTGCACGATTGCTTGGTGCACTTGTACAAGGAAAGAAAGTTTGTGGCCAGGACTGTCCCAATGTCATCCTCCCCGTGCAGTCACCTGCTCGGGGGAGGTTCACCTGGTGAAGATACCACCGTGCTCTGCTGCAGCCCCCACCCACAGCACCCCAGCTGCTATTCGCTCTGCCTGTAAGATGCAGTAATTCAGACGGGGTTTTTTTATGTAAACTGTGGAAAAAAACCCCAGAACTGTGTGTTGACCTCTCTAACAATTTTCTGGCTTTTAGCTAACAAATGCAAATGTGCCGCAGCGCTAAGAGCAGACATTATTTATTGATGGTCACCATGGGATTTCTATTCTGTTTACAATTTCAGTAAATTCTGTTCATGGTCATTGTAGGATTTTCAGTTTCTTCCTGTAAAGTATTTCTAAATTTCTCCACCTCTGTCCTGTCCGTCAACCGTTAGTGTATTAAAAAGACTTCAGTCTCTGCACGGTGCTAAAAATCCTCTGCTTCCCAAATACTGTGAGATTTGAAGGTACTCGGCAGCTCACAGGATCAGACCCTGAGAAACGGAAGCAAAGTGTGAGTTCAAATCCTTATCAATCTTAATAATGCAAGCCAAGACTCAGACTGTTCTTATTAGGTTATCTGTCATCTAGAAAGCATAAAGCCCAGTAAAAAGGAAAAGATGTTAGAAAAACATCACTGTTGCTTTGGTGGTTTCTATTTTCCTAATAAGCTTTTAATTTTCTCCTCTGAATGGAAAGTAATACTTATCTTAGGAACTAAGGAGAGCTTCTGAATCTAAAATGAGTTGTTTTCATACTAACAATTTTACCTCTCCCCTGGAAGCGAAATGCCAAAACCAAGTTTCTTCTCCCTCAGGCAGAGGCAGATGGGGAAACTTCTTAGGAAGTGATGATGGAGAAAGCACAGAGCTGATGTGGCACTGGGACAACCTGGTAGATGGTGAACGACTATACTGCTGCTCGTTATTTCTTGCCTTAGAATTATTAGGCTGGGGAGCCTAATGTGCTCATTTGCAATTTTTCATGGTGGTGTAAGATCCATCTTCCAACTATTTCCATGGAAAACTCGGGTGCCCTCCGGCAGCTGCGAGCTGGCAGCGGGGTGAGCTCACCTGGGCAGCGGAGCAGGAGCTCTCCGGGGGTGAACACAGCGCAGCCCCGACGCGCCTTCACCACGCTGCTCCCACCACCACCGTTGCCAGCATTTCTTAAAAGAAAAGCCTGAGCCCTCCTAAAACAAACAAGTAAGCAAGAAAACCAGAAGGAGTAATATGTCAGTTGTGGCACTTCCCAGCAGATATTAGGAGGGGCTGAAAATAACAGGGAAGCCTTCATGTGAATCACCTTAGAAAAATTTTAGTTTCGGAGAGCTGGAAAGCAAGCCTCTCCCACTGAGGAAGATCCTTACGGGGACCAGCCAAAAAAATCAATTTTTTTTTCTCCATTACAAATATAAGGTTTCTGATTTTTATTTTTTTAAATTGTGCATCAGAACAAATCCCGGATTTTTTTTTTCTCTTTTTTTTTTAAAATTATAGAAAACAAAAGAGATCATGTGACGTAGCCTAAAGGTCAGGGCAGCCTTTTGACTGGGGGAGGTACAAGTCCTTGCTCACATTTTTGCCCTAATGAGTATTTTTTTTGTTTGTATAAAGCAGCACCAACCTCAGCAACCTCCATGGCAGGAGGTCATGAGTGCCTTTTCCCCACAGCATCGCTTCCCCACCAAAATATCTGCCTTTCTAGCAGGAACATCACCAAAGCGGATGCGCTCCAACGGCAGGTTGCGGGATCAACAAATTACCATTTTCCTGCCCAAAAAGCCATCCCATACTCACTCCCCGCTTACCTCCCTGAGTGTCTTGGGTTGCTGGGGCGGCAGGGAGGGAGGTTTGCCTGCGAACCGCGTGCCCTGGGAGGACTTTGGGGTGAGAATGGAGACCGCTGTGCTGCTCCGGCAGCCTTGGTCTGGTGGGGTTGGTTTTTGGAGGGATGTTACTGGCAGATGAGGCCAACATCAGCCTGGAGGAGGCCGAATGGGGGCAAAGCTGGTAGCAAGGGGACCAGGGGGCCGCTGGCTAGGTGCCAGCCAGCTGTGGGTGCTCTGGGGCCGGGCAGGGAGAATGCATGGTCCCCTCAGCCCGCACACCTCGTTAGTGCCCCTGTTTCCGCAGGAACACATGCCAGCCGCACAAAGAGTGTTGAAAAGAGCCTTTCCTTCTTTCTTGCTTTTTTCCTGCATCATAACCTCTTTTTTTATTATTATTTTTTCCTGAAAACGCTTTCAGAAAGCTGATGGCCTGTCTACATGAGAGCCAAAGTGTGTCTTTATGTAAGGTGAGAAAGCAGGATTGAATACGGACTTCCAGATGTAGTTTCCAGATAGGCAAGTCTGTGAGAGACAGATAGCTCTTCATTAAGCTTGATTGACCCACATCATCAGCGCACGGTGTCCCCATTAACAAATTTAAGAATCTTTTATGTCCCCTCTTGTCAATGCAGCTCCCACTGGAAAAAATCTTGTTTCTGTGCCTGAGCAATGAATTACTTTTCTGATGGAGTTGCCAGATCACAGAGGCAATTTAAGTTTTACGTGTAGCTTGAGCTGTTCTCGCTTCCTTTTGATGTTTCAGGTAAAAGGAAGAAGAGAGTTGTATCATTTTAACACTTTTTACATCTCTCTCTGAGGTAATTCTTAAGGTATTTGCAAGGTCAAATCGATAAAAAACAGATATGGGAAACAGTGTGGTTCGCATTGTCCTACAAATGTAATATTGTTCTGTGCAGTATTTTTTCACAACAATACAAACTGTAACCAAGGCTACAAAATAGTTTTCTTCATCATCTCTGTGCTTCCATTTGCTTATAGTTCGCTAAGTTTATTCTCTCCCCGAGCCTGCGCTGCCATCATTGTCATTCAGTGATGGGCTCAGGGAACCATCTTGCCTCCTGAAAGAAAAACTCAGACCACATCTTTTTTTCACGAGGCCGGAGCCAGGCTGAACTTTGAAACCTGTGAGGCCCTGCAGTGAGGATTATATGCTTATCACAGCTAGGAGGGGTTTAGCAGCATCAGGAGGACACAGGAATTATCTACTGAGCGCATGCAAAAAACTGTGATAACTTCTGCAAAAGGGGGTTCGTGAGGTTCCTCTCATAAACCCTGGGAACTTGGGGCAAACGCTGGGTTTGCTGGTGGCACATGTGAAGTAATATGACCTGCCCACATTTATTTATATGAAACCTTTTGTCTCACATTCTGCTGTCCATCCCTTCTGTTGTTGCTAGTAGTGGAGATCTTGGATGAGGATTCATGATTGATATCGAATTGCCGGCTACTCAGGAATTTTATTTGTAACCACAGACCTGCGAACCAAACTGCTGCTTAGAAAATCCCAGAAGATAAATCCGTATAGAAATATCAAAATGGTGAAGTTGTCTGACACAGAGGTTGTGCCTTTCCCTCTCACAAAGCCAAGGGCAACAAAGCTGGTGAAGGGTCTTGAGAATAAGTCTTTACGAGGAGCGGCTGAGGGACTTGGGGTTGTTTAGTCTGAAGAAAAGGAGGCTGAGGGGACACCTTATTGCTCTTTACAACTACCTGAAAGGAGGTTGTAGAGATGTGCACGTTGGTCTCTTTTCATGAGTTACCACCAATAGGACAAGAGGAAATGGCGAAAAGTTGCGCCAGGGGAGGTTTAGGTTAGACATTAGGAAAAACTTCTACACTGAAATGGTTATCAAAGACTGGCACAGGCTGCCCAGGGAAGTGGTTGGATCGCCATCCTTGGGTGTATTTAAAAGCCATCTAGATATGGTGCTCAGGGACATTGTTTAGAAGTGAGCCCAGTAGAGTTAGATAACAGTTGGACTTGATGTTCTTAAAGGTCTTTTCCAGCCATAACAATTCTATGATTCTATTCTAAGTTTTGTGTCCTTGAACTATATCTGCATCAGTGATGAAATTAAGGAAATGAAGAGACACCAAAAAAAAACCCCTCTCTACAACATTAAGAAACATGTATTTCTGTACTTCAGTCCGTGTATTTGTTTCCCTCTTTTTTTTCAAACCTTTTTTTAAAACCAGAAAGTGTATGATAGGAAATTATATTTTGCACTGTGTTAATACTGAAGCCACAGAATTCAAATAACGGCAAAGATCATCCATGGAAAGCTGTGAGCTTTAACTTAGACCACCAGCTAAGGTAACCTCATCGTCTGCACCTTCCCTACATTTACTCCATTTAATCATGAGTACTGTAAGTATCATGGCAGTGCTACCTTATCATGTAAGTAAATTATCAAATTCAAAGGCTGACTATCACGAATAATGCTTTTTGTCCTTTGGGCAGCACGACCTAAGCATTTTCTGCCTGGGGATTTATTTAGTTATTTATTTATTTGTATCTGCCAGTTCTTGGTAAGAAGCTGCAAAGACTATATAGGAAGGCCTTTCGTCTGGAAGGAGAAATATTTGATTAATAGGGTCCCAGGCGTCTCTTTTCCTATTCCCCCAGGCCAAATTTGTGCCTCACAGTCTACAGGAGAGAAACTGAGACAACAAGTCTCTAGCATTTCTTGCTGTGGTTGCCACTGGGAAAATAGTCTTCCTTTTCCTGTCAGCTTATGTATATATTCTTAACAGCTATTAACGAATATGCCCCGAAAGGCAAATATGGCTGTAATTAACAACCCCCTCTAGTCATGATGAGGCTTGCTGCGTGTTGCACACCTGATGCACAAAGACATGGGTCTGTGTTTTACACCTCCTCTCCGGAGACACCCACACAGCCTAAACAAAGTCACGAGTCGGGATCTGTGGAGGGCTCGGCAGACGAGCTGCCGGAGACCCCAAATTGCTTAGGAGTGATCGCGTGGTCCCGACAAAAATCCACCTCCAGCTCCTTCCCACCCACTGTTGCCTGCCATCCCACAGGAGAGGGTCGTTTGCTTTAGTCAAAGCACGGCAGAATACGAAGAAAAGGTGCAGTGTGTGTTAGCTCATTAAGAACTAATTGCTTTTAATGATTACGGGCCATAATAACGGGTCATTCTTTTTCATGCTTCTTGGGAGATGCAGGCTCACTGCCCAAGCTTTGCATGTCTTCACATATCTCAGCTGGAGAAAAAAAGTGATCTTAGCGCTAGAAGATCCCTCGTTGTGTGGATGGGATTAATGCGTGACAGATATAATGGTGCGGGTGTAAATTAACATGCCTGAAAATTGACAGCAAGCCCAAGAGCAGCCTGGCACGTCTTGGTAAATACCGTCAGGTATCATCCCAGCTGAGGAGCTACCTATGGCCCTACTGCCAGAAACACCCTGCATCTGCCTTCCCCCACTCCTGTGTTATAAAAATAAACATTTTGGGGTTTAACTCCAAAGGAGGTAAAAAAAAAAAAACAAAAAACCAACAACAGAAAATAACACTGCTAGTTTATGGCAGTGTGCTTGAATAGAGGGATGAATAATTAAATTTAACTTTCTGGTATTCCAATTTGGGACAAAAGCCTCCCCTAGAGTTCTAATCTGGCCATATTCAGCACTTTGAACCGGCTTTTTCCAGCTAAAAAAGTATTACCCATATGCTTGACATATTGCTGCGTATAATGATGGAATGCAGGGGGGAAAAATCTATGTTTACATACAAAACATACCCCCACATGCATATTTATATTGAGAGACAGAAAAATATTTTATGTATGTATGTATAACTTGACGCTTTCAACATTTTATGTAAATAAATGCCAAATGGATGGAGACGATTGCATTGTACATTAATGGGCTACACTTCTTCATTTCCATTTTTCAAATCCAGCTATGATTGCATACAAGTACCTCAAACAGCAAACATCTGGGTGGCTTGAAAGCAACTGAAGCATGTTTTTACTGTAAGACATGTTTTTACTGTAAAACATATTCTTACTGCAAAGTTACAGATTCAAGCTTTACCAAGTGAAAGTTTTGGTCCTGAGCAGCCTCAGATCCAATTTTTAATAAATACAATGATTTTGCAGTATCGGTGGTGACACAGTCTTAATAATATTCATATTTAAAGTCTAACAAGCTCTTTTATAGTTAGCATTCAGTTTAACAGACATATGTGTTAAGACTATATCCTTGGAACTTTTCCAAGGAACAGCACTGTCATAGCCAAAGCCTTTGTCCAACTTAAATGTTTGACAGTTTATACAATTGCATGACTATTTTCCATCTCTTACCTCCAGATTTAGGACACATTATCTCTGATTCTCTTTTGTTTTTAGGTTTCAAAGTGCAATTTCCTGCAGAAACAAATATACTCATAATTCAGGTTGTCCACCCACCCACCCAGTTACCTGTCTCAGCTAGCCCAATTGCTGGAAGGAACGTATAAAGCAAGTTCATAGCTTGATGCTGGAGTGATATAATCTTTGCTTAATCTACTTAGTGTTTAAAAATGTAAACGTTAGTGGCTATCTGAGATACTAGAGCGCTGCTCTCATGTAGGTTATATGCTCGAATGTGGTACAAAGCAGTAATTGTACTCTTCTGGGAGACTAAAAGCCTTGCAGTGTCTCAGACCTGGAAAATTTAAAGAGTAGTTTACATCTGCTAGGACCAAAGTGTTGCAACTGTATCTCAAACATTTGCAATTTGAAGCCGTAAAATCCCTAGGGCGTATTATGTGCTGTAACAATAGCATTAAATATGTTGTATCATGCTAACAAAACAATTTGTGCCTCTTTTTCCTGTCTCTTTTTTCTCCTTAGAAAGAAATCCAGTGCATGAATATGTAACATTAGGTCTTATTCAAAATTATTCATTTGAAGAAATGAAATAAATTAGCACGTGTGTTTATAACAGAGATTGCAGCCTTTCTTTTCCCCAACCATTTTAATAACACTTCAAATATAACGTTTGGCTTCTTCCTTGAGTTTAACCTCTTAAATCTGCAGTTTGCTTATTGAGAACAAAAAGCAGCCGATGCTTCCAACTAAAGGCATCTCTGGGCTTTCTCAGTGGATCCTCAAGAGCCAGCGAGGAAGGTGCAGCCCCGACGTGCTGGCTGCCCACGCCGCTTGCTGTCCGTTCGCTCCCTGGCTCTGCTTTTGGCTGTTCCATCTACATCTTTCCTAGACTGATCTGATCTAGCGGGGTGAAGCACTAAGCGGTGTGCACACAAGCCAGGCTACTGGTCCCCATCCCTCTTTCCTTCAGTAGTCGAGACGTTCCCCCGTGGCAGCCCCCGGTTCCTCCGTGGGAGGATTTCTCAGCAAGCCAAGAGGTGCCGAGGCTCAGAATGGGTTCCTCATCTTTGGCAGATTTTTACAAAGGTTGCAGGACCGGGCTCCTTCGTGCCATCGGTCTTCTCAAAGAGAGGAAAGAGGTGAGCAGCAAGGGTGTGTGGTGTGTGCGTGTGTGTGAGCGCACGTGCACATCTCCCCCTCTCTTTGTTCAGACCTCCGGGCATCGCTCCCGTGTAACCTTTGTTCTGCTTATGAGCCCTTCTGTTCTTATTTTGGCAACAGACACAAATATTTACTCATGTTCGTAAACAATCACCAATTCTGTCTTTTCAGGTAAAATACCAAGAGAGCATGGCTCACCTGGGTGAACGGAAATGGACTCACGTGTTTCCTTTCCTGGTGGTAGGTATTTATGTGCGTATAGGTCTCTCCAGGGTGCAAAGATAACCGGGTTCTGCTTGGGTCTTTGCAAACATCTCTGAATTGTCATGGCCCAGCTACAGACAACTTCGGGACTGAACTCTGATGCAGTGATTGGTTTCCATTCAAAAAAACACCAAGGCGTGTGCTGCTTAGACTGAGGCTGCTCAGGAGGAGGGGGAAGGAGAAGGACCCAGGATGGAGCAGAGGCAGAAGGCACTGGAAGAGCCGATTAGCCTGGGTGTCACATGAAGCACAGCCCTATCATGACTGAGGCCTGAGGAAGCTCATTATCTCAGGATGTTATAATTGTCCCTTGCAGTGACATATATGAAGGCTCGTTAGAGCTGGGAGGGGTGAGGGTGCAAACTCAGGTGTTTGCTGCACAGGAGACCATGAGAATGCGTAGGTCAGGAATCACAGCCTGCCATACTTTGAGGAGTAGCTGTGCCAACGAGTACAAACATCAGTGCTCTGAGAAACTCTTAGCAGGACCGGGTTGCTGAAAACCCTACCTGCCTCCATCCCACGTAGTGGCACCACTTCTGTTTCTGAGCTTTTGGGGTGTTTCCCGCTACAATGCCGGCCCCAACACTTTCTGAGCCACAGCAGCTGGGGGAGGGCAGGGAGCGAGGCGCGGGGGACGAAGGCGGTGGAAGTGACGGTGCTCTGGGATGCTCTCTGGTGACAGGTCTCCCTGGTGTACTCCGCCAGCGCTGAATACTCCAACTGCGGTGAGAACGAATACTACAACCAGACCACCGGCATGTGTCACGACTGCCCCAAGTGCGAGCCGGGCGAAGAGCCTTACATGGTAATTTCAGCTTCCTCTGCTGGTAGGGGGACACATATCGAGCATCAAATGCAAAAAAAACCCCGAATTTTTGTTACATGGTGGTCATATATGGCTAGGAGAGAATCTGGGGAAGGGCAGAGATGCTTAAGCAGGAGCGCTCACGCCTGCGAGTGTGTCGTGGGAGCGAGGCGCCGTGCGTGTGCACGCTGGTACACCCCATCCCTAGGAGCAGCCTGTTAAAAGTGATACTGTAGAAGTCGTAAGGTAAAAGTTTCACACACGGTCTCTGCCAGTCCATTCTCATCTCAATAGTTATTTAAAATCTGACGCTGCCGTTCCGGCATGGTGTGATAAATCAGTTAGTCTGGCGTGCTCGCTGGCCCCCCACACTGAGAATTTAATTTTGCTCTCCCGCTAAGATATTTTGGCACTAGAAGAACTTGGATGCTTCTGCAACATTTTAAATTACGGTTCCTAAGTAACCATTTGATTTACAACAGATAATTGTTGCTTATTAAAAAATAAATTACTGAAATCCTGTTTGGTTTTAATGGGATAAACATCCTATTGCAAGAATTTCACACAGTTGGTAGTCCTGAACAAGTATGTTTGAATAATAACCAGTTGGTTTTAGTTTTATTTAATCTAAATGTAATGTTCAGCTGGGACACGTGAGTTCAGGGGTTACGAAATCTCATACAAACATTGCCTTTTGTGATGTTCCCTCTGGCCTCTTCAAGCATGAAAGCAAGATCGCTGATATCCCTGCTGCAGCCATGTTTCCCCTGTAATTTTCTTCTCTATTTTTCAATTTTCAGTTCACTTTCAGTTTAAGCAGCAGCTGAAATTCACTTCCATGACTTGCTGGAAGATGGTACAAATAGCTATGGGGGGCCACTTTCAAGGAGTACGATGCTCTGGTTCCCCTTTTCTCTCTCCAGCACACAGCGCGTTGGGTCCTTATATCCCTCCATGGCCTTTTTAGGACAGACACTAAGGGAACAAACAACAAATTGTTTTCCCTTGGTATGACATTGTGCCGCAAAGCCAGTGGGCCAGACTATGAATATTCCCTTTTGCTAGAAGCCGGTGCGCAGCTTCTCAGTGACTTTGTGTTGTTGCAGACGTGTGGATATGGCACCAAGGATGAGGACTACGGCTGCATCCCCTGCCCTTCGGAGAAGTTTTCCAGAGGAGGTTACCAGATATGCAGGCGGCACAAAGACTGCGAGGGGTTTTTCCGGGCCACAGTCATGACACCTGGTGATCAGGAGAATGATGCAGAGTGTGGTCCTTGTCTCCCGGGGTAAGGATTTCACCGTGGACCTTTGCTCTACCCAAGGCACTACAAAATACTCTTTTAATGTCAAAATCTCTGACAGCCTCTCTTCATGTCCTAGCTGACTGTAGGTACAATACTGGTGAATTATGTTTTTCAGTCTCTGCTAAAATTGTATATTTAAATGTTTCAAAAGCATTGGTGAAAATAGTGTACCAGAAGACCTCGTTAATCTTACTGATATCTCACCGAAGAAACAACAGGTGGGAACAACTAGAAAAACTGAATTTTCTCCTCTTACTAGAATTGGAAAGGGAACAACTCACGTACCCCAGCACAGGCGTGCAGTGCCATTTTAGGTGCTCAAAGAAATCCAGCTTGGCCTCCAGATGTGGCTTCAGAGGGCCACCTTGAAAGTCCTATATCCCACAAAGGAGCTCCATGAAGATGCCTTGGATACCCTGTAGGATCCATGCTGTCACTACCGAGTGTTTAGGAACATAAAATATCTCCTCTCCAGACGTGATCAGCTGGCAAATTTGTCAGTAGTTGACAGCATTAGCGAACATAGCCGTTAGGTGAGATTTACCAAGGCATTTTAGTCTCTCAGAGTCCTTTCTAGCCAACAGAAAGGGGTCTAAAGAGCTGCTAATGTGGTGTGTGTGCTGTTGTTCAGAGTCAAAACAAGTTCCAGGGCTGGCTGAAGGTGCTTAAAATAGATGCTGTTTATGAAGTCCATTTTTTTTAATTGTCTCTTATGTTGGTATAATTCTAATAGTAATGGTGAGAAAGCAATTGCTACATTGAACATGTTAGCAATATATTCTTGACCATGTTACCTTTTAAAGCCTGAAACCCCAGCACACCTTTGCTTTCTCAACTATTTTTTTTTTTTGTAGGGTAAGTAAATACTCTAAAACACAACCTCACCTTACATACCTTTTCAGTTTCTGCCAGCGTGCCTCTTTGGTTTAGAACTGTAATTCCTACTGACATTTGGCTTTTGTGCACTTTGCAGACGCTATATAACCCACACTACTTATAGCGCAGGAAACCCTGTTAAAGAGGCCCCGCAAGCTTCCAGGTTTATTATATCAGCGAGTCTGTGTGAAATTTTCACAGTTTACAAATAAAAAGAAGGACTTGTCTAGCTGCCAGCCGAGCAAACTGATGATGTGATTTGAAAAGAGCTCCCTCTTGACTTCCCCTCATACATCATAAAGAGCCAGAAAGTTAAATAGTGGCCACAGTTGCTGTTTTGCAATTTTTGTCAGGACTAATGAGGTCACCCAGGTGGGAGCGGGGTGCTAGCTGAAAATAATCAGCTTGCACAGCTGGTGCTTGGGGAGTAATCTCCAAACATCATGTTTGCACAGGTGTAACCCGTAGCAGAAACCGGCCTGCCAGAGCCTGGCTGTGTGCCGCTCCGTCTGTGACTCCCGGGTCCTGGGATAGTTCGGCGAAGGCCAGCGGTTAGGGAGAAACCCCCTCTTACTCTGAGCTTGAGGAGGTGAAATTCTCAAGATCAATTAAATATGGCCTAAAAGAAGCTCTGAAGCTGCCTTGGCTCCTCGTGCGACTTGGAGACCCCAGAGGTTGCTTCTGTGCGGTGGTGCGGGGAAATGCGGAGCCCCTGCCTCAGAGCAGAGAGCTGGCGAGCGGCGCCGACTGAATGGCCGCCCTTCCTCGCTGCCCCCGGTGGCACAGGGACAGGCAGGCGCCCGGGTGAGCGGCAGCTGGCAGAGCGCTCCCTTGCCTGGGCAGTAAACCTCGAAGAGCCCCTGAGTCAATGAGGGGGAAGAATTAAGGTTTCCGTTTTCAGAGGGCTGTGCTTCCCTAACGCGCCACAGACCTTCCCAAGGTAACAGCCCACGTGCTGCAGTCTGCACTTCGGGGCATCTCATCCCTTTTTGCTGGTTTGCACCAGCTCAGTAAAGCAGCCTGAGGAAAAGGTGAGTGTGTGGCACGTGCTGACCAAAAGGTCAGACCAAAACACCACTGAGCTGGCAGCATTTTCCCAGTGGCTACAAGTGCCTTTCTCTGTCATTTGCCTTAAAATAGGTGCTGGATATTTTTCCCTCTATTTTTTTCAGTGTTATTGATGATTAGTTTTAGGGAAGAAGGAGACCTTTGGTACAAGAGCATGGGTCATCCGCTGCTTCTCTGTGTCCAGGTTCCTTTCCATATAAAATAGGAATAATACTATTTGTCAAGCTCATAAAAAGGTTGTGAAACTGTGACTGGGGGGAATTCAAAGGCTTAGCTCCAAAGCTGTGATCCTCAAACCCAAAATTCAGCTGACGGTGAACTCTGGAGGTACCTAGACCTAACCTCCTGGGGCACTGCTCCCCTGCTCCTGCCCAGAAGCTCTTCCATCGTGGTAAACAGGACAGGCCAAGAATGCAGAAATTAGGTGTGACTCAGACTATTTCCCTCAATGAGATGATCCATTAGGTGTTCCTGTAGCGTGGCTGAGATCACAACCAACTAGGAGCAGCCACAGTGGGTCACAGCAAGGGTCTCTCTAGACTGGTTGTCTGTTTTCAGTAGTCAAGTCCCTGAGCATGACATGACACCACCAAGGTTAGCCCGAGATAATCAACCATGGTGTTAAGCAGGAAAACACTTAAGTCTGTTTTTCAGTCTAACATTTACTCTTGCATTTTTCCTGTAATATTTCAAAGTCTGAGCCTGACAGGTGCTAAGGAAAAAAGAATAAGCCTTATAGTGGAAGAGTAACACCACAAAAATTCATTATTTCATTAGCGGGCCGCTTCTTCTCTGTAGTTATTGATAGAAAGGGATCAGATATTTCCAACATTGCCTTTAATATTTGGTGCATTGCAAAGTAGCCAGAAACACAAACCTGTTGTCAGTACTTCGTCGGCGTGAAACATTAATGTTTGCAGCTGCAGAGCTTCCTACTCACATGGGTGAACAGTTGCTTGCCAAGAGCATCCTCTTCAGTTTTCATTACGCGTCCTCCACCATTCTACATCGTGGCGAAAACCAAGAAATATTCCACCAGCTTGATTTAATTAACTGTCAGAAGGGCTGTTTGTCTTTCCTAAACCACTGTGGCTATTAGACTGTGGATCCTAACTGTCCTCTATTTTTCTTTATAGATTTATATGTATCTTTGGCCTGCCACTCTTTTTTTTTTGTGGTTTGGCAGTCATTTCCTGCTTATTTATTAACTGCTTCACAAGCTAACATTACGCAGGCCCCCATAAGAGTGGAAAGCTGAGGCTTTGCTCCGCTAGAGAAGGGTAGAGTGGCAGATGGGACACAAGAGACATTCAAAGGGAAGAGTGAGGGCAAGTCTTTTAAAACCAGTGAGAAAGGAGGAACCATGTTCAGCTTACCTGCTCGCTGAGGTACCTCCAGCCCCCGTCCCCATCCTTGCATCTCTGCGTACTCCATTTCATGGACCCTTATTTGTAGGCTGGGTCATTCATTAATGACTGACTGATTTTGATGGACAGTTTCAGCAGTAGTTCCCTAACAATGCATACATTTTCCAGAAAAAAAACATACTGCACGTGCATAGAAAGGTACGTGAGAGCAGACAACAGATTCCCCATTGCGTGAAGTGTTTATTTTGTTGAGTACCTGTCTGCATAGAATGGATTATGAATTTATTTATTTTTTCATTAAAATTTGTAGTAATTTTCAAGTGATTTGTAAGGACATATCCATAACATCAGCTGTGTATGATTTTGATGTAATTTCCTCATTAGGTTGCCTGTGGATCCAATTCTTTCATAACCAATTACCTTATTTCAACACTAACGTTATTAGCAGCCCAGACGTTCAAATCATGAAAACCTTTCCTTCACACTGTAATTCCACTATCAAGAACTAACTTATAAACTATATAGCAAGGAAGTTAAAAAAACCCCAAACCTCTGTAAAACCTAATCCAGGTTTTAAGGGTGGTGTTTTCATGTATTTTTTATTCTGATTTGGCTCAGATTTGGTTCTGACATTAAGCAGATTATTCTTATGGAGTTTGTGAAAAAAATTAGCCAACCATATGCAACTGGTGGTCTAGCCTGAAAGATTACCACTTCAAAAAATAGTGTTCCCTTATTTTAAAAAATCTTATTTCAGGGCATGCTGTAAACTGCACCTTGAACTCGGCAGGGAGAATAATGTTGTTGTAGGCAATGACACTACTTCTTGTCATATAGGCTTGATGGTTGATTAATTGTCTTTTAGGAGGAAAGGAAGAAGAGAAACACTGTCTCTATTCAGGCAGTTTAAAAAAAAAAAAAAGAATAATCTTTGCATCAAATTGCTTATAAAAGTTTTTTTTTTAAATGATTTTATCTCAGTATAATTGGTTGCTGCTGAACCGTGCTCAGTTGTAGCATATTAATTTACACTGTTTTGCCTCGTCTTGCCCTTCATTTCAGTTACTACATGCTGGAAAACAGACCTCGAAACATATATGGGATGGTTTGCTACTCATGCTTGTTGGCGCCTCCTAACACCAAGGAATGTAAGTGTTCTGCGATTTCTATGCATTTCATCTGGTTTTGACTAGGAATCATCTGGAAGCTCAATATGAAGTCCTTCGGTGATGATTATTATGTTCAAACAATAAGTCCGTCTCCAGTAAAGCAATTTCTGCTTCCAACTAACCTTGCCAACAAAGGAAGCAAATGCTGAACATTTGGGGAGAGATCAGAACGTTTGATTTTAGGACCTGCTATTGTTCAGTTCTGCTCCAGTTTTCATCTGTTAAGACATCCCATACAGGACTTATTATGGTTCCTTAACCAGTAGGTACAGGAAGTCACGGAGCTGTGTATTTTTTTAATTCAGTTTCAGTTCAGCTATGAAGCAAACATGGGAGATTTTCTAGATCCTAATAAAGGTGCATCACACCTTTTCATATCCTTTCTCCTTTATGCTTCGTATGCTTTCTCCTTTAGGGAGAAAAGAACGTGAGAAAAAGGAAAAATGAGGTTCTCTCTGAATGAACAAATTACTTAGACACCCCCTCAGAGAATCTGGAGCAGATAAGGAGAAAAAGCTTTTTAAAAAAGAAAAAAACAGCCAAAATGGGCTGTTCCCCCAGAGAAACCTGATGCATCTGAAACCAAAATCCTGTCCATGTTCTGTTCTTTTAAAAGTCTTTATCATGAAAAAGAATTGCAACGTTTTGCCTGCTTGATTTGAAAGCAGAGGTTGACACAAGAGTCCCTGAGCGTTTATTTGTGTACATAAATAGCAATTACTTAGTTCAGATGCTTCTGAACTGTGTATCGTTGGTGCTCTGCGAGCCACTTCAAAGGAGGATAGGTCATTAAGAGCTACCACCTTTCCTAAAGTGCAGGAGCTCAGATGAGCCAGGGGATAATTACCACCTCACACAGCTCCTGGTGAGCGGTAACAATCCGGGGGGAGGCATCTCCCTGAACTGTCTGCATGCAAAGTGGCTGATCCGCTCTACAGCCGCTCATCCCGCTTGGCTGCAGAAACCCACCCGGTGCCAAGACCTGCACCTCTGCCTGCGACGGTGGGAGTGGGCAAGGGCAGGGTGAGTGTGGTTCTGGTGAGATGAGGTCTGTAGGACCTTGTGGATGAGGTCTGTAGGAGGAGGTGAGGTAAGGGTGCTAGGGAGGACCCGAACGTAAGATGGGGGAAGAAGGTGAAGAGATAAGTGAAAACATGAGGTTAGGAGTCTCGGTGGGAGATGAGGTTGTCTGGTTAAAGGATGTGGACGCATCTTCTCCTGCGTGCATGTGCAGGCTGGCTGCCCCGTTGATAGGAATACAACCATGGCTGCTGCTAGCCGATAGCCAGAAATGAATCACTTCCTCAGCTCTGACGGTCTGTCTCAAACACACGCTGAAATGGGTTTTTAGTAGCATCAAACGTGTTGTAGCTTACTGATTTGGCAAGGAACTACCAGAAGATCTTACGGCTATTACTCAATTCAAAAAACAAATCTTTGTCTTTTATAGGGTATCTGGCAGATACTATATATAATGTGCTTAGTTCTGTGAGGAAAGTATGAATTGCACGACTGATTAACCACATGCAATTTTTAACCTGACAAACACAAGAATAAATATGTATTATCTTTGGGAGGAATTTAGGCAGGTGCATAAACCGACAAATTGGGTACTAAGGTAGGAGAAAACATTAGTCCCAGAAAGAGTAAACATTACCATTTTAATCAAGTCCATGAAACCAACCATTTGATTACAAGTGTTCAAAAAGTGGGAAAGCTTCTTAAAATCCAAATCCCTCAAATCACTAAGCTCAGGTAATTTGGTTTATGACATCTAAACCTCTGGACCCTGTTTGGGATGGCAGCTCCCTAATTCATAGGCAATAATTTGTACTTCGGATGGAAAATCAGCCTTGCTGCAGGAACCTCTTGAAAGGCTCACTGTTGTTGTGGCAGGCAGCATAAAATTTGATATTAGCAAATTATCAAAAATAAGTCCTCTTCATTCCTCACATGTTTCACTGCCATCAGATTGTAGCAGTCAGAGCAAAGAAAAGGTGTCATGTCAGTGTTGCACAACTGCATAATTTTTTGAGGTTTGCAACTTCCAAACTCTGAGCACATACCCCTCATGTGTGCATGCAGTTTCTGTCATATGAAGGATAATATCAGTTCTTTGGTAGGAATGGTTCCTCTGTGCAGAACAACAACTGTGCAATGGTGCTCCTTGCTCGCCCCTCTGGCTGCCATGGTGGAGGACCCAGAAGGCCTTAGAGAACTCCAAGAAGTCCCAGGCATCTTCCCTTCCTTTCTTGAGACTTCAAAATAACATTGAACAGTGTTCAGGAGCCTAAACTTTGCCAGGGCGCCTCTCTCCTAGAGCTACCTTTTCTTCAAACAGTCCTGCACACAACACCCCACTGGAGAACGGTGACCCAACGGGTCACAGGGAAACCAAGGTGGCAAATTACTCAAAAATAAGAAACTGGTGGGTGACAAGTTCTGGCTTTACACTTCTAGACAGAAAAATGAGGGCAGAGAAATCCCATTTCAGGCCTTCATTAGGTTTGAGACAGTGTTGGAGGACAGCAGTGCTCTCCTTAGCTGGAAAAATACCTCGCTGGGGAAGCACCAGGCCTGCGTGTTATGGAGGGCCAGAAGGAGAGCGAAGCAGGGGCTGTGTGCTGCTGTGGGGAAACCTGCTCAGGGAATTTGCCTGACGATACATTATGTCTGGCAGAAAAGTATTCAGGTTTGATCAAAGGGTAAACAAATAGCTTTCAACTCCAAGAGCCTGCTGCGCAACTTTCATCTCCTACACAGTCAATAAACCTTGAAATGGCTCAGGAAACAAGATGAACGCCCCGTGTCCCAGCATCTGGAAATATTAGCGTAAAAAGGACTGGAAGTGAGAAAGAAATTCCCTGATGGGCCTGTGTCACCTTTTTTTTTTTTCTCTCAAGGGACTTGAGACGTAAATAGTGCAAAATAACATGGAAAAAGAGGGGGAGGAGAGGTCAGAGTTCTAATTGAGGCAAAGGTACCACCAGGTTACTGGTGGTGAAACTGTCTCTCTGGACAGAAGGATGGGAGCAGTCTGGGAGGAACATCAGCCTTCAATGGCAGCTTGTGGGCAATGGGCACGTACGGGGGAAGGGGCTCTGTGTGTGTGAGCATAAAGATGTGTGTTGTGCAGCAGCAAAGCTTTTTCTTACTGAGAAAAGGGTAAACATCACTGTAGAGACTGCATTTTTTCATGTCTTGTGCACCATGAAACACCTATGGGAGACTTCTGGGCTCTCATCGTGCAGGTCCCTCGAGCCTCCTGTGTAGGAGCCTCAGGACTGGTCTGCTAAGCACAGAGGAGCACAAAGCCAAAACAGCAAAGATGTGAGACCTTCAGCTGTGCATGAAGCAGATCATGAGAAGATCAGTGACCCTTGCTGACAGTAAATTGGGATATGATACTTCTGTGATAAATGGCAGCACTGCAAAAATTAGGGGAGGCAGGTTTCCTATGCAAATCAAAGAATGAAGGTAATCCGCACCAAACCACTTTAAGATGTGGCTTCCCACAGTTAATGGTGCTGCATTTTCTGTCGACACCTCTGGAATTGGAGTTACTTGAGGCCTCTGACTACGTTGAGTGTTTTCGTTGTGGTTTTTTTCTTTTATCCAATGCAAAAGTATATGCAAAAGACAAGATTTAAACCTACATGCAGCTTCTCTAGCAGAGAGGTGCAGTTACTGCTGGAAGAGATTTTGTCTTTTAGCAGCTGCAATTCTCTATCAGTGTTTGTATATTAACTCTGCTCTTCTGTTCAAACTTTGGTATTTGCCATTCCAGTTCAAAAATGATAGAGGAAAAGAAAACCAAACCCCGCTACAAAAACCTGAAGAACATTTATTTTGAGTTGTATTTACGTAATTACATCAAATATGCAAATCCTCTTCCACTCACAGATTATTGCTCTAGAGAACTTCGGTAATTGATTGAGGGTTTTCTTTTTACTCTACAGTATATATACATAAGTTTACATGGGCACCTTTTTTGCTGGTTGTATATATGAAAACAGATGCAGTAATCAACCTGTGTAAGTTTTTAAGTCTAACACCTACTGATGATGGCTTAGGAAAATTTAAAAAAAAAAAAAANAAGAAAGAAAAAGAAAAACAACAAAGGAAAATGTAGGTAGTCAAGTTATTTTTTAATTACCAGAGAGCAAATGGCATCTAGAAACAGAGAAGATAATTTTTATTTTTATATCATTAGAACTTCAAAAACAACTAAACAGTTGAGACGAAACAATTGACTAACAGGCTGTTGGCTTCGTGTAAGCTGTAATCAGGGGGTCACGTCCATACCCGTGGACTGAAGACTGAGAACTCAGCCCTTAATTGAAATGCTTAACGCAAACAACCCTAATGCCAAGAGCACTTGTATTAGTGAAAAATAATTCTTTCAGAGATTTTTATTTTAACTCCCCATTTTTTGTAATATCACTAATTTTCTTTCCTTGCCAGTTTTGTTCTTTTGTAATACGATCAACATCAGGACTTTTTTTTTCCTTCTGTTTCAAATTATGCTTACAAATGAATAGGCTTGTTAGCTGGAGCTAACAAACTTTTCTTTTCTTTTTTTTTTTTTTTTTTGTTTGAGTTGTTTGATCTCTGAACACCCCATTCCTCTTCACATGTGGAATGGGAGAAATGTCAAAGGCAGTGCTTTATTGTTCGCTGGTGGTATGGGCTAATCCTCATCCCCTCAGGGTTTGTCTATATTAGGAAAGGAACCTAATCTTAGGACAAAATTGGCCAGCCTCAGCTATAAACCTTCAAGGGGAGGGATCTGAGAAGCAAATACGAGGTTTGCTGTCTTCTGCTGGGAAAGCTGGGCCCAGGTATCACTCAGGAGGGCACCTGGTCCCAGCACAGCTCTCCCGAAAGAAAACTTCAATGACTTTGATGTTTTCACCTGTGCCGGAGCTGCAGCTCCCCCAGTGAGCACCACTCACCCGTGGGAAACGTTGCAGGTTTCTGCAGCATCGCTCTGCCCAGACGCATGGGCTGCAACACCTGCAGGGCTGCAGCTTTCCACCACCCGTACCGCCTGGCCACCAAGGCGCAGGGGAAAGGGCAGAGCGGCTCCTTGCGGGTCCGTTCTCTTCCTACTGACGCTTCTGAAGTCACCATAGTAGGGTTTTAATGGCAATTGTCCCCTTCACGTTGCACAGAGAAAGAGGGGATAACGCCGAGTTCCTGGAGGTAGGTTTAATTCATGAAGCGTATGCCTATGACCTTCCAGCACTGTGCAATGATTAAAGCTCCCAGTGCATCCTAAACAAAGCTACAACAGATGCAAATATATTGTCGGACTAAGGCCACACAGCCTATAATCATCACCACTTCCCTGCCCTGGCAAAATAAAAGGAGAGAGTAACAGAACAGTTAAAGACATTACAGGCAGCACAACTGCATAAAATATTTCCTTTTATGTGTCTGAAGAGTAGCGGTTACTTACAGTGAGAATGATCAGATCAAAAATAAAAGTCTGGGGGAACTCTGCTGTCACCATTTTTAGAAGGTTCGATCTCAGGAATTAATTTGCTTCATACTCTTCCTGGTTTAATAACTACCTACACTAACTGAAGTATCTACCTGTGGCTCCAGGAAACATTAAATATCTTGCCTTATAGTATTCTGTATGTCCTCTGAAAATAAAAGACTATAAAACAGAGAGCAGTCAGGCAATCCTCCGTTGTCTAGCATATGCTCTGTTATGACTGATCTGCAGTGTTCTCAGAGTTGGTTAATGTTTGATTACTGAAGTCATATGTAGATGCCTTAGAGAGTGGCTTGGCTTTGACTGCTGCTTCAGCTTCCATGACTTTCCAAGTGCGCAGGGTTTCCATACGAATTGTTGTTTCATTAAGTTTGAAACGAAACCTTTCACATAAGTACCTGAGTGCAGATTTACATTAATTTGAAAATTCTGACCTCTACTTTCTAAATATTTACATCTTTAGTTATGACTAGGTTTAGTTATAGTTCAGTTTTCAATTACTTTGTCAGCCATAAACTGTCTACTTTTATTGAATTTCAACTCAATATAATTTATTTTTCATCTCGTATTCCAGGCTGCTAGTTAGTTATTTGCCTGTGTGCTGCATCTTACTTGGCTGCCCTAAAGCAGCCTCAGTGATGGCACTCGCAGCTCAGCTGGCAATAGCGAGTGTGCATTGCCATTCATAAATGGACCACGGCTGTGAGAAGAGGGATGCACTCAACGGCAAGAAATAGATTCGTGTCGTCACAAAGACATTTTTGAAACACTTCTTATTTCAGGATCACTCTGATAGTCTGTTGCATACACACTTGGGGTGTTTTTATATGGGTGTCATTAAGTATTAAATAAACTTCAAAAAAAAAAAGCTGTTGCTAGCTATGAGCAGCAGTCCTTTGCGTGGACCAGTGAGCTGACACCCACAGCAACATATGTCAGGAGCACATATGGTCTCCTACTGCACCAGATTTTATTCGCTCACAAACACTTGCAAAGGGGCATGTTGGTAAAACCTCCCCTCCCTCTGCCCTCCTCCTCTCACAGATCTGGTAGTTCTGTTCATCGCTTCTTACTGTAAATCTGCCTTGAGACACATGAACAACTGTAATAGTCCCGTTACATAAAGCAGAAAGGTTCTTTGAAACAAACAAAAAAAAAATATTTTATTGCCCAGCATTTGTTCACTGTGAGGACAAAAGGCTGACTGCACGGCAATTTAAGTTAAAGCTATCTTTTGAGCTAAAAAACCCCAAACATTCAAATGTGACTACAAGTTCAATTGTTCTTTGAAACAATAGTATGCTTTTTTTTAATGAAACTGTATTTAGACTCCAAGAAAGTTATAACTAAATTACAATTTTGGAATAAAAACATTTATAAAGCAAAAGCTGACCAAACTTCAGTGATAAACTTCTTTCCTAATGTCTTTATCACATTCCTACAATATTACTTACAGGTGTCTAGGAATATAAACCACTCTTTTGTACAGCTATATTACAGCTATCAGTCTTTTTTTGTGCTTAAAATGGAGTTGTTTCCATATGTTGTGCTGTAGCACCTTAGGATGTTTCTGCCTGAACTATATCCATGTCTTTATAGATTATGTAAGTGTCATTTATATTGGAACCAGCATTAATAATGTGATTGAGATGCAAAACTGGATGTGCACAGGAACGACTGACATTGCAATCATGGTGTGCTGCTGGAGTGGGAAAAAGCAGCAGCAACGAGTTCTGTTTCTTTTTGCTCACACAAAGACGATATGAACCGAACTTCTGCAGAAGCTGGCATTTTTGGTTCCTCTTGTAGTGCAGGTGCACGAATTGGCACTTTCTTCTAAGCCACATCTAAAGAAAAATCTTGGCTCATAATGAATATGCCAAATTATTAAATTTGATAATAGGCTTAAAATATGCATAACGACTAACTCCCACCTAGGCATATGTAAAAGGCATATATGTTCTAGCACCAGCCTTGATTTTGCCACAACAGGCACTACAGAACAAAGTGGTCCCATTCCCTTGCAACTCCAAGAAAATTCTGCACGTAGGCTATGGAGCTGAAAGGTGCTTGTTCTTGTGCACAGGAGAGGCTCGTGTGTGTGTGTGTGTGTGTGTGTGTGTGTGCACGGCATGGGCAATACGCCGTATCCTCCAGCTCAGGAGCCCCCAACATAGGAAAGACATGGACCTGTTGGGGCAGGTCCAGATGAGGGCCACAAAGATGATCAGAGGGTTGGAGCATCTCTCCTATGAGGAGAGGCGGAGAGAGTTGGGGTTGTTCACCCTGGAGAAGAGAAGGCTCTGGGGAGACCTTATTGCGGCCTTCCAGTACTCAAAGGGGGCCTACAGGAGATCTGGGAAGAACTTTTTACAAGGGCATGTAGCGATAGGATGAGGGGGAATGGCTTCAAACTGGAAGAAGGTAGATTTATACTAGATATTAGGAAGAAGTGTTTCACTTTGAGAGTGGTAAGGCACTGGAACAAGTTGCCCAGAGAAGTTGTGGAAGCTCCATCCCTGGAGGTGTTCAAGGCCAGGCTGGATGGATCTTTGAGCAACCTGGTCTAGTGGGAGGGGGCCTATGGCATGGCGGTTGGAACTCGATGATCTTCAAGGTCCCTTCCAACCTAAACCACTCTATGATTTCATGATGTGGGGTAGAGCTAGGTGAAGTGTGACGACGATGCTGAATGAAGACTGGATGACCTTCCTCCTTACCCCTTGTGTGCCGTGTGCTGCTGTGTGAGTTCCCACCTTGGAAGGCTCGACTTCCTTTCACAGACAGGTGAAAAACATGAGATTAACAATACCAAACGATTGAAAGATTGGATAGGCAGAAAATACTTCAAGGACTATGTATTTCAGAGGAAGGAAAAGAGAGAGAGAGGGGAGTTTGAGAAAACTTGCTTATGGAGGAGACGAGCTGAAGCTTGTTAGACAAACTCCACGCAGACGGAGCAGCACGGCTTGCCTGTGTTAACTGCAAGGCAGTGTAAGAAAAGCGGTTGTTGGCTTGTTGCAGCTTGTAAGGGCTGCGCAGAATTGCAATTGGCTGTAATTGGATTTGCCAGGGGGACTACTGCAAGAATAGGCATAAGCTGGGTAGCTGTGGACATAACATTGGCCATTTACTAAATTGCCTCCATTGTCCAGCTGTGATGAGTAAATATATAGGTTGAGACCATTTCATTTTTGTGAAGAATTGCTGAAAATTTAACAAATTACCTGTCTTTAATCTCTAGTACACGCAGATGACATCTTCATCTACTGCTAACTAGATGCTCTACTGCTATATTGCAGTTTCTGGAGCTCATAACTAATTCTTCCTAGAAGGAAGTCTGTCAACAGAGAAGGGACCAGAGGCGAGACTTACATAGTCTGCCTGTCATTTACATAATATGAAAAGCATCTGAATTAACAAATTAGTATATGAAAACACTTCTTCAGTTTGGAAAAAGAAAGCAATTATAATAAATGAATCCATTTCCTTCCAACAAATGAGGTTTGAAAGAAGTTTTACCATTGTTAAAGAAAATGTCTTTTGAAGACATCTGCAACTCATACTCTGTGGCCACTTTAAGAGTGTACATTTCTCATTCACTACATGCAGCCATGTTTTATGTTAGGTAATACTTTTTTTTTTTTTTGCTTTTTAGAAAACATTTCTCTTAATTTGAAGAACATGTATATTGCTTTGTTCTTAACCATGGAACATTTCTCAGACCATTCCAGACCACTTAATTTCCTGTCGAGTTTACCTGGTGGGTTTAATTTCTCGTAATATTTACTAGGTCAAGAGAATGGCACAGTTTTAGTTCTCAGCTACTCTAGTTGCCAAACTAGCTTGTGGAGCCGTGTGCTGTGTGCACCTTAGCAGATGACGGGGACAGCCTTTTGCCTTTAGGTCTGCTGAATTTAATTATCACTGGACTTTTTCCGTAGACAGCTAATACAAAGCAGGAGGGCTTTCATACCCCCTCCAAGCCAGAAGATGTTTTTCAGTTTCTGCTGATAGTAGCTGTTGCATAACCTGCTTACCAACGATATTAAAGTTTATAGGAGAATGAGGAGAGTGTTTTCTCCCACCCCTAATGTTTTGATTCTGTTTTGGAATGCTATGCCAACACCATCCTGTATGAAAGCATTCCCGTCAACAGCCTTATTCCCAATAATGCCCAGTATTGTCTGGTATTGTCAAAATATGTTAATTTATGACTTGGTTTACTGCTTTGAAAACTTGGTGTATAACACCGTCTGAACGATTAATATTTACTTTTAAACTTAACTGTATAATTTAGACACGGAAACCCCTACTGGACAGTCTCACTCCTCTGCCAGCAAGAAGTTCTTTAAATTCTTCGTTTCATTGTTTTTGTGGATTTCCCCCCTCCCCAGAATATAGATTTGGACTGACGGGGAATCATGAGAAACGTACTGCCCAGACAGATTGCAGGAAATTCTAATATGCCCTTTTATGATAGTTTTCTGCTCCATGGAACTGAAAGGCAGTATTATTTGCCACCCTTCTTAGGTTTTCCTGTGGGGTCACGAGGGTTGGTGTACCATCAGAGTTTCACCATGATCCTGCTAGTGAAGGATGCTCGTGAGAAGCACTAGTTCGCTGAATCTACCAGCTGGGACTTGGGGTCTACAGTTGCAAATAATGGAGCGGGGGGTTGTAAACAGTTTGTGTCGTCAGCTGGATCCTGGGAAACTTTCTGCTACCCAGGACAGATCTGTAATAGGGGAATCTACATGTAACCCTTGGCCCTGCGTGTGTGTCTGAAGATGCTTGAGTTTCTTCTAAATTCAGAAGCTTTGACTTCCTCCCCTCCCTCTAGATGCAAAAATCCTGTGACAGAATTTTCAACATGATTGATAGAAATGCAATCAAGCGAAGTAAAGGTTCTGTTTACTTGGGCTGAGATATTGCTTTGACTCGACAAAGTAACCGTGGAAGTTGATGGCATTTCTGTTTCTATTCCAGGTGCGGGGGCTACCTCTGGCATTTCAGCCATCTTCCCCAGTACCTCTGGCACAAGCACTTTCTCGCCTTACCAGCACGCTCACAAAGGTAAGAATGCATTCACAGGTTTAGTTTAGCAGCTGTTTGTTTTGAAAATAGCATCAATAAAGTGCAACCAAACTGAAAAGATCTGTTGTGAATTTCATTGCCGCTATTTCCAGATTTCTAAAACTGCTACTAAAAATAATTCAGAATGAATTTTTATTTCTTGGTTAATCAGCACCTCTGTTTTAGTCAGATGGACTTAAATTGAGTTTGAACTGTACTCAGTAATGCCAGCAATAAATTTAGCTCATTATTTGTAGCCACACAGAAATGGCACTATGCCTCAGCAAAGCATGGCTTAGACTGGTGAAAATAATTTAATGCACAAATATGGCCAGTCTCTTATTGAGCTCATATAAACAGTTATCCAGTGTGATTACTGAGTTTTAAAAATATGTGAACCTGAGAAGACTCAACAGGAAAGATGCAGTTAATGAGGTACTGACAATGCTGATCTTCCTGGTATTGTTTGGAAACATGATCGTGAGGATCGTGTTTTCAGAAAAATTAAAGTTTTCATGCATTTTAGCATCTCTGTCATTTTCTGCATCCTTTTGTGGCTTTTCAGCTCGTCTTTTATATCCAAGTTCTGCTTCTGAATACCTTTTCACATACATTATTTTAAATTCACCTTCTAGCCATGCTGCGTTTACGTCTCTGTTAGAAAAACATCAGTCGTTCCACATGTGCATTGTGTTCCCCTTTTTACAGCAAAGCCTTTGAGGCAGCTGTAGTTATCAACAGTCATTTTAGCTCTCATCCCAGTTGTTTTGGATTTGTTTGGGTTTTTTTTTCTCTTCAATGCTGTT
Organism: Anarhynchus alexandrinus; assembly: GCA_008711295.1. Taxonomy (NCBI): domain Eukaryota; kingdom Metazoa; phylum Chordata; class Aves; order Charadriiformes; family Charadriidae; genus Anarhynchus; species Anarhynchus alexandrinus. Next base: position 328,165 of record VUYV01000400.1, read on the forward strand.
TCACAGAATAGTGTTAGGAAAGTTGCCACTCTTGCTGACATACAGCTTCCTATATTATCAGCAGATAATATAATTTCCTACACCTTTGTATCTGACGGATCATGTCATCAAATATTTTTAGGAATACTGTTAAATGGTTATTGCAGCATAAGTATCATGTTTCTGAAAAACTCTTAATTAGTTTGCCTTTAAGATATAACACTAACTTTTTCAATGCTTAACAAGTAACCAAGACTCAGATCAACTAAATGAGTGTGCAAAACGTAAGTGTAGAGCAGACTGCAAACTGTTAACTGATCCTGAGTTGCTCCTTTATGAAAACACTTTTTTGTTTATTCCAGCAGATCTTTCAGGACAAGGACATCTGGCTACAGCTCTTATAATTGCAATGTCTACCATCTTCATAATGGCTATTGCCATTGTCCTCATCATCATGTTTTACATTGTGAAAACAAAACCTTCTGCTCAAGGTAATTGTTCAGCACATGAAATTTTAGCTGCAAATGCTATTTTTAGATAGCTTCTGAGAGTAATTAGTGTTATATTTTTATATTCTAGCCTGTTGCAAGAGCCACTCAGTAAAAAATGTCGAAGCTCAGGCTAACACACAAGAAGAGAAGAAAGAAGTGCAAGGTATAAGATGCTTTAGTTTTGCTCTTTCTGTCCAAGTCAACATTAAGTTTAAATACTTTTAATGCATTTCTCTTAATTACAATTGCTCCTCTGAACTGTATAAAATCCACATCAGTTTACTAAAGAATTGTGTATAATAGTTTGTGTACTTCCAGAATGTCACTTAATCCTCTGACAGCAATTAAAAAGGTAGCAGAGAGATGTATGTTTGCAGTAAGTTTGCCAGCAGAACCTACTCCTCAGACAAAACACCAGTTTGGAAATTCATTGCCAATTTAAATTTCTCTAATTGTTGATCTGCAGATAATGTTGTGATATTCTCTGAGAAAGAAGAGTTTGAAAAACTTACAGCAACTCCAGCTAAGGCTGTTAAAAGGTGGGTAAAAAATAAACATACTTCCAGTTCAGCTGAAGCGGGGAAGGGACGTACTTACCGTTCATCCTGGTACAGAGGAACACACGAAGAACAAATTGGATGGGTATGCTGGGAGTTTGCTGGGGCAGGGAAAAGCCTTAATAGGCTTTTGCCCTCCAGTTTCTAAGAGAGGATAACAGAAGTTACCAAATAGAGACCTGTGTCCTTCCCACTCTCTCTCTGTCCAGTTCATCAGCTCTTGGGGCTCCATATCCTCTTTTGAGAGGACCTGAGTGTTGCTCTCACATACATGCCCTTAGTAAGGTTCTCCTTCACTTTCAGGCAGGAAGAGCAAAAATAGCTCCTCTGGGTCTCAGGGACACTCCTTGTCCGTAGCATCATCTGGGTGGCACAGTGGGATAGTTTTCCTCACCTTCTGTCTGCCTGGTGTCCAAACCTGGCTGGGTAACGTGATTAAGGTGGGTTAAACACTGTCCTCAGTGGAAAATCCCTTTATAAAAGGATCCCTGCGAGATACACGCGACTGTGTAACTTGGTGGGCATTGTACGTACAGCCTGGGCCAGTGAGTGCAGTTACATTCACAGGATTTCGGAAGAAGGACATTATAAAACATGGAAAACATTTTTATTCCATTACTCTGGGATAGTAAAAAGGAGATGATTGGAGTCAAGCCATGAGAGGCTTCACTAAGATAACCGTATCTTTCATTTTACAGTGAAAACGATGCATCTTCCGAGAATGAACGACTTTTAAGCCGTAGTATGGATAGTGATGAAGAAGCTGCGGTTGACAAGCAAGGGACTCCAGAGAGATGCTTGTTATCTTTAGTACATTTGGCCAGAGATAAATCTTCTACAAGCAATAAATCAACTGGGGTAAGGTTATTTTGAGATTCAAAAATTGAGAGGATTTTCCTGTGTTGTTTTATTTTTTAGAAAACAATATACAAACTATCACTCCCAAAAATGTGTTATAGCGCAGACCAGTCTAACTTACAAGAGCTCCTCCGGACAAATTTATTCTATAATCTCTTTTGCATAGTGACTTACATGAACATATATACTGTTCAGGTCTGAAAAAAAAAAACCACAAATTTCCTGCAAGAGTAATAACTTTGCTTTTTTGAGTATTATATTTTATAGTCTAAAGAAAGAAAAAATAAATAGCGGCAAACCCCCAATATAGCTAATGGTAACCCCGATGCTACATTTACCACAGAAAATCCAAGACAGAAAAATAACATATCAGCATGGCTGGATTCATACGACAGCGTAGCATCTGAGTACCTTGACCCAGTAGCATCGGTATTTCCACGGCACAGACTTTCCAATAATATCCGGTGTTGTGCTTGGTTTTTGTGTATAATTTTGAAAAACACGCACGTGCTTTGAAGGTCACTCCTGTGCTCTGAAGGACACTGCAAATCCACCGTTTGTTTTGCTGTGGAAGGCCTTTGCTTCTTCCTGCTGAGCATGTACTGCTCAGGGTGTTTTATCTCACTTGGAGTGTTTCAAGGCACAATTAAGGCCACGCCGCACCCACACAACTTTTTAGTTTATACTGACATGAAACTATCCTTAAAAGGAAAGTGTCTGCTCAGATAATTTTTGGTTTTAGTACTTCAAAAGTAATTTAGAAATGGCTATACCTAGGACTAAATTGCATCATTAGTATCAAATATCATATAGCTTTTAAGAATAGAAAGTTTTGAAAATGCATCTTTTCATGTTTTAAATTGTTGGGATAGTTCAGATCAAACTTTCTAAAACAGCTCATTTTTCAACTGAGACCAGACACACAAAGTCTCAACACAAGAGAAATGTTTTCCTAGTTGTAGACAGTTATGACCATCTGAAAATAACTTACTACTCCAATACTCACATTTTAAAATCCAGTTTTATGACATCTCTCTGTATATCCAACTTTATCACACTTCTGTATGCACTGTCTTGAAACTGGATAATACAAATTGGGTATTCATGAAATCAGAACGTTTAATAAGAAGTGGCTTACCTTCTAAAGACCATATATAGTAGATACATTCTCTGGAGTGATTTAGATAGATCGCTTGTAAGCACAGCTGAAGCATGAACTCTTTCTTCCAGACCTTGTGTTCTAACATATTCCTCATGGACTGAAGCCTGCTGACAAGGCTGAAGATAAAGTTTGCAATGAAAGTGCAGACTGCATTGAGATCCTCTGCTCCATACCTAAGATTTCACAATTAAGTGAAATAAGATTTCACAATTAAGCCAGTTGCCAGAAGTTAGAAAAGCAGTAATTTGCTTCGGGCTAGAGATTTAAGTAATGTTTCTAGTACAGGAAAGAGTGTAAGTAGCTGGTGGATGAGGGTAAAGAAAGTTGAACGCCTGCTCTTATCCAGGTCTGCTCCTTCCTTGTTAAAACAAAACCCATTATGCAATGAGCTACCACACGGGGGATCGTCAGGCTCAACTTTACCTGTTTGCTTTCGGCATAAGCTTTATGAACCCCCCATCTTCTGGCTTTGGTAAAAAAGAGCATCCTGCATAATTCTTCATGGGCATGGAATTATTTAACCTCCCTCCTTGCCCTAAAAATGAGAGAATGAAAAAAACCCGTCCAATAGTTTGCTTAGAAGGAGTTTTAATAAATCCCATTAAAAGAAAACATCCTGTTTACAAGGTTCTAAAACAGCTAATCCAAGCCTAGAATAGCAACACAACCAATTAGGCACATGTAAATTACACCAAGAATAGGGGAACCAGAGTCAGAGCCTGCATCGCGCCGCCCTGCGATACAGCACGCTTGCACAGCGTCCGCGCCTGCGCGAGGGGCTGCCTTCGGGTGGAGCAGCCGCTTTGTGGTCTCCCGCTGCGAGTCTATTAATCCAAGTCATTGATGTGCCTTGCCCTTTAGAGTCCAAATAAAATGAGGAAAATCTTGCTGCAAACCAAAATACTGAAAGCTTTTGTTCTAGCCTGGCTTGCAGCGAAAAGTGGCAAATTTGCGGAGATAATGTCCTATCAAAAAGACAGCTTTTCAGAAAGCTCAGTCCTAATGAGAGCTGGCAGAGGGATGACAATTGCAGTCCCTGAGAACTCATGACATCTTGACATTTGTTTTCACTCTGCATTGAATCCAAAGCCAGACCTTGAGAATATTTTTGCTAAATGAAACCATATCAAAATGTCCATTTTCAGCTTGGAAAATGTCAGGTTTTCAGTCCGAGTTTCTTTCTTGTCAAAAATTACTGGAGCACCCCAGACCTCAGATTTTCCCTGTCCAAAGCTTCACAAATTTATAATTTTTATCTATCTGTAAAATGTTTCAGATTCAACCAGGAAATGTATCATGGAAGAGGCTACAGTTAATTAGTAATGCACTAAGCAGCTCTAAGCCAAATGACAAAAAGGAAGATCCCCTCCTCTACAGTCCCCTTAGATCAGTGGAAGAAGGCAATTTCAGTCTGAATTTAATTCCCTGTGTCCAGTCCTGTCCTGACTTACCGGGGCATCCCTGCAGTAATTGCCTGCATGCGTGGTATTGGATTTGTTCTCATTGTCAGGAGTTTGCTTTGGTCTGAAAGAGAAATAAAATATACAAACACTTGGAGCAGAAAAGTAATTGATCTTAAAAAAGACTAGAGGATGGAAAGAAAGATCTCTAGCAGTGGAAAGTGAAATCAGAAATAGGTTTATGCTTCATGGAATAATTGCTGTGTCCTTTTCTTTGAGTCTTCAAAAGGGACCCTTGAGGACATTAGGTGATAACCCCTAACGCCATGAAATGAGGACCCCCCACAGGTTTTCCACTGCTGTCTGCTAATTGTTTACTCCCATGACCGCAAGATTAATGAAATAAAAATCTTCTCATTTAGATTCAAAGTCGAAGGAAAAAGATACTTGATGTGTATGCTAACGTATGCGACGTTGCAGAAGGTGAGTGTACAAAACTTGCCCCTATGCTAACGGCACAAAATTAGCTGACAAGCGTTTGCTATAAAATAAGAAAGGCCTCTGCCTTCCTGTGGAAAGGATAAAGTCCCAATTCAGAAAAGACACTCCATAGGCAGATTTGTACTCCCTTGCCTGGAAGCACTGTGGTGCCCTGACCCCAGAGCTGGGCTTGGGCTGGAGCACACCATGGCTTCTCTCCAGGCGTGTGCGTGGCCTCCTCCCGATGGAGAGCAGGGAGGGTGGTGTTGGGTCGTGTTGGGACACACACACAGACCAAGTGGCAGAGAAGCACTCTCGCGTTTCCCATCTAGAGGAAACCTGATTGATGTATTTGTTCAGTCCCTTGGATAACAGATAGTTCCCAATATGAAAGTGTGATGTGCAGAGGGTCATGATTGCATTTCAGACACGAGTCTCGACCTACTCTGCTCCTTTAAATGCTGTTCCACTTCTCACAATAAAAATTGGCGTTTCCAAGTAAGTCAGTGTTTTAAGTGTTTTAACCCTCTTTACCACTTGACTTCCTGGACTGTTTTGGCAGAAGAGACATGAATTAATTTCCCTGCAGAACAGAAGACATGACTGCATTTACTCCACACACACACGTACGCTTTGTGTGAGTGTGCTTTTGAGTTTTCTGTGGTTCAGGGAGCTCAGTCTCCCACCAAATTACTGCTGTTGAATACGAAGCAGGAAAACTACAGAAGCCAAAGACGGGTTTTGGAAAAATGTCATAGCTTATTCTCTCCTCTATTCTGTGACCACGAACACTTAGAAAAAATGTCCAGGAAAAAAATAGCTTTTTCCCCACAGGATGGATGTTAAATCCTCTCTAGAGAGCCAGTGATAGTAATGACAGTCGAGCACTTGCAGGGACTTTTATGCTTGCAAGCATCTGGCGTCATTGCTTCACCTCACTCCTCACATTCCTACAAGGGCAACTTTCAATTACAGAGATGTTACAGCAGCTGCTGGTGACAGACTCAGGGAAGGGTCAGAGCTGTCTCTCGAGCTCAAACACTGTGCCTGACGTGCAGAGGTGTATTACTGGAGCTGCTCACTAGGGATATGGTTGCAATATACTTTTCCCAGCAGCTAGTAAATCCTTGAAGGAAGGGGCAGTGCCATGGGAATTCATACAACCCATCTAATGCTTCTTTCCCAGACAACTTTTTACCCTAATTATTGTACCTTACTGTCACGAGAAAGAATTAATTTGGTAATGTACAGTAATAACTGTGGAGCTAGACATGGACTATCACTTGACGTTTTTAGCTGTACTTGTTGCTAACAGTATACACTGTGGTACTTTAATAAATGTCTTGAATTGTCAAGACTCGTGCACAGGGCCATCTGACAATGAACACCTCCCTTTGCAGGTCTGAGCCCTACGGAGCTGCCATTTGACTGCCTGGAGAAGACCAGCCGAATGCTCAGCTCGACCTACAACACAGAAAAAGCCATAGTGAAAACGTGGCGCCACCTTGCCGAGAGCTTTGGACTGAAGAGGGATGAGATAGGGGGTATGACAGATGGCATGCAGCTATTTGATCGCATCAGCACAGCAGGTTACAGCATCCCAGAACTGCTAACCAAACTGGTGCAAATCGAGCGGTTGGATGCTGTCGAATCCTTGTGTGCGGATATTCTGGAGTGGGCACAAGCAATGCCCGCTCCTGAACCAGCAGGGACATCCTGACATGCCTGCTTGGGACCTGCGCTTCCGCATCACCTGCAAGAACCATGATTCCATAATTCCGGCAAGCACCGCGTCAGAGACTTTGGACAAAAGACCATTGACGTTTCTTCTACATAATTGCTCCCGATAACCACCAGGAAGCTATTCTCTTTGACTTCAAAAAAAAAAAAAAAGTGAAGTTACACATCCGCCAAAACAAGAGCAGAAATCTCCCAAGAAGCTTGGGAACGAAACATGTCATTAAACAAAACACTCATGTTAAAGAGTCACTGATAATAAGTGGGCACACAAACATCCATTTTGCAGTCTGTGTATGAGTATATATGTGCAGATAACCCTGCTGGTACCCTTCCTGCCTGGCCTTCAAGAAAGCCGTTGAATTGCTCTCTGAGAATATTCCTGTTTCTGAGGGCTTCGTTCAGTGGTTTAATAGTTACAGTCAAAAGCAGTACCACAGCTACAGTATCAATTAACACACGAGGCACGTACACGTCTGTCGGCTCTAACACATTTAATACATAACCAGTTTCATTTTCTATACTTACTGTGGGTTTGTTGAGTCTAGAAGTATGTGCATAGGTGTATATACACAATCCTCACCTTAACAAACTATACCATATGAAAAAAAGAGTCAATATAATTTACAGATCGAAGTGCTTCAAAACGCTGTACATAATGCACATAAATGCACTCTTGTGCCATACTGACATTTCAGAAATTGAAAAAAAAAAGCTGACTTGCTGAGGACAAGCTGGTTAGCACGTGGGCTGTAAAAGTTGGCAGTCGCTCCTTCTAAGTTGAGAGCAACAAGCTCTTCTACTGTATTTTTCCAGTAGTGACATCTCCATAGCAAATTATATTCCAAGCAAAGGAATTTCAGACAACAGTGGTGCACATTCGACACCAAGAGCAAAAAGAGTAGATTTCTTTAGAGACACTTGAAATGCAGAGGAAAACGTGTTTTTTAAATGCTATGCTCTTGTAAACGTAGACCACGAGGACAGAATCCCCAGGTGAAAACCAGCTCCTCTGGAAGGTAAAGCATCATCGTGAGTTTGTGCACAACAAAAACTGACCTTATTTTTTTCCTTTTAACTAATCTCAGATTTTCACAGTTAAAAGTTCTCTAAAACTTGTTCAAACCACAAATCAGTAGTTGTTACCAAACCTTTTTGCTGGATTTATAGCTAAAATGAGCGATGACAGATTTCAACAAGTGCAACCACTAAATTGAGAGGTGTCAGTTACAAAGCGATACCTTTTTAATTCCAAAATGCATGACTGAACAATATGCTATAAACAATATTAACTATTACCCTGAAGTTAACAACCAGTATTCCGTCACTTAGTAACTAGACCTTATCTACGATAATACCATAATTGCGCAGAACATTTAGTATCACCCTTTAACATCTATATTTAGTATCTTTTCAGCACTTGGTTTGTATAGCAGAGGAAGTACATACTGCAACATATCCCTCGCATTATTCTTCTTCCACCATTTCTTTTGTATCATAACACGTTCTTCGTTAATTTGCATATGCCAAATCTGATGAGAATTTTGACTTTTCTTTTAACGAAGCAGCAAGCTGCATTTATTTGACCATGTAACTAGCTAATTGATGTTTAATTTAGGGGTGAAATTCTTGCTGTCTTGCAATCGATGACAAATTCATACATATTTCAACAGCCTTCCGTAAGATTTCTAGATCTGCTGACAACTCAGCGACCTTCAACAAGATTTTCAAGACCCTGAATTTGCAGCTTAGTCCTATTGCTACTAGAATTAAAAAAGGAAAGGGGGAAAAAAAAAAAAGGAAGATTCTATTTTTCTTGTGCCAGTGTGTAACTACAGTGTTATTCAGTGGACTGCCTCCTATATTGCCTGCGTCATTTAATAGTACACATCATTTATTTGTTTAAAAGAAGATACAAGAATCCTCTTTTTTATGTTTATTGGGCCATGAAAAGTTAGGGTCTTGAAATCGATGGTGCCAATGTGAACACAGACTATTTAACATTATTTTATTTAGTATACAGTATTTTTATTGTTACACAAAAGATGTACAGGAATGAAAAAAAAATCCTGTAGATCTTGCCAAAGCTTACTTTCTAATAATTTTGTTTAATGCTGTATATATAACTTATTATATTGTAAAGTATGAACATAAAATATGCTAATAAAAGAAAGAGGTCGAACACAGTTGTGTTAGCCATTTCTTTGATTAAATCAGGTATTGCCTTATAAATCTGTAATTAAATGAGTTAGCCAAGGGCTAGCAGGCACATTCCTGTGGTATGGGAGTGTCTAGGGAACATACACGAAGGAATCTTTGCGTTCCTGTAGGATACTGCTTCTCTGCATCACACTGTGGAAACTTTTGAAGCAGAAACCGTTCTTCCTCTGTCAATATAGCTTTGGTTCAATATTTCACTTTGTAGGTACTATGAAAATGCCAAACTCCTAGCAACTCCTGGGAGAAACTGTTTGGAAGTTATTATATACGTACTGAGAGCTGGTACAGACCGGGAGACCGATGAGTAATCTCACAGTAGCAGTACCCTCTCATTAACGTGTTTTCATTTTGCGTTCCTAAATTAGCAGAACTACACCACGTTATCAGAGATCTTAACAGGAAGCTTTCCCTGTCTGGCAGGATAATTATGTTCATCCAATCTTGGGCTGCACTGGTGAGCCACCAGCAGAACTGCGAGCTTCTACCAAAAAAAAAAGCACCGAGTCGCATCACCCCCAGACCCCGGTGATTAAGTGAAGACTTTCAGAGTATTTCATACAGATCAAACATTTTCTAAATGGAAGAAACACTGTCCTGCTTTAAAAGCAGTTTGGGATTTTGTTTATTCTGATTAATTTGTTGGTTTCAGCATGATGAGTACGTTCTTGTTCCATCAACGATTAAAGGAGAGAAAGGCTCCAGAAACCCCAACAAAAGCTTTGAGTTTGCCAGATGGTTGGGAGGAATTGATGTTCTGAGCTTCCCTTTACTGTCTTTTTACTCCCTGCACTATACGTGCAGGAGTTAACACAGCGTGAAGCACACTCCAACAGGCTTTGCTGCATCTAAACACGTCACCATCTGAAAGACTTGCGCGTTCTCGGCTTTAATGTGCTTGTGGATAGCCACCCAAAGGAGGAACTTTGGCTCCTTACATTTAACTTGACAAAGCACAAACTCAGATCTGCATAAAATACCCATGTCCTTCCATTGTGCAAAATAATGAAACGAAACACAGAAACATAAAAAACACACCACCTGAGAGCTTCTATTGTCTTTGTTTCAATTTCTCCTTCTTTTTTCCCAATTTTTCATCTGTGTGCAGTCCTTCCAGCACACTGGGACGTACCTGTGCAAATACAGGTGTCCGCAGTGAGATGCATCTTGCGCTAAAGCAGACATCTAAAATAATCAAACTCCAGGCTGTAGTGTCTTTAGACTGTGAAGAGAACCCGGAGTGTCAAGCTTTGGTGTAGACATCTATTCTACAGTAGTCAAAGGTTAGAGGAGTTGAATCTTACCAAGTAACCAATGAATTTCAGGTGTGTGACTATATTTCAGCTCAGTGACATCTCTGAAATAGCTGCAGCCCGCAAGCGCAATGTGAATGTGAATGTGAAACCATTACAAATGATGTTAATTGGTGGTGTGTTCTGGGGAATTATTGGATCAGATGAATGCTTAAGGTGTACTTAAGGTTAATTTCTCTGGCATTGTGTAACAATACTATTAGTATTTACAGCAAATTTGGCTCATATAAGGCTAGAGTAAATTTACAATTGACTCCGCTATCCTAAATATGATAAGGAATTTGCAACAAGAAGTTAAACAGAAGTTTCTGAATTCCCATGTAAGAATATTAAAGATTTTAACCTGTTGCAGTGACTTCAGCTCAAATGGAAGCACATTTCTTACCACACAGTCTTAAACCAAACTCACTTCAACGATCCCAACTCTGAAGAAAACATGAGGACCCTCCCTCAGAAGTGGCTTTTTACCTCTCCGGCAACCAGTTATCAGCTACAGACTGACTTCTTCACAGCAAAATATCAATCCTGCTTTTGGTGTGGAAAGGCCAATTTATACCTTTGCTTTTAGAAAAGATTTTTTTTTTTCCAGCTCCCGACAGCACTTCTTTAGGAAACACTCATTATCTTGGTCTGAGCTTTTTAACCTAATGCTGAAAGACAAAACTGAACAGGGGGGAAAATGGTTACTTACATTAGCACATGTGCTCAGGTACAGTGATTTTAACTTGACTAACCCGTAAAATGTCTTTGCGCAGCTACAGATCCACTTTGATCATCCCTGGAAGTTTGTTGTCTTACTCATCACAACAAATGCCACACAACCTAGGTGCGTCCTAGAGATAAAAAAAAGATAACACCCCCCTCCCGCCCCGAGTTACATTACAATATTATATTCCTCTAAAAGGACTTTATTCCTTTTCACAGCAGAGTGGAAAGGCGACTGTTTTACTTTGTCCTGATCGCCACAAACAGTCTCAGGCTTTTCCTTTGGACAGAGGAAGAGTTGTGCCTTCCCGCGGAGCAAAGGAGCCTGCCGGCAGCGAGAGGGGTTTCGGGAAGGCGAGGTGGGAAAGGCCGGGAGGCAAAGCGAGAAAGCAGAGACTCTGCAGCACAGCAGGGAAGGGTAAGGGCAGGGGCAGGTACAGGACAGGGCCTCAAATGTTTACGGCAGTTAGAGGAGACCCGTGGAATTTGCTGCAAACAGAAAGTTATTAGGGTTGGAATAAAATTTGAGACCCACCCGTAAGGAAATGAGCATGTCAGGGAGAAAATTATCAACAAGAACTTTTATTTCCTTTTTGATGTGCTTTTTTTTCCCCCCCTCTAAAAGATAATTGTTCTTCTTTATACTCTGATAAAAGTATTCATATCCAGCTTTCAAGTTGAAAAGACCGTTTAAGTCCTTGGAAACACTTACGTAAAACAAAAGACTTCAGAGATTCATACAAAGCCCTGATCAACTCAAAGTTTTGCTACAAGGACTTCTACAGCCCATGTCATGGACATTGTAAAAATTGTAATTTAGGGCTTTTCTCTTGTGTTTTATATCAGCAGGCCCTACAAGAGAGCACTTAACTGTGTGCCTACAGATAAACCTATTCCCAACTCTGTCATTAGCCTTTTGGGTGACTTTGTGGAAGGCTCTTCCCAGGCAAGATTAATACTTACTACCTTGCAAGACCTTTTCCACCTAATCCCAGCTTCCTAGCCTGACCAGTATCATCCCAGTTTTTCCTTAGAGAAACTTGCTGGACTTTGCAGATTCCCTCCACTCTTAGAATTGCAGTCAGGAACTGCCCTCTACATAGCATTTGATGTCTGATGCTCCCGGTCTGATGACATTAATAAAAAGAAATGACAGAGGTATGGTGGGCTGAAAAGGATGGGTCTCTGCTTTGCAGCATGAAGCAACAACCTATTCCGTAATTTGGAATCATTAATCCATTATCCATGAGCAAAAAGACAATGTGCATAAATGCCCAGCAGTAGGGGTTGGAGGATGAGCTGAAAAGGGATGACAGTTTAATTTCTCCCTGTGGAACTCAAAGCCTCATACAGTTTAGAAGTCTTGCTTTGTTGTAAGGAGGGCGTAGGAAAAAACCTTACTCTTGCAGGTGAAAGACATGACCCAAAGGTAGACCAATGATTCCTGTATGCAGAAGTCATTCTTCCACAGGCAATCTCTATACTCCTCTGTGATAATGAAAAGCAAAGAAGGCTCATGCCCTTATTATGTAGTGCATGTTCCAGTAAATATATTAATATAAACAGGGTAAGAACGCACCGTCTGTCTATATTGAGTTCCAGACACATAATATTGCATATATATTCTATTTCCCCAAACTCAAATAAGCTCTTTTGATTATTTATTGTGATATGATTTATAATGCATAGCACCTGTTACCTCAGGCATTAATTTATCACTATCAACCACTCTTCAAGGACAGAAAAATGTTGATTCCTTTTTGCCAGTGTTCTGTGAAAATAGACCATCTGAATACTTGTATTATAGAGGAATGATAAGAAGCCTTTGCATGCTCTGCTGCAGAAGACATCAGTGATTAGCTGTTACACGGGTCATGCACAGACATCTCATTTGTCCATCACCTTTTTTTTTTTCCAAAAAATAAAACATAACTCATTTTTTTATAGTTGGCGATAGAGGCTGCTTTAACAACAAGATTGTAATTGGATTCAAGTTAAGTATTGAAAGACAGTTCAGGAATACACAATGATTTTCCAATTTAATCCACCACATAGAAGTGAATGAAAAATCAGGAGGAGGTACGACTGAAGACCCATTAGTAGAAAGACATCTGAAGTGGGAAGGAAGCAGAGTTGGGCGTCTCTGTCTGGAATTTGGCCTTGGTGTGCAAGGCTGCTGTGAAAAGAAATCGTAGCCACATTTCAACGTGGAGGAGGACAAACCAGGAGGACATCAAACTGCTGCGTTTTGGGAAGGACCATGGAACTGAGAAATTCTGTGTATTTGCATTTCTTATATAAATAGCTCTTGAATCCACATACTAGAATACAATTTCTTCCAAAGGACAAAAACCAGTCTGGCAACACTAGTTATCTCTGACCTTCTTCAAAGGCATACTACTTTTCCAAAAAGCTGATGTGTGGGTGGAATATTATGCTCCTGTTGGAACACTTGTACCACATGATACTTTTTTTTCCCCCTGTAAGCTGGATAGATTATTTTTATTTCTTTTCTCCATATCTAACTGCACCGAGGATGCCATTTTATGGAGCTGAAGATGACCTTGAAATACACTTGTTCATAGGAATGTTATCCTATGCTGAGCTTTCATAGCTACTGTTGTGAGCAGTATCCTGGCCACCAAGTTTACAGCCCTTGCTTGTTGTGTACATCCACCAGACCATTTATTTGCAGTGATCAGAGAGATGTGGTGTGTTCAGGGAAATATTCCTTGGGACCACTCTAAATATCCTTAAGTAATGGGCACAGAGAGAATTATTTTGGAAAAAAAAAAAATATGGTTTCTTGGATCTCTTTTTCTCGGGTAATTCTCTCAGTGTGACTTTAGAAATCAGAATGTCTTGTGTGTGTTATGCCTTGTTAAATTTCGACGCAGGACCATTCACTCAAAAAAAAGTAGTTACAAGCGAAAAAACAGTAAGTGGTTTTGTTCAAAGTTATCTCTTCTAGTAGTGATCAGGGTAGTCATAAATACACAAGACATTTGCTTACAAAATTAAGTGAAAACCAAAAGTCTAATAAACAGGAGTGTTCCTAACCATGGTCAGAAGATGGCATTAAAGGCTTTCATCAGCCCAAAATGCATCTATTTTTGACAATGGATAGTGGTGGCTTTGACACAGCACACTACCACTGTCCGTATAAAACATAAAGATGCCTTTGCCCATCACAGCATTTCTCAGGGGGGTGTCAAAGGTAGGATCACAACACTGCACAACACTATTACTTTTAAAATAATTTTTGTGAATTTTAAGAACATGCGAGCATTATATCATTAAGAGGAGGTCACTGCTCTGCCACCGCAGTTCCTATAGCCATTTGGAAAGTGGAAGATTACCAAATTGTGTCATAGATCAAATTTTCAGACTTTCTGGACTAAATTTAAATATGTTATCCTGAAGATAAATGCTTTTATCAGACCATCAATCCCTGAAGCAGTATAAGGTTTAGGTGAAAAATTCAGTATATAATTAAAGGATCCAGTGTCATAGCTCTGAATTATGAGCTCTGCTTACAGCTCCCCTTTTAAATCTGGTCTGGTAAGTTAAATCCTATATTTTAGACATTGATGCTGATCGTGAATAAAATTTCTTCAAAAATATGTTGCCTTCAGCATACTTTCACCTTTCAGATTAATTTATCTGCTACGAGAAATATTTGCCCATAATATATGAAATTCAGTTACATAACATTAAAAAAAGATGCAAGCCAGTCATGTTCAGGAGAACTGGAAGATAACTGCGAAATCCCACTTTAAGAGCCAGACCTTTTATCAGCTGGTGAAAGTCACAAATATGAAGGAACGGAGCAGAGCCGCGCAGGCGGGGGAACGTTAGCCGACTTTATTTCGATCTGCCCAGCTTCTGCAAATACAACTGCCGCCGGGCCAGGGAACGATCTTTCTTACAGATTTGCCAAATCTAGACTTTGTAGATTGGGTCTGAACCATTGTCTCGCCCATTTATCAGTAGGAAGCCTTCCGTAAATGGCAAGGGCGGTTACAATTCTATGATACATGGGTTCGTAAAAAAAAAAAAAAAGAAAAAATTATCTTCAAGTTAGGTAGCCTTTTCTGGGATTAAAACTATCACAATGTAAGCAATATCCTTGTTGACTTTCCCAATGAGGACTCTCACAGCTGTTCCAAAAAACAGCGACATAAAATTGCGGGTCAATTCTTTATCTTCCTTTAAAGTGACATGTGGTGAAAACCAGAAACTTTCTTCATTTCATGCCAGTGATGGTAGTTAATTGTTTCTGGAGACCTACACTCAAGCAAGACGCGTCAGATTGTAGCTAGTCTGAAGCTACATGTTCTGACTGATCAGCTGGCTGCTGCCAGAAAGTGAGAGTCCCCGTCTTTCTTTTAAGTGCAAGTATTCTCAAGGTGTCTCTCTTCACCTCAAATTCTCTCAAAAACATGGTTGACAATACTCTTTTGCCTGCTGCCAAATCTGGCCAGAGGTGGTTGGCACATTCAAAATAGCATATCCCTTCTCAGGAATGCAGACAGTGATCACATAACCTGTGTTTCCTTAGGGAGTCGGGAACCATGGAAAATAGCTGGAGTTACAGTTACCTTTTCCAAATGTCTCATTTTGCAGATAGTCATCTGAATGAAGGATAAAGTAGTTGAAATTCTTTCTCATATTACAGTACCCAAATGCTGCAAAAGCAGAAAACCCCCAGGAAATTCTAGATTCCATTTGAGAAGGCAAGACTATATAAAGAGATGCCCAAAGTGTGGCCAATTCGACAGAAGTCTATCCTTCCCAACTCAACCCAACTCCACGGAAGACAGCAGGGAATGCAACCGACTTCCTCTGTCCCCCTTCCCCGCAGAGGCTGCTAAGGTCCCTCAAGAGAATGATAACAAGATGGGCATGTTTGAGCAAGGCCGCAAGATGGACCTGGTGTGGACAACCAGGGTGGGCTGGCCCACAAGATTGTTATTCAAGACAATGCAACAAGCAGTGTGCACAAAATTTGATATACCAAATATTTAGAAGCAGAAATATAGAAATAACTGTGATTTTGGTACAATATTTATTCTGGTACCTACTTCTGCCTGTTAATGCCAAAGGCAAGCTAGGCTATCTATGCTTCTAATGTAGACACCATTATTAGTTAGCTTCATTACTCTAGGTAATCAATTACAAATTGAAAGAGAAGTAAGCTAAAATATCCGTTTCAGTTTATTATTTCCAATTTTAGTTCCATTTTTGTTAGACTGACATTTTACTTTCCTTGAAGTGTCTGATCCCGAAATCTTTTCACTTGTATTTATAGTCCATGTACCATAAAACCACGTACGTTTAAACATGCAATCCAACGCAAACTGAAAATCTGATGGCATATAAAAGAAATTCCAGATTCATCATTGTTTTACCTTTCTAGATATTAGGAGGCTTCACAAATATTTCTGCATTAACAGGACTGATTAGTAATAAATTTAGGAAAAAACATGGCATGGTTTATATTCTTTAAAGATCTTCACGGAAAACTTTTATGACAATGTCCTAAGGAACTACTACAAGCTGTCTACCAACAACTGGCTCAAAAAAAAGAAAAAATTCACTTCTACCATCGCAAGTCTAGCCTCCATATGACTCTACTGGAGTGTATTTGTGACTTTCCTTTTTTACCCAAGAATTATTACCTTGAGTCAAAAATCACATGCACATTTTGGACTTTACTATAGCTTTTTTATTTATAGAAGTATATATTCTCTAAAGACACTTCATATAATTTGCATAATTCATTTATTATTTCTTTAATTCTGATAATTTTTGTTTACTGTAACGTGAATGTGAAATTGAGAACTTGTATTTTTCTTCACAACTCAGTTAAAATTTACTTAAGATCAAAGTCATTAGTCTCATCCTTAGTTCATAAATATAATTACATTAATATTTAACAGATNATTTATAGAAGTATATATTCTCTAAAGACACTTCATATAATTTGCATAATTCATTTATTTCTTTAATTCTGATAATTTTTGTTTACTGTAACGTGAATGTGAAATTGAGAACTTGTATTTTTCTTCACAACTCAGTTAAAATTTACTTAAGATCAAAGTCATTAGTCTCATCCTTAGTTCATAAATATAATTACATTAATATTTAACAGATTAAAAAAACTTTTTTTTTTGCATTTTAACAGTCACAGTCTAGATCATAAAAACTAGAAATAAACAGTGACTCATCTTTTCAGATTATAAACACTTCTGCATATAAAACACCAGGGACCAATAGTAAAAGCTACACCATACTCTGTGTACCTCTCTTACCGCATTACCTTTGCCGTTATTAGATGAACGCATTGCGTTAAATTGGTACCACAAGGAAGATTGTTAATCTACCAAACAACAGTGATGAAGGCTGAAAGCCAAGAGCATAATCAACATTCCTGTGGATATAGGAAACCTAAAAACTTTCTACAGGTTTTTTTGGTTATTAATTTTCTCGTATTTTTAATGACCAAGCAGCCAGAGCAGCACATGAGGACTGGGAACACATTTCCTAAATAAGAGGATTTTGTCTCCAGCCAAAGGCAATATGCAGGCTTTTGCACAGCTGGTAAATCTGACAGAAAACTGAAACTACAGATGAAGAAATACTTATTCCAAAACATAATCCATTTTAGCTACGATTAGTGTTATTTAAAAATTACCTAGAATTGGTTTCCTGCCCGAAGAGTACAGACTGCTTGCTCTCTCTTTCAGACATACTCGATGCCAAATCTGGTGTAGACTCCTTTCGTAGGAAAGCTTGTCAGAAATGTAAGTCAAATTGCTAGAAAAATATTTGCAGTTAGAATTCAACTTCAAAGACTCAGTTCAAAGACTTCTGGTACAAAATACAAAGGAAAAACAAGAAAAAAAAGTATGAAAATGAGAAGTAAACCTCTCTAAAGTTTTACACTGACTGCCAGCGTTAGTCAGAGACTAACATACAGCAGATCTTTAAATTTTAACTGCAGTTTCAATTTTACAATTAGAGAGTTTCAGTAGTTAAGAGTACAAATCAGAAATGGAAGTCTAAGTTGAATTTGTAAAAAGCATCCTATTTCCTATGTGTAAGAACTTCCAAACACTGAACTGTGGCAGACAAAAACGTATTCATCACACTCAGAAAAGATATATGGATACTAAGAGATCAAATGAGGACTGTATTACAAATAATTATAAAATACAGCAGAAACAATAAAATATAATAATTTTACATTAGGGATTACTATTTCCAGCCATTTTAAGAAATGTTTTTATTTACATTTTCAGAGATATTACAACTCGAAGTTACACTAGAAATTCATACAAAGCAGGATAAAATACTAGATGTTACATAAATACAGGAAAAGATCAAACAAACACTAGGACATTCTGAAATCGAAACAACAAAAAAATTTCTCATTCAACACATCTAGTTATGTTAAATCAAAATCTGGTTTTAATAATTAAATCTGTAATTATCTCAAAAGATAATTTGACAAGATACCTGTCTGTTACTTATCAACCATCAAATAAATCAATGAATTTATAAAACTCTCTGAAGAGTCAAATGTAACTAAGATTCATACCTACAAGGAAAGGTTGGTATTTCTGATCTGTTTACTCAAGGGATCCAATTCCTTTGATTGCAAGAGTCATTTAGAACAGCAGCATTATTTCACTTCTTTAAAAAGTACTGAAGAAAGCTATTTAGCATATTATGCAATTTTTAATTTCCCTGTTTATGAACGAGGGAAATATCAATGAGATTCCACATGATACAGAGTAACTTATACAGTACTGAGGTTCTGCTTAATTTATTTCTAAAAAAACAGTAAAAAAAATTCCAAATGTCAAGTAACATGGAAGTTGGTATAAATTATACAGAACAATAATTGGATTGAAAGATAGTGCTAGTGACTTGTGCTTAGACTGGAGGTAAGAGAGTTACTCCTTGACAATCCCAAATTCAACAGAATTGAATTGAGGTTTATACAGAGGAAAGCATGATCTGGATTTGTAGTCCTATGTAGTTCTTGGATCATTTGGTGAAGAGTAAACAATTCAAACATCTTCTTATTGCTTCTGCAAAAGATTGTACATAAAATAATTGTCAATTGAGAGGTTTCATCTAAACACTAAAGATTCCACAGAAAATTATTTTTTTAATGAAGAAAAACGTGCATTATATTGGGAACTTCACATAATTCTATGTTGCATACAATGTCTCTAAGCAGAAAGTTACCAATGCATGGTGAGAAAAATCTTGGCAAAAGTTACCAAAAACTATAATTTGACTTGAGTACTAGTATTTACTTGTAGTATAATGAAAGCTCAAGGAAAAGCTACAGCAGGGTTTCACTAATGTGAAATAAGATTCCAGAAACAATAAATAAAAAAATTTAAATAATTATGATTTCTAAGCAAATTTTACTTTTAGTATATTTCCAATTTAAGTTATGATTTGTATTAGATTACAGGAAAACGTATTTTTTCCTAGAGTTCAATTTTGTTCCAAATAAAGTAAAATGAAAACCTCAGTTTTGTCAACAACTTTAAGTCTAATGTACAAAATGGCTCAGCTTACATTTTAGATACCTGCTTTTATAAATGAAACAATCCCATCAAGTAATGCACCAATGGAGCTGCAAACTACATTACTACTGATATGATGAAGACCCTTGTTACAACAGGCTAATAGCCAGTAAGCAAGGGGAACATAGTTTACAAAGATTAACATTCCTCAAAGGGTTTAAATGGCTCAAGACTTTAAATTTTGGTTTTGAAGGAAATGAAAATGGATGAAACCTGAATGCAAGTCACAGATGAGACTAAATTTTCAAAGGAAATTATTTCCAAGTACCTGAGTAAAACTGAAGGTCAAGGGAGAAAAAAAGAAGGGTTCTCTTCTAAGCATTCTTGTCATCTGCATACATAACAACTATTTCCTCTTTAGGCTAGGTTTTTTGGTGGGTTTTTTTTTAGTTTGTATTCTGTAAATGGAACTGGATTTATAAGCAAACTGAGACTCTTGTCTTACACATCTGTAACACAAACGGTTTAAATTTAACAGCTAACAGAGTACAGCATTGTCTATGGTACAGCAAATAAACAGCAAAATAGAGATGAGTTTGTGAAAAATTAGAAGTATAAAGGTCCCCCAGCTTGCTGATCTAATAACTAACAGAATAACGGTAGTAAGGGATTACTTTATTCTGGAGAGTTTTTGCAGTATAGCGCAGAGCTTTTCCAAAATCGGAATATCTAGCTTAGAACTTCGAAGCAACACAGAGCAAGTACGGAAGAAGGATTCGTTACTGCAGGCTTCCAGGAAAGGCTGTAAGGAATCTGTAAAAGAAAATAATTAAAAAAATGTATCACAGAGCTCAGTGCAGGGAAAAGTAAAACAGCTATTGATACCTTTAGAGGGCTTTAAGTACCTCATGTTGTGCAACTGTTAGAACAATGAAATAATTCAGTTTATGCTGGGGATGTGATGCAAAACCCAGGTAAAACTAGGAACTGAAAAAAATGCAAGTTCCTAAGAGTTCTGACATTACCGACCCTTGTTTTAAAACAAGGCCTATTCCCTTGAGCACAAAGGAAAACAGGAAACAGAACAATTTTAAACTCAAATAAAAATTCTTATCTTGAACCTGTTTATTGAATGCTCATTTATCATGGTTCTTTCCTTTTGATCATGTGAGGGGAACATTAAGCCATGCAAAAAGACTCACAAGGAAATATTTCAGGCTGCTGCAAATCACATGGACAGGGATAGCACAAGCAGAAGCTAATGTGATGCCTGGCAGCCTTTCATTATCAAAATACCATCACTGTTTCAAGACAAGCAAAATAATAATTGAGAGGTAAAAGTAAGAGCTGCATAAGAATACTTAAATAACAAAACTCCCTTAAAATAGTGCATGAATTTTTAAGTCACATTGTATAACATTTCCCTCTATCCTGTTCCCCAAAATCTAATCACTTCAGGATAAGGTTAAATCTGTTCCCTCATTATCTCTTTCTTGGTTCAGATATTACAAATTAATTTATAGCAAAAACATAAATAAAATAAGAATTGATTTTTTTAATGAATAGTCTTTCATATAGGATAGGGCATTTTTATTAGAAGAATAAAGATGTGATGAAAATATTATAATGTTTACATAATGTTAAAAGTATTTATTGATGTGTTATACCTAATAAGAAATTGCAATATGCAAATTACAGCATAAACCAATAAACACAGACATTAAAAAAATTCTTCCCACATACGCTGAATACTGTGATTTATAAACAGGATGTCAAGATCATTTTAGCAGTTCAAAGAGGACTGGATGTATCTTTTTGGTCAGAATTTTCCCTTTCCTTGTCCAAGGACATACAACTTATTAAATATAACAAGTAGCCTTGGAGTGAATTCAAGGTTTTAATTTATTTCAGGAAGCTTACTGATACAAAATCAGCAGAAATGCTACAGAAAACTGTTTGGAATAGGGCTTAAAAAAACCCCCAAAACTAAAGCCAGGTTGAGAGCCTAGACAACTCATTTTCTCAGAGCTGGGCATTTATACTGAACAAGGACCTCATAATTCCTAGACCTTACTGTTAGGAAGATGATCTTTAAAAAAAACGTATTTTTTGCAAAACAATGGCATGTCATTGGCTACAACAACAAATGACCCAGTGTTGTCCCCCCTTCCACTCCCCCCGATGCTGAGTACATCTTACCATGCATTATACTGTACAGTGAAGTCAACAAGATATGTGGGCCTTTACTGGTTTACACCATCAGATGAAGAGACCAAGAAACAGCAAATGCTTTTAGCACAGATCAGAGAAGCTATGGCTGCATGTAATCTTTCCTCCCTTTTCAGTGGAGGTGCTTTTGGCAAAATTGACTTAAAATTGACTAAAAAGGCCGGATTCAACGCACAGAATCCACAAATATATAATGGAATGTGTGGATGGAAACTATACAGATGCAGGTAGCCAGGGGCCAACCTTGCAGCAACAAAAAGCAAGATGACAACGGATGTACTATGAAGCTTGGAAAAGGCAGGCAAATGTTTTGTGGTTTGCACAGCTGAAATGTCCTCTGTTCTTTACCCAAAGCAACACAAAATAATGATTATTCCAAGAGACATTAATTATCAGGCAATAAATGGTTATAGATCGATTTATTTTTCTGTTTATTTCTACTTTCATGTTTCTTGCATTCTTTCTACCATATTCAATCCACCTGTGGTTGTATGAGTATTCTTCTCTCACTTTTAGTACTAATTCCAGTTACAATTTGCTGTCTCAAAATTGTAACAGCAATAAATATAAAACCAGAATGAAACTAAAGTAGAAACGTAAGCAGTAATCAGTAAAAACTATACTAAAAAATAAGTACATACATATTTTTATTCTCTGTCAGTAAAGATATTATTTCTCATTTTAATTTAGCTTATGGTCTTCAATTAAGGATAGAATGCTTTAACTGAAGTGATATATTAAGTACCACTGACAGATTCTAAGACAAGGAAAACATCACGGATACTGGAATAGTGAACTGTGACTGCATTTCTATAGACCTGCAGATACCACAACACATCAAAAGCAAATTAATTGAAGATTGGAAGTTACAAGAGAATTGCTAAAAGGAACAAAGAAAAGAGCACAGCCTCCTTAAGATGAAAAATAAGGTTCATGCTGAAGAAATAGATTTTATATGTGTGCATAAATACATATTTATATAAAATAGATAAAGAAACCATTACCAGATATGTTTGAATTGACCTGAAAATGCTTTTTCAATCAAATATCACAAGGGACCAGTAGAATGATTTCACAAAAAAAAAAAAAAAAAAAAAA
>VUYV01000400.1:350946-419686 GCA_008711295.1 Anarhynchus alexandrinus
AAAAAAAAAAAAAAGCAAGAAAGATAAGAAGAATATATTTCCTACGGAAAATTAGAGATTATTCTAATGTGGAATTATTCTAATGTACAACTCAATAGGTAATACAACTGGAAAAATTTGTCAGAAATCCAAGAGAAGTGACTATTGACTGCATTCTGCCCTTGGCATGTACAACACAATCCCCACGATGTAGTTACTCAGGGCATGTCAATTCCAGTACTTCTTTTAATATTCTTTTAATATTTCTGTAGTTTCGCTGAAAAAGGTATTATTTTTCCGAAATTGCAATGTCAAAAACTCAGGGCTGTCAATTACAGCAAGCAGAAAATCCTTAGATGGGTTAGTAGTATGTGCTAAATTTAGTGATACATGACTGACATACACTCAAGATTCAGCACTGTTTATTGAGCCGCTGCTCCCTATGACAGAACTTTGAAGTTATTAAATACATACAGCAGTGTATTAAACCTGGAAAAGATAATTAACCCAGAATTCACTTCTAGTATGGTGGTATCATGCTCTGGTGTGTCTAACTTGTTAAAACTCATGAGAAGAGGCAATAAAACCACAAACAGAAACAGCAAATAAGCAAAACCCAATGCATACAATCCTACCATCTTAAGAGCACTTTGTATCAAAACATTTCTATCACTTGAGTGTTTGAAGTAAACATTTCTATACAGATAGCAAAAACAGATAGCCTTCTGTAAAGCAAGAAAAATCTAGGACTAAAATTATGTTACCACTTACGAACTACAACTTTATAGAAATTCTTCTACAATTTGCTAGAGTTCCTACAACGACTGTCTATTCCCAAGAAATAGAAACAGTCCCATCAATCCGCCCAGCACCACTGATGAAGTCTGTTTTAACAACAAAAACTTGAACAGTATCTGTTACTTACCAAAGATGTTTATCAGAAAGGTAAGAAGAGAAAAGTGTAAATAAATGTGTGAGAACACTGACAATCAAGAAGTAAATTGAGAAGAAAGGTTTTTCTTTTTTCTATTGCCTGCTGAAACAATAAATAGCTTTAGAAACCTCTCATTTAACATGACTTCTGACTCTGCTGAACTCTGATTCATAAGAGATCTGAAGATAACAAAACTGCTGAGATGAAGAGGGTGGGTCCTACAATTTATTCCTATAAATATCTCTAAGTAGCCATAAAATGCTTTACATTCCTTTTCTGCAGGGGTAAACAAACACCATAGTCAGCTGAGCTGGACATTTCTTTTCTGCCTTGCTCTTACTGGTTCCTTAAAAATATTTAATTAAAAAAACCCAACACACACGTATATATATGTGTTTTGACTGTGAAGTTTACAAACCAACATAAAATATATGCATTACTTTTAAGACAGAAATTTTTTTATTATAAAACAAGAGCCAAAGTGGAAACAATTTCTAAAGTTTTGCAAAGTTCAATTATGTGAAAGCAAACTGACAAAGGCACACATTTAAATGGACTTTTTGTACACTGCTTATATATTAACTTCAGAAAAACTTTTGCAGAATATAAGTAATCAGAAAATGTACAAAACAAGCATATAATTTAAATGCATGTCTAGCTGATGAACTAAAAGAATATAAGCTTCACATTTTAAAATATTTTGGTGGTTTAGATTTACACAGATTTTGTTTTTATTAACTATTTTGGAAAAACTAAATTGGAATCCATCCTGACAAAACTTTGGCACAACTTAAAATAATCTGCAAAAGCCTCCACTGGTATCCTTAAAAACTGTGGCATGTTGTAGTTGCATTATCTTAACTTGATTGGTAGACTGCAATGAACAATGAGCAATTTATCACTGTTGACAGAATTCATCTGAAATTTACCCTCAAAGTAATCATTCACTCACAGCATAAAATCTCACCAGCCATAGTTATCCGGAAAATTCTGTTTTATACCTAAAGCTATGCCACCTCAGAAAATGAAGACTGTCAGGAATGCCAACTTTAAGTTCATGTTTTAACAAATTAACGATTACAGTTTTGGCGCATTTCTAATTGCACGAGGATCTGCTGGGAGAAGGGAGAGCACGTGACAGCAATGCAAGTGAGTGACATAGCACTGTCTACTAGTGTGGAAAAGTTAACTAACGCAAAAGTTAGTTAACTACGTACCACAGCAGAAACACTTAAAATGAAACAGTAATATCATGTTGCTACACGTTGCTAATAACCCATTGTCTATAATACAGTCACCTGTAAGATTTGAACCATTTGCTGAATTTAACTCTTTCTCCTGTAATCAATAGTCAGGGCTGTTAAGTGCCAGTGATTAAAGTGGAGACAGGTCGAGATTCCAGTCAGCATAAGGTACCTCAAGTGTTCATGCCTACATGGGTGACCTGAGTTAAGAGAGCACAAGTGGCAATTTCAGCTGGTCACCCAATATGTGTTGACATCAGGATGATCTGAATTGCTCCTCGGCTTCCCAGGATGCGCAAGACATTTATGCAGACATGAGACAGGACGTATGGGAGACCAATGTCATTCTGAAATGGCAACTGAAGGTTACACCCACAAAAAAAAATTGTAATAGAAAAGGTTAAAAAATTAGCAGGAAGACTTATGTCACAAGAGATGCTTGGAATGAAAAGGAGCCTACAAAGAAAACAGAGAAGATCAGAAAACAAAGCTATGCCTTGGAGATCAGAAACTATCTTTAAAATAGAAAGGATAATATGAAAAGTCAAGTCAAACCTTGTTAGGAAAAAAAAAAAACTTCTCCCAGCCATTTAAGTAAAAAATATAACAAAAAGTAGGTAGTAAGGTTATCTGTGGTCAGCACAAGAAAGATGGGATAGAAGCTAATGGTATTTTAGTCTTCTGGGTGCACACTTTGGCTAATATGCTTGCTTTCAGGAGAGAGCTGTAACTTGATTAAAGGGACAAAAAAAAAAATCCCCAAACTTGTAATTCCAAAAGACTCCTTTAGCCAGGGACACCACAACAGACTTCAGGATTCTGAAAGAAATGTTACCTCATTTTTATGACAAGAGTTAAACAATCGTTGCTAACAAGTCAGGAAGCAGCACTTTTTGAAGAAAGAACAACCAATGCAATATATTGCATATATATATGTTGGATTTGGACAAAATAAGGCAATCTGAACACATGTGCCCTTCAGCAAGACTCTAGAGATATTTTCCAGAAGTAAAGGAGACAAATAAAAAATAAGTTTCTCTATAAGTATGTGCATAGGAACTACAGGTATGTTGTGTCAGAGTAGTCAGATACTTTTGTTTGGCAAATAAATGCTACAGCAGTTACAACTCCACTGGACTTCAATACCATTTGGTAAAGCAACACGTGACATTACACTGGAGAAGCGGGGGTTAGCAGAAGGACTGGAAGGTATGCAGTGTAAGGAATTGGCTGAAAGCAAAGCAAAACATTTTGCCTTGAAAAGTGAACTTTAGTTTTAAATACTGATTTTTGCAACTGTGCTTATTTAGTGTAATAATTAATGACTGTGGCATGAAACCAGCAGTAGTCTAATGAAATTCCATGCTGAAACTGCCCATATAGAAGGCAACAGGTATCAAATACATGAAAAACAGAATTATCTCACTTGCTACAATAGCAGAAGCGTAAAGACAATACTCTAAGAAACAACAAACATTTTTCCTGGAAAATCACTGATTAGAAACATCACAGGATGAAAACTTTTGGTGCGCTAATTGAACTCAGTATGCCTATAAGCAACCAACATGGTCTAACCATTAAAGACTGATTCTAATGAGCCTGAGAGAGAGAGAGAGAAAAACACCATTTTAAAAATAACCCAGATAGTATTATAAACTGAAGCTATGCACTACTATGGGTTACTTTGCTCAAGAAACCAGAAAAAGCCTAATGAACTACCAGAATCATGAAGGAATCACAACTCTTGTCTTACAGAGGACATCTAAAGGCGCTTTGTTCCAACACTTTCTGTCAGAGCTTGCCTGCCTTGTTTCCCCTGCTCCCGTATCTCCACTCCTGTAATAACCAGCTCAGAAATAAGCACAGTATTTCAAAGACAATGACGAACTCAAATAAGGAAGCCTTTAGATAAATAAACCTATTTATCAGGCATGACCTGAAATTCACCAGAGTGCAAGTAAGCAGGTAAATAATGTCTGAACTCTGACAATTCACAGATGTTACTCAAACTGCACAAATTGTACTACTTCCAAAAAAAGCCTTTCTTTATGAAATTATTTCAATTATGGCATTGCTCTAAATTCACCTTGAAAGTTACAGAAAAAAGCTGAAAAAAATGTGCATTAAAAATATTTTTTCTAATTAAATCATACTTTAATTGTTGTAAATTAAATCATTTTACGGAAAATTATAAAACTGTAAACTGTTTATAAAAAATGCAAGTTTAGTAAATACGAGCAAACAAGGTCCTACTTGAATAAACTTTACTGTTCTAAAGATTTGATAGATTAAATTGACCTGAAAGGGGCTGTGTATATCCAAGTACTGATATAAACAACTCCTTTTTACATCAAATACTTTCAAAAAGTTAGCATTCACATCTACCTTCAAAACGGTACGCTGCTTATGAAGTACAGTATTATTACCCTGAATGAACAGTGAAGTTTTATTTACAAAGTGGCTACTTGGCTCTACATAAGTTTATATTTAATGGTCTCTTTTATTTCTTACTTTAGAGTGGATGAGGCAGCAGTCCAAAATTCAGAATGGCTAAGCATTACACAACTGTTACTAGAACAAGAAGAAAATAATGACAAGAACATTTTTTCCTATTAGAGAGAAGGGTACTATTACTTCAGTAGAAATCAGATGACATTATTCCATTTACTGCATTCATTTTTAAATCCTGTAAACGTGCATTTCATCAAAATCAAAGTATTCAAACTAAGCTTGCAATTAATTAACATGTGCAAACTTTTGGGGTACTTGCTTGCTTTCAGCAAGTATACAGGTTGGTCCTAACATTATCATAGGCTGCATTTAACAGAGTTAGAGATATTTATCTGTGGTTAAAATATTAAACTAAAACATCTATTAATCCAACATAATTATTCACTGTTCTCAGAAGAATGAATAAAAAAATTAGAAAGGTAAGACAGGATAATAGAGGAAGGATTTCCTTTTAAATGGTTTGTATTTCAATGTTTATCCCACATAAGCTGTAAATCATTCCTTTCGCTATAGCTTCAAACACAGTTCCTCAGGATAGTTTCACATCTGCCTTTCACACAGGTGGGTGGGAATCCTACCTTAGTATGGTATTCGCAGACTTGACAGTTTTACCCTTTCCGTACTGCAGAATAAGCTCATTTGAAAACTTCCAATCCTGCGAACAGTTACCAGTAAAGATAATAAGCTGCTTGTATTCTTTAAAGTCTCAAAATGCCAAGACTCAAGAAAAAAATAAAGGGGTGGGTTTGGCTTTCTTTGACAGGTTCTAACCACCAACTTTTCAGAAGTACCTGAAGAACAGTGTGAATTGTGGAATACCTAGCATTAGTTATGGAAGCATTCCAACTCGAAGGAAGAGAGGGAGTGTGCATGTAGGCAGTACACATAAAAAGACTGTCTCCATAGTAAGAAGTTGTGATTCAGTGTAAACTGAATCTTTTTATCTCCACTGGCTTCATTAACTTCCCCATGAGATGAATAAATTTGGACACAGACTTGGTTACCCGTGACCATAATATTTTCTTACAAAAAAAAAATTAGAAGTAAGGTTCAGTGAATGTGTAAATACAGCTTACTTTTGCAGTTCCTAAAAATCTTAAGTGATGTTAATATGGTTAAAAAAACATACTTAAGCCCTACCAGAATGTGCATTAACTTGCAGTAAGCATGAGAGTCATTTAGAGATTTTTTTTCCCAATATGCACTCATTTCAATATGTGAATAGGCACACACTAATGAAAAATATTCTCTCTGTAAAACAGAAGTAAGCTTAAAGACGAAGTAAATGTAAGCTTCATTTAAAGCAAAGGCCAGTGCTTTGTAATGTCTACTGAGCAAGTAAGTTTTGATTTCCTTGAATGCACACAAGGTTGGGAAAGGGGAACCTACTAATCTACGTGACGGAAGTCAGCTTTCACTGCAGGAGGAATTTAAGATGTATGCTGTCTTTGTGTAAAAGTGCAAAGGGTGAAACTGAGACAGGCAGCTCTCTGCTAATAGCAGATCTCAAATCAAGCATGAATCAAGACTACAGTTCAACAATGGTATTTTTGATAGGTGACTATAAACTCACCAC
Source organism: Anarhynchus alexandrinus (assembly GCA_008711295.1). Taxonomy (NCBI): domain Eukaryota; kingdom Metazoa; phylum Chordata; class Aves; order Charadriiformes; family Charadriidae; genus Anarhynchus; species Anarhynchus alexandrinus. Next base: position 357,191 of record VUYV01000400.1, read on the forward strand.
ATCCTTTGGAACCCTTCTAAGTGATTCACAGGTTAAAAAAAACACAGTAAGCTCCGTGAGAAGTGAGGAGACAGGAACAACAGTATTTAACAAGACTGTATATGACAAGTATTCATCTACAGGGTGATTTAATACTAATGATGTGATGTTCTTCAACACCCACAGAACAAATTTTCTTGCTGAGGTCATGCTACTTATTACTAGATTGTTTCCAGAAAATGTTTCAGTTCTGGCATCCAGGAATTCTCTTGAATGGTGTGCTGCAACTACTGTCCTAGAAACATGATCTGCTGAGAAAATAAATTTGTAGTCATCAGGAGAGAACTTTGGGGTATGAAGATGCCCTGGAAGCCACTGGTGTCATACTATAACAATCTGGATGATTAAAAGTAACTATTATTTCAATTATTAAACATTAATTTTAATAGTAATTTAAATGGGAAATGGTAGGAACTTTGTTAAGCAATAAATACGTTATGAGCCATTCCACTAAACTGAAACAACAGTATTTAGCAGTTAATACATTTTGCTCCAAAAAGGCAGTCAGAGCACTGCATTTGTGGAAATTTATCACCGAGCACATTCAGAGTTTATCAGGACACTAAATCTACTTTTTGTGACAATACTACCAGAGAAGGTTTTGTTCTTACTTCTATCTTCAGACAGGTTCATACCTTATACATGCGCCTAAAAACCAAACATCATGGCTTGGTAGCCTGCTTTCCTTAACTAAGGTAAGGAAACCTTCAAAAGCCTTGGTATTGAAATCTTTCTTCCCGCTCAAATCAGCAGGAATATATCTCTTCCCCTTTTACTCAAGGGGAAACGAGAAAGATGTCTTTATAGACCACTCATTAGTTTCAAAGAACAAAAGAAGGATCAAGTTGAATTTTATGGCACTCATCTGAAGCCCCAGATTCAAGCCAAACACCACCACCATTAAAAAAAGACTGTAGGACGTGTTCCCTTGATTCTGCTTTTATCAGTCAGTCTTTGCAGCAAAGGAAAGATGGGCATCCTCCAGAAAACAAACATGGATTGAAAACCTGGCAATGGTTATGGAGAGTCAAGTAAGAGATTGAAAAGGATAAACCTGATCTGGCACTCATCCCATCTGACCATGAAACAAAACCAGTACTGATGAGATCGCTACAGTGAAAATATAGCTAAACCAGCTATTGGAAAGTACATTTAAAATAGACGACTGAACAGGTTGAAATGTACCAATTTATGCACCATTACAGACATTTTTAGACAAAAATATTAGCAGAATGTAGGAGAGAGAAAGGCGTAAAATATCTTTGTTGAGCTGATTTTCTGCTGTCAGGTTCCTAACAAGCTGTTAACTCTCCCAACTGTGGATTTTAGAAGCAATGTATTACATCTACTGAAGACAGCAGACTAAACCAACTAGACTTCAACTTAGGCCGCTGAGCTCATCTTAAGGAAAAGAATCATTCCAGCATGCAAGTGACATGAAATAAAACATAAATTAGTTAAAATTATATTGTTTACCCTAACAAATACACATTAATTTCAGCTACTTATCAAGTTTCTAGCATAGGTTAAACGAAGCAAGTATTTGCTAACAGAAAGCAAATGGTTAGGTAAGGATTTCACTCAGTTGCAAAGTTTCTTTCCTTAGTAAAAATAGTGAACAGAATCCACATAAGTACTGGAAGATGGAAAAAAAAAAGAAAGAAAGAAAGACAGACAGACAGACTATCACAGCATGAAAGTAAGCTGAAACTGAAGTTCTCTTGACACAAAGCAAACTCTCTGAAATTACAGCATAACATCTGTAGCAGCTCCTCTCACTCTTACGCCCTGAGGAGCTGGCCGAAACTAACCTCAACTGCTTTCACCCCTGACATTTAAAAGCCAGCCTTTGTTCCAACTATGAATGTTTTTGTATATTACAAGAACAGTAAACAGTATAACATTTTACCCTCCTCCTTAGGCTTTAACATTTTTAAAAAAGAGGTGAGGCAAACAAGATTAGCATACATATATATATATCTGTGATGTACTGTTACAGTTCCAAAAACGTTAACGATTGGGACAAAATGGTAAGATTATTTTTGGCTGGCTTCATACTTCAGAATTATACAATGGTATGAAAATGCACTGATGTTTTGGAAATGTTTCTGCAGCTGGAATACTATCCAAGTTCTGATACCTAAAACATAATGTAGTCTGGTGACATGTATGCAATTTGAGATCCCAATTTGATAAATACACGTAACTTGAATCCTTCCAAGAAATAATGTTACTGTATTGTATACTATAATGTGGGCTCTGGGGCTTTGTATGCTATGATGATGCATCTAAGTTTCAAGAAACACACACAAATAAGCTTACCAAGGGTACCGAAAGTCTTAATCATTTCTTCACATAATTCCTGTGGTGTTAAGACCACTGTGTTTCTAGGGACTAGCTGGACAGGTACACTGGTGTTATCCACTCTTGTACAGAAAACACGCCAACTCAGACAAAATTTTCATGATGCTGTGGACCTCAGGCATAATTTTATTTATAGTTTTAAATGAGCTTGCAGCTGGTATATGAGATCTACTACACTGGCATCATTCCTGTGGAATATGGAAAACTCTCCTTAACCTGGAGTCAAAAAGATTAAAGAGTAAATCCTGATCCTGTTAGTGACTGAAAATGTTCCAACCTGGAATCTGAAGCAATACTAAGAGATGAACCAAAAAGAGCACCTTGAAGGTTGATAGCCCATCTTGTGACTCTAATGAGAAAATAATGACAAATGGTTTTACCACTAAGAATGCAAATGGATAGACCTCTTGACACAAAGGGGGTCAAAATAAGCCTTTTGTCTTTGGAGTAGGAATGAAATGTCTAATCCCTGATTACTAAGGTTACATTTTCTGCTCTTCTGTCATCTAAGAGAACATTCAGATGTTGCTTTAATAGTACCTTGTTGTGAAGGCATGGATGGAAAAGGTAATACAAGAGTACAAATTCACTGAAATATTCTGTAATCTATAATTCTGAAATCTGTAATATTCACTGCTCACACTTTTCTCGCTCTTGTTAGACCTGGGGATTCCAAGTCAGGTTTTCTGAAAGAAAGCCTGTCACTAGAAGTTGTGTAGGAGCCATTTGGTCTAGTAACCTATGCTTCTTCCTTTGCACCTCACATGTTGCGTAGTGCAAAAAACAGTCATCTGCTTCTTCCTTCAGACTGGAATGCATAAGCTCACTGAAAACACAGAGGAGCTCCAAATTCTTAATGAGTGAAGCGTTTCAGTAGCCTTTGAACTGAAGGGGTAGCAATCTTTAAATTAAGTATTTTTTATGTCTTGAACTCCAACCCTGATAGTTATCTTCACCAACCACAGTCTTAAGGGCATGGATGTGCCCAAACATCCAAAAACGTGTGTGGGCACATTGCATACAAGGTGTCATGATACACAGAGATTTTGGCTATCAGCTGCCTCTCACCATATAGATTTTACTTCTTCCCACCACTCTGTGGGAGTCTTTTTATAAACAGACAACCTATTTTATAAAAGTTAGCCTTACCTTGACAGAAGCACATGGTAAGTATCAACACACATTTACAGAACGACAAAGTAGATCTTGCCAAACAAATTCTTGTTTACTGTCCTTTTTCATGCATTTTTTTTCAGGTTTTGAAATGCCCTGAAGCCATCCTCTGGACCACCTTATGATCTAGCAAGCTTTCTCAGACAACTAAATCATTCTAGAATTAATTATTCCTCCACCTCTGCCTGCTGATCCTTCTCTTCCTTGTGAAAAAAAGATGTAACAGGCAACAATCAGAACAGTAGGAGATATTGCGTCTGAATGCATATCCTGAGCTGGTCAGGACTGATGACCACATAATAATAACATCATAGGCAGACAGATAAAAAAGTACTGAAGAATGTTACCTTTCAGTCCTCCACCACTTTCCATTGAAATGGTGTTGTCAGGACTCTCCTAGATTCTTGATGTGAAACTCCTGAACAGAAGTGGATAGGGTGTGCATGAAAGGTTGTGTGCCAATAAGATACACAGCAGCAATACTATAAATTTTAATTTGCCATTAAGGTCTTGTACATAGATAGAAAACGGATGATACCAATGCCTCAACTGTTGCATTTGACATCATGTTTTCAGTAACTGAATGCCTTATCAGCACTGCCAACGTCCTATGAACTTGCAATGGAAACTTGGATCCTAGAACCATTGTACCAGATATACTATGAAGCCAGAAGCAATGATACTGATCTAAAATATGAAAACGTGCATACCAAAACCAAATCAGTCAATGGGCTTAAGCCGTACTGCAGACTCTCATTATGATTTCTATCAAAGCACAGAAATATCCATCTTAGATCAGTAGGTATTTTCTTCAAATGCAGCTTAAGTAATTTTCCTTAATATACAAGGGAAATCTAAGTTTCATTTCTGGAACATGAGGAAGATAATTTCTTAAAGGGAAGAGAACCTACATGAAGACCTCAGACAGACCTGGACTGTACAGAACCATTACCATTCATTGCTTCCTATAACAAAAGGTAGATGCAGTTACACGGAGGAGTAGTGCAGCATAGTAGTTATCTCATATCTGATTCACATCTTTCAGTCTGGACAACTAAAATTTGAATCTGTAAAAATCCTCCACAAAAAATTTTGAAACTTAAAAAAAAAAAATAAAGCACTGGCTTTTTTTTCCAACTTAATTTCTAATCACTTCAGCTCTAAAGGTAATATGTTTGAACAAAAATATTGGAATGCTCCTATAGAACCAGAAAATTATTGCAGCAAGTTGAAAGAATGCCTAGGATTGCATATCGTACAGGAAAAAATAAAAGCCTAGACTTTGCCTCCTATTGGTCAAATGTTGTCTTTTTGGGTAATGTGATTCCATATATTAGCATACAGACAGCTACCTGTGACTTCATATTTAAGGCTGCACATCAACACAGCTTTAAAATTGAGCATAAATTCCTGTTTTAATCTAACACTAAGAGCCCTCTGAATATCCATGCCTTCTTCTAGTTTATCTTTTAATGACTTTTTAATAGGAAACTTACAAAGGAATGAAAATACAATTTCCCATCAGCAATGCTACTTCTCATTGTTAACAATTTATTGCAAAACACTATGTATTAGAAAAGTGCAGAACACGCCTATAACTTGTGTATTGGCAATTTATTCTACCGAAAAGAAAGGCTCTGCAGAAGGCTTTATATCCAGTTGCTGAGAAAAAAAGATCTCAAATAAATGCCAATTCAATTAAATATTACTCCTCCTTCCCTGATTTCACAAATATACTTCTTCTCTGAGAAGTAACAAAGCAAAACGTGAGTTGCTCACAACATACCTCCATTATTCTTCAAACTGCAAGCATCTAGCGTATCAGAAGGACTACTGCTAGGTAACAGAAGATGTACTGTTGGCATTACCCAAAGTAATATCAGACACCATCCACCTTGCTTAGGTTACTTTTATGCATAAAACCATCTCTTTCCCAATCACTTTACAAATCATAGTTATGAGTATTAGGAAGAATACTTGAACGTAAGACTACACTAACTATATGATCAGAAAAACAGTCTGCAAGGAAGCATAAAACTTAAGTCAAATCTTTCTGACACTTACATCGCTACAAAATGGCTTTCAACTCAATGCTGTTCCATTCCAAGTCAAACATGCTTTCTATTTTTACCACTACAATGCATGGTAACAAAATACTCCCAAAATAACAATATACATTTCAAAAAAAGCAGCAGCCCCTTCCCCTTTTCTGTTCTAAAAGGCAGTGAGTAATTTTTGTCAGTCACAGGGTTTATGCAACATGGCACTGGAATGCCTCACTACTTTCATGTTCATCCAGTTGGTTATCAACTAATTCTTAGCCTGTATCACTTGGAAAAATGCTGTGACAAATGAGATTATTAACCCTTTTACAGGGCCACAGCACAGTAAAAGTCAGCAAAATATAACCACCTCAGCACAGTAAAATTCAGCAAAACAACTATCTCTTCTAGAAATGTCATTTCCAATTATTAGAAAGTGAAAAATGACTGGGTATGAGCTGTTCATTCAAACTAGAAAAAGAATTTCGATAAAGCCTATTTTTTATCTCCACCTACTGGCAGGTTTTCATGATATGTCTTCCCTGGCACAGCCTGACTTCAAAGAAAAACATCAGCAAGGTAAAACAGTGGAATGAACTGAATATCCAAACCAAAATAGCAGCAAAAAATTGACACCAATAAAGAAGAAAGTAACCAGGACAAAATATAAAGCATAGGTGCTGCAAAGGAGAAGAAAAGACAAGACAACTCAGAAAGAGACAGACAATTCAGAATTACATTTTATGTCTCTAATGAATCTACATGACACAAACAAATGATTATACTAGATTAGATTATTTATATAGAAGAATCACGCTATGTTGTATTTATGCTTACCTGACCTGTTTTCAACATGATTTTTCATTATTTTTTTTTTAATTACACAAATTTACCAGATTCCATGGTCATCTGAAGTAATCCATCAAGAGCACTGGAAAGCAGACCTCTACTGGATACTTTTAAGTGACTTAGTATGACAGGCACACATTGGTATTCCAAAAATAAGGCCTTCCCTTCATCTGTCTTCAAGTCTATGCGAAGGGAATCAAACGCTTGAGCCAGGTAATCCACTGAAAGATATCAGAATACAGGCAATAAAACTTTTATAATCATAGTTCCATTAAGCAATATGTGAATAGCTATCCCAAGAGTTACCGTTGCAGATATATACTTAAAAGTGAAATGGCTGAAAATATTAAATTTCATCTTTATTTAAAGACATCCTCTGCATTTTTTTTATTTCTTAACAAATTGTTGAGAGTGGAGAAAAAGACTAACTGCAACTCATATGTCGAAGAAAAATACACTTACGAATATAAAGACCTCCTAGTATTTTGTTTAAGAGTAAAGAAATTATAGACTTGCATAGTTTCAGACGATGTTGGTTTCAACATCTGGGAAACCTCTGTTAAAGGAGTCAAGGGCTGATTTGCCTGAGTAAGAGAAATTACTTTCATGAGAGCAACTACTCCCCTTCCTTTCTATATAAAGCTGTACTTAAGTTTTAGTGCATACATTTTATATACTCATCCATTGTGGAGTTCACGAAATTATACAAAGAATGCAGACTAAGTGAAACAACCTAATTTTCTTAATTTCCTGATGTCACATCTTTCTTAGTATCTTGGAATAGCATTGATCATCTGGAGCGCAGAAAAATGTAAGGAAACAATTTATCCCATAGCAAAAGTTTAACGACAGTGCCCTCTGCTGGATACTCACAGTTTGAATGAAATGGGATCTACGTCCGATCCAAATGTGATACCTTAACACTAGATCATTAGTGCCATGTGATCAGAGTGATCAAAATTCATAGTGAATTTTGTGAATTCATAGTGACATAGTGACATTTTAGTGAATTCACAGTGACATTTTAGTGAATTCATAGTGACATTTGAGATATGTTTAACAACAGATCATATTTTCCATGGTGTAGAAGCCAGCAGTAAAAAACAACCATGAGAAGCTAACCTGATTCATTATCAACAGCATTCATCTGCTTAGAGTAAGTACGTCTCTGCAATAACTGATTTTTTTATTGCAATTCTTTCTGCATCCTTTTTATCAACATTGCTAGAAACGGGAATCTCAATTTAAGAGTAATTATCATGCTTCACCAAAATATCTTGACTGAAACAGTTCCCTCCAACAGCTGAAACACTGTATACGTTCATTAATGATGTCAGGGTGGTCTTCCACCATGTTTAAATCCTGTGTTTACTGTAAATACTCACAATATAAGTACTGCACAGGTCAGTTAAGCATAAAGACATACTAATCTGCTTAACCACCTAATCCAGAATGATAACTTGCATGAACAAGAACATTGCTCGTTACCTATGGATTTAAAATCTTTGGCATCCCTGATTAGTCAACCAGGGTGCCAGAGACTGCAGGAATTTTGTGATTTGGATCTCTGCTTTCTAAGAAATGGCCCAAAATTTGCAATATATTTCATGCAAGAGACAGAAAAAAATGAGATGCCAAAGTAGGCATCTGATTCTGACACTCTGGCATGGTTTTTCAGGATTATCTTGAAAATTAACACCTCTGTAACCTGTCTCCATCTCTTTGCGTTACAGGCAGAGGGGATGTGTTGCTGGTAAAGACATTTTAAAATGCAAACCATTCTGAGAACAAAAGTGAGCAAAAATACAATCACGGAATAATTTAGGTTGGAGCCTCCTGCCCAAAGCAGGACCATCTCTGAAGTTAGATCAGATTGCTCATAGTCGTAATCCCACTGAACAATTATTTGCTATCAAAATGATCTGTGCTTTTAAAATGTCTTTGAAAAGGGAAAAATAAGTGGTTGATATCACAGTTGGAAAGCATTATAGATACATTCATTCTTATGCTATCCTTGTGGAACTTATTCTTGCAGAAAATCCCAGTTATGCGGCACCACAGTAACTCCTAAGTTGCCGCAAGTAGGCAGTAATCACTTCTTACACCTGCTCTTAATGGTATATAATTAGTGTTTTCTGCCTGACTTCAATAAAAAGGATCTGCAACACCTCTTGTTCCCTATTTCACTTGAAGAGAGAAAAGCTGCATAACTGAAGGCAGTAGTTAACAAATCAGCTGAGAGAATGGTTACTGTATTCTTTGAGATATGTTTTCCACAGTTTTTTTCTCATCCTGTCAAGACACAATCTGATTCTTGTTAACTTGTAGTATCTACTTTGAACCCTTTGTCTTCTCCCTCTCCCATGAGGCCGGGAAGACCCAACTTCCCCTATTTCTTTGCCAACACAAAGTCATATAAGTTTTAAGTAGAGAATTCTACTTTACACTACTATTATACATTGTCTGCTAATGTGAAAGGTGGGAGGATCCTTGGAACAAAGTGGAAACAGAAAAAAAACTCACAGTGAAAGGAAAGATTCACTTACCCTCTGATGCCCCCTTTCACACTCCCCCGATTCTTTTTGGTTAACAAAAGGCAGATGCATGAGCTGAAAGTTATGCAGCTGTTTCAGATACAATAATCTCCTAACAGGCATTGAAGGCTGTCTGGACTATGTTGTTTAAGAAGATGTTTGAATTTTTCTTTTTTTAAGCTCAATTTTTTTCAAAGAAATAAATACACAAAAAATCAGGTCTTTATATAGACAGAAGCTCAACTTGATAATATGTGGCTATTATATTACATTCAGGATTCAGAGAGGACCTATCAACTCTGCTGCTTTTATGCTGATGGACTCTTTTTGCATAGGTGAACAAAATTGCTTCATAGCAATCATTGAAACCATTACTGAATTAAAACAATTAAGTTTTAATTAAGAGAGAGCTAATAATAGAAGTAAAAATAAGACATTCTTTTGGACTACTCATCAAATCTGCAGATTTATGAATTAAGAACCTTCAAGCATAATTCAGATTAAGTATTACTGTAGAAGTTTTCAAAGAAGTCATATATAAATTAGAAATAGATTTTGTTTAAATGACCAAAGATAATTTTAAAATCAAATATCTCTATAAATCAGACTGATTGAAGGTTTTTCTTCTCTGGGTTCTGACAGAAAAGCATACGCCAAACTCTATGTCAAAAGGATAAGGAAGGAAAGCAGTAAAAATCTGAGTTTGTGCCTCTTCTCATAGCGTGCTCAACACTCAGAGCTCACAAGAAACAGTCCATTTTTGTCATCACTAAAGAAAATGTTTCAGTCTTTTCAGATTATATCTGTTTTCAAAGAAGGTCCCACTGAGAAGATTTGCCACAGCATCTTGAAAACTGCACAAGTGGAGTAACCTGTCATAACCTGAAGCAGAAGTCACAATTTTCAGAGCTGTGTTATCTCCTGATATGACCTTGTACATTACTATACCACATCAACACAGGAAGATTTTGGATAAAAAGGTCACTTTTCATGCCAGACACATGGCTTTGAAGTCTAAAACATTTTTACATAAACAGAACATGGTGCCTTTGTAAATGAGTCTATTGAACAGTGAAATCTGAATGGACAATCATACCAAGCACTGACAACTTCATACAGTTGCATTTTCCAGTGCTAATATAATGGGAAGCCATTTGCAGCGCCAGACTTGGTAGGGGAGAAGAGGGGAGCAGCAGACAGGTAAGGGCTGGAGTATGAACTGTATACTAAACTTAGACCAAGGGACAAAGCAATTTCAGGACAGATATTGTATCACCATTCAATCAAACAATTATAATCCACTACACAGCTGGCTTTCTCTATGTGACCACAGATACGTCAGAAATACCTATGAACATCATATTTATCTATAAAGATAAATACAGCAAAGTTGTAAATATGTCAGAAAATAAACCCTTGACACTGCAGCTGATCAGCCTTTCAGGGCATAGGTAAACAACCTACAGGCTTATACAGGACAGTGAAATTCTAGAACTGTTCAATATCTGTTACTTATTTCAGTTTATAAAAGAGTAACTAGCTGTGCCATTCCACGCAGTAAAGATCTTGGCAATCCCATCACTGCTGTAGTAACAGTTTGACAGAATTACCAACATCTCCTTTCCCCTTCAGAAATGTTTATTTGTCTGACAAGAAGTCATTATACTAAAAGGAACACGTAAATTCCAACATGAAATGAGTAACAGCAAGATTCATACTTGCTTCCAGTATATTTTTCTTCACAAGTTAGTAAAATTCAAATAAACCACTTTTCATGAATAAAGCATAACTGATGCTACAGTGTCACTGAAATGTTTTTTGTCCAGGCACATAACTGAAATAAATAAATAAAATTTTTAAAAAATCAGAACTTACCTTGTGTCACTGTTTTAAGCACAATTAAAGTTGACAGAAACCTCAAAGGCATACAGGAACTCTTAAAGAAAGCTGCCGATTTTGATTTACTCTCCGTAGACTGTTCAGAAGAACTATGTGTGTTTCCCTTACTTATTACGCCTTTGAAAATATCTTCGCCAAGTCTCCTCATTGTTGATGTCATTGTTGCATGCTGTTTCAAACAGTGCACACACGTAATGTAAAGATTAAAACACATTAAACCCCTGCGTACTATGTAGACATATAAATGTCCCCCTAGCAATTAAATATTAAATAGCAAATGGTTTGACCATGTATTGGATCCTTATCTGTACAGGATACTTTGTGTTCCAAAAGCAGTTGAACAACATTATCACAGCACTTTATCAACACCTACTTCACAAAGGGAATAGTTAACGAGGTCCCCTGATATGCTGACATTATTTAAGTTGCCTCCGGAACAAGCTCAGCTTTAGTCAACATTATTTTATAAGGTTGCCTGAAGTTATATCCTGTAAAAGCATTTACAGAATCAAGGTCTAAACAGGAACCTTAAGAACACTGTACAGGTAAGACCTATTAGACTTTTCATCATGAACTATACAGAAATATTACTTCAGAATCAACCTTCACAATATGCTCATTTAAAATATGGTTTCTTATTAGCACTAAAACTGACAGCTTACTATTCTATTGAATTTAAGTTCAAGACACTTACAAAGTTCCCTACCTTTTGCTTTAGCGAAAGCACTATTGACAGTACTATGTGCTATACTGATTCTTAACAGTATGGCTACTGTATTTTTCTTTATTATACTGCTATGTATTTTCTTCTAGCAGTCTAGTCAGAAGGAATAAGGAACATCTTGTGGTTAGTCAACTGAGCAGAGAACAGAAAAATCAAAATTCCTTTGCTGCTTTGCCACACACCTCCATCAATTTCACCAAATCTCATGCAGAAAGTGAACCTAAAAATATTGCCTTTTCTAGTGCAAAAGTTTTATAAATACATGTAAAAGTACAATTTCTGAGATGCTTAGACACCGCAACAGAGGTCACATACTTATAAAAACTATGTTTAGATACACAATGCAAAATTTAAAATTAACTTGAAAAATAATTTATTTTTTTCATTTGCCATGTATCTGTGGTAAACACTATGAATTTATGTTTTGCAACGACAGCAAAGTTTCTCTTATGTATACTACCTGAAAACATCCACTTTTCAGATGTATTTAAAACACAAAATCCACTAATATCTTCTGGGAATTTAGGTTTTAAAAAAAACATACAGCGAGAGGACTACTGGTTTTACCTGAGTACCACTGTCTAGCTGTCTTATAGTCCAGTAAATAAATTTAATCACAGGCATGTGTAGCTTAGGATTCACAAATGGCATCCACTGGAGTTGCTGAGTAGCTATAGGCAAAATCTGTAAAAATATACAAAAGTAAAATTACATGCAGTATATGAAACCACTGTATAAACTAACCATAAGTGAAAAAGCAAATAGAACTCCCAACTTTCTCTTGGCGTTTAACAGATTACATATGCAAATACTCACTGGGTAGATCCAGTACAGGTAACAGAATTATACGCATACACACATTTTAAACTTTACAGAAGTTTACATGCAAAAGTGGAGATCCAACTCCACTCAATCTCAGTAAATCAAATCACAATGGCTATAATTCTTTAATATAATGAAGAAAAACAGTAAAAGAAGATTTTCTGAACACCTCACTGATTTCTAAACCTTGGCATCCCCAGAAAGAAAACAATAAAAGCATTAAAGGTATACCATAGTAGAACCTTTTATCAATCATAAATTGAAGCTATAATACCTAATATAGGCATCAAAATATAATTTTCCTTAAAAATTATCTATATACTTTACAAATGACAAATTGCCTATTATATCTCACTGCCAGAATTAATACTGACTTATTAACAGTGATTTTGAATTAATTACTGTATCTAAAGCATGTATCAGTGTTATATTCTCAAAATCATTCAAAAAAATCCACAGATCAAAAACGTATTAACTCAAGCAAACAATCCAAACCCCGTTACCTTCATACACCTTTCCTGGGTGTGAGTTTTTTTGAAGGTCTGGGTAAGTTTATGACTGTCCTCTCTTTCTTCTTGTATTTGTATTTTGCTAAGATGCTGGTCTGAGATCCAATCCATAAGAAAAGTTAAGAGCTCATAAACTTGAGAATTCAATGGTAGCTGTAATACATTCACAACAACAGATATTTCAGCTTTCAATTTAGTGACTTTTCTAAGCCAAAATAGTAACAGACTGAAATACATGAGAGTACACTAGTTCTGAAATGTTACGCGTAATTTAAAGGATGATGTGTATATACCTGATAGAATCTGGGAGGTACTGTATTGGGAGGCTGTGGAAAACATTATATTAAATGAAATACAGATCTTGCACAGGCCACGTCTGCTCAGTTGGGTCTTGTACCCAGGGTTTGAGAAGTCTGTATGCTATTAATATAACCTGTAACTTATAATACCTTTGGGAAAGGTAAACTGTATGTGGATCAAGGGGTGGAATGTGGCGATCCTGATCCAGAGACCGGCATACGTTGAGGAGTCAGAGATCCACATCACAGTTAACCTGAGTAGGCACTGCCTATGCTGTGCTGCACAGATCCCTTGGCTGCAGGATCAACTCAGCCTATAGCAGGAGCCTGCAGGCAGCTCCCACTTAGTACTGGTGATCACGCCTCCCCCGTGGCCTTGCCTTTGTCTAAAAGGGCAACAAGNAGGATGTGAATGTTCTTTATGACTAGAGTTGTTTTCTTAGAAGAAAACTATATAATAGCTTGAACGACCAAAAAGGAGGAGCTTCTCTCCGTGGACAGGACCTGCTTAGTGTGCCCTGGGAAAAATCCATCCGGGCTCCATCTGATGCTGCACAAACACAAGGTTCCCAGCATCTGAAGGGATGTTAATATTTACTTGCTCTATACATTGCTCCTCTTATTCTGTCTTATTAAAACAGCTATTTAATTAAGCCATTTGCTGTCAGGCTTTCTTATAGAGATCTAGAAAGAACCCTGCATCGTTTCTCTCTCACACCTCACTCCCCTCCCCACTGCAGACCAGGTACTACCTGTTTCTGGGTGTGAAAAAATACGCACATCATGTATTTCATACTTAGAATGGTTATAAAAGGCCTGGGAAAAGATTTTCACATACAGAATCACTGCATTTTATAATTTTGGGCCAAATGAATTACAGGAGAAAGCAAATGTTTAACGTCCTTTGCATGTGGAAATTCTCATTTCAATGCACTAGACCTCTACACTAGACCATACAATCCACTGTTGTTAAAATCTAACTGCATAACTAGCATTGTTAGAAAAAGAATAAAGATTTAATGAAATGGTCATTCTGTCCCTGTACTACATTGCAATGAAATACTCTATGAAAGCTATCCAGAGGCACCTGAGGACCGGCTGCATGGACAGTTCACTAAAGACTTCAAAAATTTTCTTGTATATACCTTCAGATAACTGTTTTCTTCTTCACTCAGAACTGTAACTACTGATACTGTTTATATTTCACTTGCAACCAAAGCACACTAAAACCTATGTAAACAGAGAAATATGTTGGCTATATATAGACAGCACAGTTTTAAGGCATCTGATATAGATTAATTCAGGTAGGATGGTGTGAATATCTCTTTCCCATTTCACAGTTTAACCTCTAGCTGGAGAAAATCATTACCAGTTGGGAGATGTTGGCAGAATACTACCACAGGACTTGCTACTAAACAGAACAACGTGGAGACAGAAAGCATTTCATTAAGTCATGTAAGAAGATATTTTAAGGAAAACAAGGTGATCATTTTGGAAATGTGTATGAACACTGCATTTATTCTCTTTCCCTCATTAAAGACGATTTCTCAAAAAAAATAGCATTAGTACAATCACCTCTGGCTTACAAAATTAAAATTCTTTATCTGATACCTCTGACCAATTTTTAGCTAGCGTTATTCATAAAAACAGTGCTGTACTGTAGCAGTAACCAGCATGAGTTTAAGATTTGCTCTGACACAGCAAAGAAACCAGTAACAGTGTAAGCAGGTTATAATTTTAATTGACAGATGAAAGATGATGTGACAGGAAGAGGAAAACATACCATATAAATAAAAATATATACATACACTATATACATAGACAATATGAAATCCAACAGACATTTTTAGCAACAAGCTTAATTCTTTAACTGCCTGGTTTTGCCCAATATAATCTATATCTTTTCTTACTGTAACTAATTCATTCACAAAATAAATAAAATTGGAAGTTACATTTCTTAATTTCTAGCAGATATACAGAGAATGTTCCACTGCCTAATGTCTTCAGAAAAGTGAATCTTTCATTTTGCCTAATTCTTACCTTAGCAATTTTTGATGTTACCATCACTCTTTCCTGCTTGACAGGTTTACTTTGTTGCACCACTTGACATATATCCTTAGACTTCTGTACCATTAAAAATTCATGCTTCCTCTACAACAAAATGTAACAATGAATTAAAATTCACCTGATACCTATAAAGGAAGCAGGTACATGTAAAAACAAACCTTACTTGTAGATTCTCTAAACGAGCTTGTACTTTTCTTGCTTGATCTTCCAACTTCTTGTTCAGCTCAGTTACATCACTTAACTGAAAGAATCAGAAAATATTACAGTATTTGTAAATTCAAAACTCACTTCTTGACTTAATTATCATACTGAAATAATTTTATGTGGTTGCTCAGCAGCTAAAATATTTAAGTTCAAGTTTTTTTCTTCTGAGTATGTAAAGTGATAGAAACAAAATCATCATCCACCTCCTCAACAAATCACAGAATGGTTGAGGTTGGCAGGCACTTCTGGAGTTCATCTGGTCCAACCCCCCAGCTCAAGCAGAGCCACCTAGAGCTGGCTGCCCAGGACCACGTCCAGACGGCTTTTGAATATCTTCAAGGTGGGACACTCCAACACCTTTCTGGGCGACCTGTTCCAGGATAAATAAGACAGCACTAGCTCTTTGTTGACCTGCAGCCCAAACTTTCAGTTTGCAGGGGAAGAATAAGCATTACAATGCTTCTTTAGATATACAGGCACTACACATTTGATTACTTTTCATGAAGACGTGACATAAACATGGTATGCACATTTCAAGAATAGTCCAATAGTCTTGGTTAGTGGGGAGGGTGAAAGTTTTTTTCTCTGCAGAATCAGTTACTGACCATGCTACAAAAAACATTTGCTCTGTGAGAAAAGATGAGGGAAACTGTAACTTCCATTTAAATATAAGAAACATGCTCTACGCATACACCAATGAACAGCATGATCATCAGGGAAGCCTTCAGTTTGCACAGAAATTCAAAGATTTTCTAGTGAGGTGAAATAAAGAGACAGATGGGCTGCACCATCAACATTCTAGGAGTTAGGTCTGACCTTCTCTAAGAGAAAGAATAAGGCTCTGACGTAGATTTTTATTGTACTCAGACTATCAGAACTGTAATTATTTCAATGAATAAACAATGGTCAAATAATTTAGATAGCAATTTGTGTGTCAGCATTTTAGGTCAGACTTAACAGCTAAGTGAGATGAAAATTCTTACTGTATTACTATGAACCACTGTCTCAAATTAAGAACTGAGAAAATACTGCCTCCATTAACATTTGTAAAAAAACCTGAAAATACTGAGCAAACATGAAGTTAGAAATACACGTTCCACTTATTATTTAATAGAATCAGCACAGCACTTCAGCACAGGGTGGATTCTATTATGTTATACATTACTTTCTCTCCATCCACTCTCAATTTGCTTCAGAGAATATAGATTTGTCCTTCCTAACAATTAGCTGCTGCTAGTGGGTCAGAGACATAAGTGCAACTTTTTTTTTATACTGTAAAAGATCAAAGAGGCTAAATTTCAAGTACTAGAAAAAGGTGAGGAAGGTACTTTCAGTTGTTCATACAGTTCTTGTCTTACAGAAACAAAAAATCAGCAATTTTGCAAACTTAAGCTGTTCAAATATTTGAAATTGTTGACTGTAACTTGTAAAATTATTGATAACAGGAAATAACTAATTTTACCTGTTTTCTTAAAGAGTCATTCATTTCCTTCAAGGTGTCAAATGATGACTTCAGTCTCCTATTTTCTTTAGTTATTTCTCTCAAGGCTTCTGTCAGCTGTTTAACTTCTGCCTCATGTTGCTATAGAAATATTAAATTTAAAAACATGATTTACAAGAGACTATTTTAGAAACAATTCTAAGTTAAGTTCCATTTCAGTGGTAGGATAATAGGACAAAATTCAAAGATCAAGTTTGTAATTCTGCATGGCCAAATTTGCTCATTTAACTAGTAGTGAGAAAAACAACATCCACACTGCATATTAAGAATCTATAAAAAATATGAGAGCAACGTGCACAGCCAATTGCTCTTACTCTTTCCAGATTCTGCCCAAAAAAGATGATATCAATATGTACACTTCTTAGACAAGTCAGATGTGGGAAAGGTTTGTGAAATAAAACCATTGATAAAGCTTTTATTTACAGCTTATTCTTCCATATAATAACAAAAAAACTGTGACTCTGTTTTGCAGCAACTTTTGAGGTTCCAACTAGTTTTTCTGGCGTTGCTCTCTCTGAATCATGCAGAGCAAGAAACTCATCCTATGCCTCTTAGATTAGTGCTCCGGTTTACAGCACAAGCATATGAATTTCTAACTACAACCTGCATATCCACTGCCATTCTTCTCATTCCCCTGAATCTTATTTTAGATTTAATCTTCTCTGGACACCAGTGCATCTGATGTACCTCAGATTCGATAAAACAGCAAAGTTTTATTTTACTGAAAATATTCCAGCTATATATACTTACTATCTTTCATTTTTCCCCTTCCATGAATTCACTATTCTTCACTCATTCACACACTCATTCTCTATTTTTCCTTTCCAGTCATATCCTCTCTTCCCACACGTGCAAATGACAAAAATAAAGCTCAGTAGAAGTTTAAAGGAGGCGGGCACTTAAGAGATCCTTCTCTATTATTTCTGCTTGGAAGCACAGTAACTTGCATTCCAGCTATACAGGAAAACCGCCTACAACTCCTTTTTTCTCAACTGCCGCTCTTCTTCAGTCAATAGGATCAGAAGAGCTGTGGGCAGGACATTCTTGTCTAAAGCACCTGCCCACACTTGGCTAAGACAACATGAGATGACAGATCCCCTTTTCATACCAATAAACACGCAGACACTGCAATGTATAATTGAGTGCACCCTATCACATCACTTGGAATGTTTTACTTCCATTTTCTACATACAGTTAACAGGTTTATTTTAATTTCAATATAGGAAGAATGTCTAGGAAGAATCAGTAGAGAATTTACCTGAAAAGTAAGTAGTACCAGTATGATAAGCCATAGGGTTGTAGCTGATGCCAGGATGTCCAAGCCACCCGTTTCCATAAGCAAATCAGGCAATGTCATTCATAACATAACCAGCTATACCATTTCACTCCTTCCAGATGCTTGCCTAGTCTGTGCGTAAGTAATGGAAATACTGCAGTCTTACCAATCTACCTGTCCCTATCCCTAACTATTTTTGCTTAGATCTAATTTTTCCTAACACGTAACCTAATTTTCCCTTACTACTATTACTACTTCTCCTATCACAGACATGAAAAAAAATATTAGTTTCTTCCTCTTTGTTGCAGTCTTTGATGTAGCTGAAGCTTGGCACATTCACCCTCAATTCATCCTGTATGTTGAACCCATGCGTTCGCTCATCATCCTCTGTTTCTGCAGCTGATATTTCTATTCAAGTGCAATACTGTACACTCACACCTTCTGAATAGTATAATGCCTTTTTTCAGACCTACCATATCTTCAATTTGTCAAGATTAATTTTAATCCTAATGTTCTTTTTCAGTATATTTGAAATTCCCCCTCACTTGCTATTTTCTTCAAATTTAATAAATGTGCTCTTTCTCACCATCAAACTTCTTGAAAATACTCATCCCAGACTGAAAAGATATTCCAGAATCCACTATATACATTCCTTCAATTTTACTGTAAACTACTGTCTCACTACACTTTCACACCAACTGCATTATGTCTATATTATACTTTCCTAATACGATTATGAAAATGCCATGCAAACCTGTATTAAAAAAATTCTAACTAAGTCCAGATATATATATAATTACTAATTCTCTTTTAGCAATGCCCGCTATCATACTGTAGTGGAAATGAGACTGATTTGACAATTTATGATTAACATATGCTAGTAGTTAGTTATTGCACTGTTTTTCCCATGGTGAGTTCATAGCTTGCTTCAGGATTTACTTATTTATTTATTTTGAGAACTGGCATTAAGTTGATGGCTGTACATCTTTTTCCCTTTTTCAAAAGAGAGGCATCACGTTTTTTTTAGTCTTCTAATACTCCATTTGACCTCCACAAATTCTCACAGAAACCACTAATTTTTCCTGGGTTTTCATCAGCCAGTTCTCTAACTGGTGTAACATTCTTAAAGCCCAGAATATTTGAAACACTTAAATTAACACCTTAACCTATTCCTTCCCTGTTCAAAAGTTGAGGTCCCGTTCCTCTGACACCCTTTTCCCCTTTTTAACAGGTAGTCTATCCTCCCTCAACAGCTTGTGGGAAAGGTTTATCTACACGTTTCAAAGAAATTTAATTTCTCAGCTTATGTTTTTGATACTAAGTACATATATTTAAGGACTTCTCTAGGTGATCTTCTGGATAATAAGCAAAACATTCCACAAGACCTAAATTCAACAGTAAACACCCACAAGAACAGTGTTGTTGAACACATTTTTCTATTGTTGAAATCATACCATTTCATTTCCTCCCATATCCCCAAAGTTAGGTTGATTTTTTCTTTCTTTGAACTTTGAGTGGTTTTTTTGCTAATACTCTCTACAATAGTTGTTATGTCATAAGACCTCATTGTGTCTTAAAGCCTTCCCAAGGAAAACTACTTCAACTAAAGCTAATGAAAAGATACTAATGAAAAGATACTCATTTAGGTTACATACAATTACAGATAGACCACAATTGTTTCTCTAATTTCTAAAACAGCAAAAACTGTATGATCGGTATAAGTTACCTTTGTTTTCTAAACTGTAACAATAAAATGTACCTACACATCAGACAACTAAATGCACCATTCTGAAACAGAAGCCATACAAAAACCCTATTGATACTGTTTCTTACTTTTTATGTAAACCTTTCATTTGGGGATTTCAAGCACATTAAAAGAAATAAGCATTATATCCAGCAAACACGTGATGAATTAAGATAACTACAACCAAGTTAAATAGCACGTGGAGCAATAAACATCATTAAATATCTTACCATACCTCTTTCATAATTCCAAATTTTGTGTGAACTTCTTCCTCAACACCTCTTATTTTAGCCAAAGCTGCTTCATGTCTAAAAAGCAATGCTTCTCGCTCTGTTAGAAAATGTTCTCGTTTCTGGAGTTCCAAAGCATACTCCTGTTGTGCTGAACTTTCTCTCTGTATCAAGAAAACAAATGTCGAAACAGCTTTAAAATCCATGAAATTATCACAATTTATACTGAATTTGAATTTTCCCTCCTAGACATATGCTGAGCTTTTTATAAAATTATACAGTTACACAACAGCTTACTAATTAAAAGTATCCTGATGGACATCTATGTTTAGTTTCCCCACACATTAACCCACATGTTTTTGATGTGTATTGGGATGGCTCAGCCTCCCAAAATACAAAATTCAACTCTACATGGTTGTTCGAGTATAAACCCAGACAATTAAATTCAGGCTTTTGCTTCCAAAAGTTTTGGATAATGGTATTAACTCTAAGACAAAGGAGAGTCTGATGCAATTGTCTATCCTGAACACTAGATTACTTGTATTGTTTCTTCAATTAGTGGAAAGCATCCCTGAAAAAGTGGTGAGGAAAAAAAAGTGATACAAAATTATTTTGGCAAAAGACAGTCCTGGCAGGGAGTCTAGCAGAAGCATGGGAGATATTACAGAATAAAACCATAAAGGAGGTTTTTCTGTTAGTGGCCTAGGCCTGCTAGGGCATGAACTGCTGGGATTCCCCAGCACCAGCAAAGTAAAGATAAGGCAGAATGGAGAGTTTTCACAGGAGGCCATGAAGGCAAGCACTAGTGAATGCCTGGAGCCAGAGTAGTTTCAGATTCTCTCAGGAGAAGCAATGGTTGCAGGCATTTCCCTCCACACACACAGTGTGTCACAAGATGTAGCAGCACTGTGTTCAAACTTCCCCAAGCTGAATTTTATCTAATCTACCCACTATGCAAGTCAAAGCACCACTACCAAATCAGTGAATTAATCGAGGGGAAGAGGTGGATGATGACAGAGTTTTACTATATAAGTGATTGTGATTAGTATAAGTACATATATACTAAAACTATTACTTAAGTTTTAGTATATAAGTAATAGTGATTTATTATACAAGTAATTTCTGAATTCTCTACCAAAAGTGAGAATCTTCGTAACATTATTCAACAAAATTTTTAAGGCGATTCCATTACCTACCTGAAGCTTCTGATGTATGACAAATAATTCATCATAAATTTGACTGATGTGAGGTGGTATTAAGCCTTGACTATAGCACGCTTGAGCATCAGTTCCACTCACAATTTTCCTTATCCAACTACTGGTGATATTTTGGTCGCTATTTTCTCGTGTATTTGCAGCCAAATGGGATGGTAAGGGGCTGCCTATGGAAAGGAAAAACCCATTTTACATTAAAAAATTAGTCCTAGATAAAGAATGACATGATTGTTGATCCAAAATATTGAAAACTTATTTTAGGCACAACAGGCATTTCGAGTGACAAGTATAGAGCAAGAGGTATCAAAATTAGAAAGTAATCTCCTAAAGAATTAGGGAGAATTGTTCAAAGCTGTGTTCCATGAATTGTTTGAATCAATCAGTGATCGATAAAGTTTTATCAGCAAAACTATGTCCTCCTCTTCAATACAGAAAACCCATAGATATCTGTATGGAATCTATGCACAGACTGAATCATAATGTAGCCAAAATCTCTTATTATTTTTGTAAGGGCTTTAGGCAAGTGATTCGCTGCTGACTAGATCTTGGCTTGACATCTAAATTAATAGAACAAGACTTAAGAAACTATTGGACACAACATGAGAAACTGCTAGACATTGCAATTGACAGATTGCAGTATAAGAAGCTGAAGAAAGTTGGAGACAGCATAGTAAGGAATGGCTGGATTTCACAAATAGTCAAATGGCCAAAATTCATAGATAATTGAAGGGAAGTACTGGGATCTTTTGGGGAGAGACAACTTGCAAGGCCAACAGCACCGAGGTACCACATCACACCAAGATTACCTAAGTGACAGTATCAGAAATATAAGTTTGGGTACTGTGCTGGTTTTGGTTGGGACAGTTAATTTTCTTCATTGTAACTGGTATGGTGCTATGTTCTGAATTTATGACAAAACAGCGTTGATAACACAGGGACGTTTTAGCTATTGCTGAGCAGTGCTTGCACAGCATCAAGGCTTTTTCTGTTTCTCATGCTACCCTGCCAGTAAGTAGGCTAGGGGCGCACATGAAACTGGGATGGGACACAGTGGGGACAGCTGACCCCAAGTGACCAAAGGGATATCCCAGACCAGCAATAAAAACCAGGGGAAGGAGGAGGAACAGGGGACTTTCAGAGTTGTGGCATTTGTTTTCTCAATTAACCGTTACATGTGATGGAGCCCTGCTTTCCTGGAGATGGCTGAACACCTGCCTGCCGATGGGAAGCAGAGAATGAATTCCTTGTTTTGCTTTGCTTGCACATGCAACTTTTGCTTTACCTATTGAAGTGTCTTTATCTCAGTCCACGAGTTTTCTTTCTTTTACCTTTCTGACTCTCTCCCTTCCTACTGCAGGGGTAGGGTGAACAGCTGTGTGGGGCTGAGGTGCCTGTGGGGGTTAAAGCAAAACAGGTAGAGCTGTAGCAAAACTCAGGCCAATGAGGAAAAAGTAATTAGGGATAAGTTGTTTATTTGGCAGGCAACTGGGGAAGAGAAAAGAAGGATAATGAGAAGAAGCATCAAGAAACAGAAAAAGGTTACTAGATAAGCAAATGATGTAATCAGGGCTAATTGGTGGTATTCATCAGGCAGCCTTGTGGTTGATCACCCATCACTGCTGGAGCAGGACAATAAACCAAACCTGCTGTTCTGCTGCAGTGTGTGTGCTTCAGGGGTGAGGAAGGAGAGCATAACTAGTACAATGCCTCATAAATCATAACAGAAAAAAAAAAATAAAACAGAAAAAAGTAGTTACATCTGAAACAAATGTTTGTGCTATTTATCAGTCTTTTCCATTTATTTTGCCTTCGATCCCAAATACTGTAAACTATGCATTTTTCCTGGTGCAATTCTTTTTTTTTTTTTCTTTTCAGAAAGAATGTGTTTTCAGAAAGCTGTTCTCTCTCTCTCTCTAAAAACTCTGCCCACCCATTTAATACAACTCTTGGTGACAGTCTATTACAATTCCATTGATCTGCTCTGCCTGGCTTCTGAGATTCCTTTTAGCTTCTTCCTGGGTGGGTTGGCTGTCTGTCTGTCTCCACATTTCCAGACACACTTTCAAAAGAATTCATCAATGTTCTTCTAAACCTAAAACTCTCCACAAGAGACAGAGCTACACTAATTCACAAATTCCTCCAATTGCGGCAGCATTTTCAAACATTTGCAGTAAATTAATTCCATCTGGTTCCTGCTACAGTCTTCCAGTTAGAATTTCCTGAGTTAAATGAACAGCAGATAACACTCTTTCTCTACCCATTGCCAGTTTTCAATCCTTAAACTGACAAAAGACATCTGACTTAACAGAGTTGTAGTATTTGTTACTGTAGCTAGTTACTTAAAGTAAAACAAAACAAACAAACACACCAAAACCCGCCCTGTTTCTTCATTCATATTATAAAGTCACCTGGCAACCAGTTTCATAAAAGGTTGATTTTTCTTTTTAAAATGTTTGTTAGTATTGCATCAAGTATGTCTGGACCTCCTAAACTAATTCTAAAGGAGTTACTCATACTTACACAAAAGGTTAAATCCCCAAATTGAAATACATTTTAGCTGATTATTGTATTTCTGAACTAAACAGAAATACATTTACTAGAAAGTTTTTTAAATTACATGTTATACTTCACATAGAGTCGTAAAAATATTTAAAATTCAATATTTATTACCTGTTTCCACATACATAGCTGTATTTTGAACTGCATCCGTTTCAGAGCAACTAATGGTATTTTCTTCTATTTCCAGACCACTTGAATCACAAAAAGATTCTTGCTCATCGTCAAAACTAAAAAAATACAAAAAAGCAATAACTTGAGATTATTCAGTCCCTTTCTAACACACTACATTTAGAGAACTGAGAGAAGTTTGTATAAAAATGTAAACATTGCTCAATCTAAGATTCTGATATTTGACTGCTAACAAATAGCAGAGTTAAATCATTTGGATGGAAGGCATTATTACTCATAAGATTTTAACCACAACAATTAGTAATGTTGCTGACTTAAAAGTGGTAACAATAACTAGAATTTTCATGCTGTAAGCACATGTATGCAACAGGTAAAACCAATACTCTTCTCTCACCACCAACCACCAAATTCCAGGAAAGCCAAAAATACAGCCCCACTTTTTTCATTATTTTTTCATGTTTTGTGTAAAGTAGCCCTGAAAAGAGATTTCTTGGCTTTTGGAATCAAATTATCTCTAAATAAACTTAAAACTTTTCGTCAGTCTGAGCTATTTGTTTTCCTCCTAGTTCAGTTTGTATCATCCCTGTACACAGTTTATATCAACCCTATATCCCATTAGCAATTCCAACATAGATCAAATTAGATTAGAAAGTGAGCGAGACAATACTCCTCATCAAAATCACCATCCACATTATTTCATACATCAGCCACAAACAGTTCTTTACTTAACAAGAATCTTAAAACAACTTTTGGATCTGTGCGGTCTGAATGTATTGTTTACTCGTGGTTTATCTGGATGATGGGAGACAATGAATGATAAAGGAGAGCTGAAGAGAAAACATCTCATACCAATCCCAGTCTTTAAAACTTTGTAGCAAATCACTAGACGATCTGATGCTGTTGTCTCTTCTACTGTCAGTAAATTCTGACTCTAAAGAAGATTTGGATAAAGAAATAGCTGTATTTTCCAATGAGCTGTCCACATCACCTGGAATATATAAAATAATAATATTTTTATTTTGTATTTGAGAAGCTGACATTAAGAAATCAACAAGGGCTTATTAGAAATGTTTGCCATGTAATCATGTAGGTTTACGAACCAAAAAAACCACTGATGCAGCCTGACAAGTGAATGAAGATGTTATAATAGCTTAAACTATAGGAAGAATTATTTAGTTTTCAAACCAGATTTGTCTTTCTGAAGTTTTACAGCTTGCCTTCATATACTAATTTTTCTATAACCAAAGTCTGATAAATACATTGTTTTACCCTGCTGTCTGCATGCACCAGCAACGTGTTTCTCAAGAAGCCCAAAGACATTCTAAATATTAAATGTATAGGTATCTTTAAATTAAAGCCAAATGTACATGTTATGAGGTGGGCTGCTACCAACTACTTGAAGCAGGACTTGAACACAAACAGGCTGGGAACCACTGTTCTAAAGCATCCTTTGTGTTCTTGATGTGAATGGTAACATTCCTAGGGTGGCTCCCAGATATCACAAACCCCTGATCAAGAACGTACACCTATTTAAAATAAGAAAATACACAACTACTTAAAATAAATTTAGGAATGATACAGTTTTACTATGTATTTTCCCTGAAAAAGACATCAAAGCACCATTGTTCGGTATTACCTTTGTATATTAGGGAGCTTCCGCTCTTACATTCGGTATGTAATGCTCCTGAAAGGCAATCCTACAAGAAAGTGCAAAACCACTGTAATACAGTCAGAATTTTCAGCGAAAGTGTATGTTACAACCTAATTGTTTAAAAGCGACAACACCTTGTGGCAGAACTCTTACTACAAACTACTGACTTCGAAAAGGGAAGTGTTTTTTCCCAATATATAAATATAAATGGCACTCATATTAATATAAAGAGGCAAACATATTCACCACAGTCTAATAATGAAATATTCATAGTGTTATATGTTTAAATATTTGAGAGACTACAAGACACTATGAAGACAGTGACATAAAATAAGAGCATAAAAGTAGGATTAGGTAATCACGGAAAGAGCGCCATCGATCTTTACATCTAGGCTTTTTATGTCAAAGTTCCCTGCTCTACTTTCTTCTAGTAACTTGTAACGACATGCTAAAAAATGAATGACAGAAGTATTAAGCTATAAGCAAAATCAATTAAATGCACATTAGAAAAGATCAGACTCAAAGCAGCTCTCATGATCTTAGCTGTGTTACACTGCGTGTCTGCTATCCCCTAAATGAAGTGATTGACTGCTGTATTTTCTTACACTTAAATACTGCTTCTCAATGAAATAACAAAAAGCATAAACAAATCTAGCATTTCCTTCCTTGCAAGCATTACACTTCAAAGTCTCAGTGATAGTTTTTTAAAGACAACTTCTGAAAATTATTCAAAGCAGAACATTCCCCAAGGAAAACATAGCATCTACAGCACCACAAAACGCTATCTGAGTTGCAAGTCCTTCTGGAGGAACTATGGGCAGATACAACCAGATTTTAGCTGCTAAAGAACTGAAATCTTCACCTCATATTTGGGACAGTTCTTGACCCTAAAACGGCAAGTCATGCTTCCTCAGAAAAAAAAAAAAAAAAAGACTGGTTTCTGTCTTCATTTGACGATTCCCAGGACCAACTTGATCTCCCAATCCAATTACATGTCTAGCCCAAATCCAGCTCTCAATCTCTCCCAATCTTTGGCTGCTCACAAGAATTTTTACAACATATTACTTCCCTTGCAGCATGAGTTTGAACACTTAAGGTCTGTTATGCCCTGGGCACACAGGCACCCTGCAAGAAAGGAACTGCAAAAATCTGTCTCACTGAAAGACAAACAGACTTCAAACAAAATAAAAGTAATCACAATCCAGTTCCATCATTCATATCAGTGCAAGGAACCTGGCACTCTCTGGTGCAAAACAGCGTTGCTTTACCTCGGCAAGGCGATGACACCCATCATAATTTACTGTCTGGTCATTGTGGCGCTTTTACAAACTGTGGGTTTGATTCTCCTGTGGTTGACTAGATACGGAACAATTTCCTCCTCCCTGAAAACAAAGCTAATCACTAGGCTTTACAAAAACTCACAAACACTCCTAACACATTCTAAATAAGGCTAGCAATTGCTGTAACAAAAGAAGATATGAAAGAAATGAGTCACCCTAATATATATATTTTATAGATGCCTAGTATACTACTTCTAAGAGGATTCATATACCATCTTGCCCAGCTGGCTGGCACCAAAAGGCTTCAGGCAAAAACTAAGCGCCAAGCTGCTCAGGCTGCGTTTTGGGAATGCGTAAAACGCGGAATTGCAATTTCCAGGGAAGTTTCCAGTTCAGATAAGGATGATTGTTCAGCACTTCCCCTGTAACACAGTCAGAGCAGAGGGACAGGGGCAAGACTAGAAAGAACACACTCTACACGTAAGCTCCTAAACCCTGGTTAAAACCCATTTTTTGCTCTCAGACTGTACGCGTGTGTAATACCACAGTGTTTACAACGAAGCCCGAGGGAGGGGGCACCTCAGGGACCGGGCGAGGAGGCACAGCTTTCCCCTTCCTCCTCCCACGCCGCCCACCTCCCTCACCCCGGCGCGCAGCCCCGCGGCCCTCCCGTCTCACCCCCGCCGTGCCCCGCCGGTAGCGCGGCCGCAGACGCTCAGCGGAGCGGCCGAGGCCCAGGCCGGGGCCCGCCATGGCGCGGCGCACCGCCCCGCCGCTCGCGCTCGAAGAAACCGCCACCACCCGCCGGCGGGCGGGAGCGCGCAGGCGCGCACGGCCCCGCCGCCCGTTGGGGCGGGGTGAGGCGCAGGCGCGTCCGTTGAGCCGGGCCGGAGGCGGGAAGCGGCGGCGGCTGCCGAGGAGCAGGGACGGGGGCAGCCCTCCCCCTGAGCGGGGCAGGGGGCGGGCAGAAGGGGGGACCCCCCCGCCCCTCCCGGCTTCGCAACCACTGTGTCTCTCTCCGCGGCGGGACAGCGCTTCCCGCGGGTCCGGGCTCCCGCTCCGGCCCCCTGAGGAGAGGGCCTGGGGCCTGCCTCACACCGCCAGCCACCGCGGTTTTCTTTTATCGTTTTACAGTCTAACGCTTTGGTAGGAGCTTTAGGGAAGAAGTGCTCCTATTATCCTTTAAAAAAAAAAAACCAACAACAAACACACACACACACAAAAACAAAGCTGAATGTGAGTTACAGAGATCACCAAATCCTTGACAATTCCAGCTCTGAGCTGTAGAGCAGAATTAAAAAAAAAACACAACCACCTTACATTTATTCATGCATATTCACTACCGAGAGACAGTTTTAAAAGCGTCGTACATAAGCTGCAGTGAGGTCAGAGAAGTCTGCCATAGGAAATTAAGCCAATAAACACTGGGAAGAGAGCAGTAGCAGTACAGCATTGCAGGAAACATCCCACTGTCAAGTAGATGGTTTTCACTAAACTAAGTAATTTAGAAATATTCTATGTACAAAATAAAATATTAGTACACTTCTCCAGAAAAAAAAAAAAAATAAATCAAAACACTGAAGAACTATTCTCCAGCTTTCAAATACTGAAGTGCTTTTCGGAGACTTCAGACAGCACAAACCAACATCTCCCCGGTAGCTGCCTCAGCTTGCTTTCTGCACATCAAAACAGTAAGTTTTATAGACCTTCAGTTTACTGACCAGCAATTAGTATCTACAATATGCATATTCATAATGGAGATTTATGAGAGCAGGAAGCCAAATTATGCAAATTTTTCTTTTTTAAACAAACCAGAGTGAAGATGACATTTATTTTAACAAGACTAAGATTTAATTTTTAAAATTTGACATTTGATACAAATATGTCAGGATAACACAAATACACCTGAAATACGCCAGTGTCTGAACTTATTTAACATGCAAAAATCAATTAGAACACATAAAAAAATCCAACTATAAGCTGTAATTTTACATTTATACATAAGAAGTGTCCATTTTAAGAAGTCAAAATAATTAGTCAATAACATCTAAATACTGATTTATACTGCTAGAACATCTGTATTCTCAAAGCAATAATTCTATATTTGCCCACAGTCTGTAATGACAATTCTTCCATTTACTAGCCCTTTAGGAGAACCAAATGATTCCATCTTTTTCACAACATCCATTCCATCTTTCACAAACCCAAATACCACATGCTTGAAGTCCAAGTGTTCTGCTTTTTTAAGTGTTATGAAGAACTGTGAATTATTCGTGTCCCTGCCCTTATTTGCCATTGACAACAATCCAGGACCAGTGTGTTTCACTTCAAAATTCTCATCTTCAAATGCCGCTCCATAAATTGACCGTCCACCTGTTCCATCATGGTTAGTTATATCACCTCCCTTAAAAAAAGGAAAAAAAAAAAAAAAGGGGGCACAGCATTAACTTAGAAGTCCCAAAACATAAACCAACAGCACAATTATATTCCCTTTCATCAGAGAAGACTTTGCTTTGGAAGAACTTGTTCTTAATTTTCACAAGTAGTGTATTTAATTAGACACAAGGCATCCCAGTTTCAGCAGCTTTGTTCACGGTAACAGAAGCAGTAGTGGAAAGTTTATCCCTTGTTTATTCTGAACACAGCATTTTATCTGCCTGCTCCACATGGTGATCCCTCTGCTCAGCCTGTCTTTCCCACTGCCTGCTTCCTGCATCACTTGGCCCCAATAGACGAGACCTGCATTATCACACCGAAGGACTGTCGTTGCTTAGTCCTTGCAGGCACAGAACTGATCACCTGGAAAAGGCTAAAGTACCAATGATCAGCATTTTTTTTGCCGCAAAAAAGGTAGCAGCAGCTTTTGACACGTTACTGCTTGTTTAGGAGAGCAGCTACTGTTAGCAAGCAGTGTCTTTTGTCTTTCTGCAAGGCAGAAAGCTTCTGGCTCCCAATTATTTGGCATAAAGGTAACAGTAGAGGTTATCATATCTTTGAAGGAAAGCCTTAATTCTCACTGAAAAGCTTCTCACTGTACCTGGAGAAAGTTCAGGCAAAGTAGAGCAAACTTAGAATATACTAATTTCATGTGATAAAAGTTCGCTTTTTGTCAGGGTACGCATGGTGCAGTTAACTTGTTTTAAGAAAGTCTGCTCCTTGTGGGACATGGAATACCCCAAAACAAGCTTAAACCCTAAATGAGCAACACTGCTTTCCTCATCAGAAAGGCACAAATTTTTAACAAAAGAGCAGTAAAAAGCATATTTCAGTCACAAGTGATATCTAATCCAGAGACTGGATAATTTTTTATTCTGGTAACAAGCCATTCATATATTACTGTCTACTTCTGAGTTTGTAGAATGCCATGTCTCGTCTTCAGGGAGGCTGTGACATGCAGGAACGTTACTGTAGTGTATAAGGAAGTTGGTTCATTCTGCCTGTTACAAGTCACTAAAACTCGCTGAATTATTGAACTTGCTAGTGCTGCCTAATGCACACAGAAGTTTAAAGCCAACACTCTCTACATGGGGGTTCAGATGCACTGCAGGCTGATACTCTTGATGAAAAATTTGAGTATTTTAAGGAACAGGCCAGTGCATGATAATGAGATCTAGAAGACTTCTTTTAGATGGAAGCTTTAACATCTAAGATATATATCAGTTTTAAAGTGCATGTTATCTGAAATATAAAGTGTACTTTAAAATGTAAGAGAAGCCTAGAAAGTAATGGTTCTTAGCAAGTGAGCCTATGGAAGTTCCTCTCTGTAGAGAGAAACAGCTGAATGCTAGTTTTGGGAACCCTTACTTCCTTTGGTGTTTTTGTTCAGCAACAGCCCCCTTGTCCATTGTAAGAGCAGACCTCTATCTCCTTTTTTTCTTCCCCACTAACATGGCAGCACTAGGTAACACTAAAGCATCAGGCAGCTGGCAAACACAGGTAGAAAGCATTTGGCTTTGAGCAGCATGTGCTGCTTGCACCATTTCTCATCTCCTTGTAGGGAGAGGGTAGATGACAGTAGCTTGCACACTGGATTCATGCTGCCAGCAAGAATGTGCTATCCTAAGTAGGTGATTTTTTTGAAGTGTCATTGATAGTCAAGATGCATCTCATTCTCTCAATGAAGAGTCTTCCTGTTATGCTTACCTGACACACAAAGTCAGTGACTATTCTATGAAAGCTGGAGTTCTTGAATCCAAATCCTTTCTCTCCTGTGCACAGGGCCCTGAAGTTTTCAGCAGTTCGAGGGACAATATTTGAAAACAGCTCCATGGTTATGTGTCCTAAAGGTTCATCATCAGCAGAAACTTCAAAATACACAACGGGGTTGGTGTCCTTTGACAGTCCTGCTGCCAGAGATAAGTGTCCCTTCTGTAGTTCTGACAAGCTTAGCTGGCATTCTTCAAACCTCCTCTTGAAAGAATTAGCCATTTCTTGGCTTTTAAATCTGACTGCAAGTTGTTCTACTTTTACTTCACCATCTGAAAATAAATGCAAGAACAGGTTTCTTTAGTTCTATTCAATATATTCAGAAACAAGTAGCTTTCGTCTTATATAATCTCCATGGAAAAACAAAGCCACAGAAACTACAGACCACCTAGCAAAACCAAAAACCACCTGAAAAAACAACTCACCAGCATAATCTGTGGCTGTCCAAATTAAAGCATTGTTTGATGTATCAGAGGGCACTAAGTTCATTTCTTTGGTGATGACATGGTTTGCACAGACTTTAAGAACTTGGTCCCTTCTCATAAGGACTCTATAGTATTTCTTCTGTGTATGGAACAGGATCTTTATCTCTCCAACACCACGCTCCTTCCACTGAGTAGCATCTCTGTCCCATCTGTAAAGTTTTGCCCTCTCTTTGAAGAGAATTTCTTCATCTTCTTCTCCAGATTTTACCTCCACCTAAAAAACAGCACAGTGGAGTACCAGTGATTTCCAAGAGCTGCTGTCACCAATGATATTAATAGTATTACATACACTTATGATGATTCTGACATATTACAATGGAAATGAGTCAATATGTTCCTTTCTCCAACACCATATTCATCACACACCTAAACGGTAAGAACATCTGTCTATTGAGAAATGTGACTCAAGAAGAGAAGCAGCAAGTAAGGGAAGAAAGAAAACCACAGAAGTCATAACATGACACACAGATGAACAAAGGCCTACAAATTTTGAAGAAGGTGGTTGAAAGCATGTTACGAACTACATCAGATTTGTTGTTCAAATTAAAGGACACTGCATACTGTTTATTTGTGCTTTATTTGTCTTGCTTAATACTAATCTATAATTAAGTTTATTAATATTTATTGGAAAGCCAACCTATGTTAACATTGGAAGAGTTCAAAATGCTTATTAGGCACACTAAGGCTAAATACCAAATCAAGACATGAACAACTGTGTGAAGCCTCACTCAGTAAGTTATAAGGCTACCTTTAAAGTTGAAGGTTCTCCTACGTCTTGAAAAACAATTTAATTTCAAATTAACAAGGGTAGTTCCCTTAGCCTTCAGGTGAGGTTAATTGTACTACATCTTTATGGCTTACTGATTCTAGAAATCTCTTGCCTAGCTTACAGGAAAAATTAAGTTGGCATGGCTTTCACAGAACTGAACCTACAAGTCATGGATACAAAGCCACAGCTGAGTTGTATTAGCACTAACAGTTATTCAGTTCCCCCCATTTGGTTTTCAACTGTGCTATAATGAATCAGTTTTAGCTTTTACAAGTTGTGCGTACAAATTTGCATACTGATTAACACTCAGTCAAGGTATAATGAAGTAAACTTTGAAGATTTTAACTGATGCACCAGACACTTCCCCAGTGCTAAGCTGTACTAAGATTTAAAACAGCAGGTGTTTCTACACTGGCAGTACAAGAAATACAGAACAAAGCACACAACACCAAAAGCAAAGTTAGTTAAGCAAAGCATTTTCTTGCTGTGTTAGCAGACATGCTTATCTTAATGTTTGTTTATATCCCAGAAGTCCCCTTACCTCTGGTAAGGACACAATTGGCTCAAAGTGGATATCATCACTATGTACCACCTCATCATCACTACCACCTTCATCTTCATCTGCTTTACGGGCTGTCTCTCCAAAAACAGCTGCTCCTGTATTCGCCCACTTGAAGTTTTTATCTACAATTAAGAGTGTTGCATTTTAAACTTTGTGTAGTTTTTACTTCTGGACAAAAACTTGCAAAAAACACGTTATTAACTGATTGATCAGTAGAAATTTGGTGCACAAAAGGCATATTGTATGAAGCAGAAATCCACCTGAGTGTTTGTCTCAGACTAGTTTAACTCACCTTTTGAGCCAAAAGCAAAGTCTCCAGAGTTTTTGGAAGCGAGATCTGCAAATGACAAGCCTGCAGTATTGCCAAAACCAAATTCGATGATTCTGTTTTCTATCAAATAAGAGGGAAAAGTCAAAGGTTTTTCTGTGCCTTTCTTAAAGAAAATGTGTTTGATGTTATGTAGTCACACACACAAAAAAAAGTCTCTACAGCATTCTTCCCTTCCAATAAATTTAAAAAGTTTGCATGCCACTTGTAATAATGACAGTCATTTATTATGGTTTAAAAAGGGCTCAGGACTCTGTGAGATAGTTTCAGCATACTACTTTCGTGAAGATCCACACAGCTCCAGTAAGTATTTATGCAGTATTCAACAGTAAACTAGTGAGACAAAGTACATCATATATAAATTATACAACAGACTTTAGCATTGCTCTGTAGTAGTGACATTTGAATATACCAGAATTTGATGTATATAATTATTTTAATCCTCACTCCTGTTTTTACTTGATTGGTACTCATGCTTCCAAATCAGTATTGGTACTACTTCTCTGAAAGGTAGCATCTACATTAGATAAAGCAATCTACAGAAAAGCATACTTAAGTGCCTACAGAACATACCCCTGACCTTACCTTGTGTTGACTCCGAACAGTCCGAATCACTTTTTTTAGTTGACAAGTCTACAGGTTTGTCATCAGCTCCTGATAAAGTCTGTGATACACGCACAGTTTCTGTGGTGGAATCTGGTTCTTCATTGTTGGTAGCTGACTGGACAAATACTGTCACCTCGTTAGTTGATGGAGTAGGTACTTCTTCCTTACTGGTACAGACTAGGTCAGTTGAGCTTGTAACCTCATTCTCCTGAGATTAATAAAACAGTAAAGTAATAAGCAAATAAGCTAGAAGAGCCTAGTATTCAAACCACCTCCTCAGGAGACTCAATTGTCATTTTAGAAAAAAAAGAACACCAAGAAAAACTGTTGTTGTAAGCTTTCTGACACATATTTGACATCAATTTGACAAGAGACTGAAGTATCTGTAGTAGAATGCTTTCAAAAAATACTATTACTTTCTGAAATCAATTAGTCCTTTATATATACACATTAGGAGTGATTTTACTAGCCAAAGCAGTTTATACTTTATGAGAACAGCTGTACCTCCTTTCTCTTTCCAAGGAACTTAAGATCTAAGGTTCTGTTTCAGGAAAGACTTGAAGCACAGCCACAAAACAGTCAAATGGTTTTTCACCACTGGACGTTTCAGTTCTCACATGGTGAAAACTGTATAATATAAAGTCTCACATGTACATGAAGTGACTGTAGAAGTTTAACGACAAAAAGTTTAGTAAAGATTTAGTTCTTACTTTCATTTCTTCAATTTTAACTTCTGTCTGAACGTCTTCTGGACTGTCATCCTCAGTATCACTGCTGACACCACAGACAGATGTAGAAGGAACAGTTTCTGCTTTAGCCTTCTGCTCATGAGTTGGTTTCTCTTCCCAAGCAGTAACACATTCTCTTTCATTGCTGAATTCACTTTTTGCTGTGGTACCTACTGCAAAGAATAAAAATTAGTCGAAGATAGCTGGGAAGGCAGCTAAGTACTGAAGTATTTTTTGGCACCTACATTATAAAATAACCTCATGATAGCCAGAGCAACTTGGAGTAAGACTTCAAGAGTTTTTCCAAATAGCATTACTGTTTAAAAAGTGGAAGTGAAGACTAACTTAACTCCACTTGGGGTGACCAGAATTGGAAATTCACATACTTAGTTTTCTATTGGTATCAGGGTATTTCCACGCAATGATGAAGAGTTCGATCTTGCAGCTGCCACTATTACTAGCGTCCTTGAACATTTGCACCTCTTTCTACCACACACTCTCAAAAAAACCCCAAACTTCACTTCTAGAAGTATCTACCCAGATTTTCAGTTATGCAACACCAAAGTCTGAGGCACAGCTGAAGCAGACAAACAGAAACAGCAAATTCAATCTTCTACACTTGTACTTTTAGTATAAAGACCAAATATATTTTTTCAATTGAACAAGATTAACTCATGAGATTAATTTGACTATCTGCAGAAGTAGCAAGTATTCACAGATATAGACAACTTTTGTCTCATACAGTATCATCCCAAGCCGAATTCTTCCTATTCAGAAGGAAGAATTCAAGGCAGGAAGACACTTTGATGTTCTTATTTAGAGGCGACCTGAAATGTACATTTCTCATTCAAGTACCACTTTACTGCTAACTAACAGTTCAACATACTGAGCTTAAAGCTGTATTTTGAGATACAGCTTTTCTGCTCCCTGCATCATTGTTTCTAAAAACTACCTCAGGAACCACAAAATTAATCTCAGTGCCCAAGTGTCCTCCAGATTTAGAGCTCAGAATTTCTTACATACTGAAACATAAGTATTGTGTTTGAAGACATACCTTTTAGAGGATCTTGCAATTTCTTTTTCTTTTCTGAATCGCTGGGATACAGTCTTCCATTAAGTTTCTTAACAGCTGTTTCATAGTCTTCATCTTAAATACAGGAAACAAGTGTAAGTTCTCAGGCATCCTCTAAGTACAGAGAAGTCTGCTAAGCCCTTCTGACTACAAGACTAGCAAGCATGCATAATTTTTGCTTATGTTTTAAGAGTTCTACAGATCATCAAGTAAGCTTTCACTTCCTATTTTTCACAGACATGCTTCAGTGTGCTATTGACACTTTTCTCAGCCCAGATTGCTACGGATACCTGGCACAAGTTTTGTTTGCAGAAAACACATTTCTTATTGAGTGATTTTATTAAGAATATCACTAAACAGAATTGGGAAGGAAGACTGAAGATCATTTATACAGAAACTAGCAAGCTCAGATATTTGTGGGAAAGGGCTTGACTTCTCCTATTTTCTGATGAATACAATGCTTCAGAACTTCCATTTAACACATTTGCTGCTGAATAAATTAAGAGTAATTTAGTTGCATGCAATGAGATTTCACATAAAATATTTCCAGTTTTAGTACTAGGAATTTGCTTTGGATGAAAAATAAGCCATTATACTAGCATTTAGGGAACCTGAGCATGTTCCTTTTTGATAAAGGCTGCCTTGTATTTGTCTCCAAAATTAAGTTACAGAAGTAAGCCTCTTGCTCAAATGAGACTAGGCTCAAACATCCGTTTATTTAGTCTTACCTAACCAAGTACATTGGTAATATGAGTGTTGACACCAATACAAGTATCCTTTAGTCATTCCTGGGCCTCTGTTATACTATTCTGTTTTGAAGACCTGAGTGCACATCTTTTGCCATAAGGAAGATGACATGATTATTTCCCATCAGCCCAAACAAAAATATTTGAGTGTTTAATGGTTCTGATAGTATCCATATGACTAAACCATATGACTAAATGTCATCCAGATACTCCCTGAACTCTGACAGGCTCTGTGCCGTGACCACTGCCCTGGGAAGCCTGTTCCAGTGACCGACCACCCTCTGGGTGAAGAACCTTTTCCTAATGTACTTTCTGAACTTCCCCTGACACAGCTTCATTCCATTTCCTTGTGTGCTGTCGCTGGTCACCAGAGAGAGGAGATCCGCACCTGCCCCTCTGCTGCACCCCTTGAGGAAGCTGTAGCCTGAGATGAGGTCACCCCTCAGCCTTCTCTGCTCCAAGCTCAACTAACCAAGTGACCTCAGCCGCTCCTCAGAAGTCTGGCCCTCTAGGTCTTTCACCATCTTGGTCACCCTCCTCAGGACACACTCCATTAACTTGATTTCGTTCTTGTATTGAGGCATCCAAAACTGCACACAGTGCTCGAGATGGGGCCTCACCAGTGCAATGTATCACACCCTCTCCCCACAAAAAGGCAACACAAGGATCAACTTGGCACTCCTTACCGTCGTCCTCATCACTCACGTATCCCGGCTTATTCTTGTAACAGAAGAACGTTGAAGGTAGCTTGAGAAAGCCAGCGAGAGCTCTCTGTTCAGGGGTAGGTGTTAACTCGTAAACTATTATAACCTCATCAGATGGAAGATTATCTTCTAACACTGTTGTCTTCTCAGCTTTTTACAAAAAAACAAACAAACCATTAAAACTGAATAATTTCAGAACAGGGAACAACATTAACCCCACATTGCCATTACTACAAAACTGAACTAATTCTAAGGGAGAAGAAATACATTTAGAGCCTACCCATTTTCTGTTGACCCACAGGAAACAAAAATCAAAGTTACAGGATGCTAGGACACAGCATCCTGTTAAAACTTAAGAAATTCTAACCTGCATACCCAACTACATCCTGTTCTATTGCCTTTGGAATTCACGTATCAGAACACAAACAAGCCTGCATCTTCATATTGTTACAAGGATTATTTAATTAAGTCCTCATGTCAAACAAAATACGACTATGGAGAGAGAGGAATATAGGTGTTTTCTAGAGGTAGAGAGGCAAACTTCAGGTCTGAAAAAAGAAAAAGTTGTCTACAGCAACATGTCCTATTGCATTGCTTAAAAGTGCTTGTTGTTGTGTAACCTCAGCTGGTAAGTAGGACCATCCAGCCATTCACTCACACACACCCCCTCCAGTAGGGTAGGGAGAAGAGGGAGAAAAAGGAAAAAAAAAAGCAAACCTCATGGGTTAAGATAAAGACAGTTTCATAGGACAGTAACAGAAGAGAAAATAATAATAATAATAATAATAATAATAATAATAATAATGGTAAAAGAATATTAAAAAAGGGATGCTACACAATTGCTCTCACCACCCAATGATCATTGCCCAGCCTGTCCCAAGCAGAGACTGTGGATCCCTGCCCCCTAGCCAACCCCCATTTATACACTGAGCATGACATCTATGGTATGGAATATTCCTTTGGCCAGCCTGTCCTGTCTATGCTCCCTCTCAGCTTCTATAAGAAGCTGAAAAAGTCCTTGACTTTTGAGGTGCCTCAATAAGCATTACTTAGCGACAACTAAAACAATCTGTGTTATCAGCATTAGTCTCATACTAAATCCAGAACACAGCAGCTACTAGAAAGAAAATTAACTCTGTCCCAACTGAAACCAGGACAGTGCTTTAAATTCTACAAATTATTAAACAGCAACTGAATAGAACTTATTTCAGTTTACCTAAGGGAAATCTGAGCTTTTTATTAGCTAATCTCAATTTATCACAATAGCTGTTGCTGAAACTTTGTTACAAAAGTAATTTTTAGTTCCACAGTGTTGAGCAACAAAAAAATACTGCTTTCAGCATATTTAACTAGCTTTTCCAGCAAGAACAAGTACCACCATCAACATTATATAGCTTTTTCTCCTCTTCGTTAACACTAAATTGTCCATTCCTCTTGTATTGAAAAAATAGTGCATAATCAAAGGTTAAAGCTGAAAGCACAGCCTAGAGCAAACTGCAGGAAAAAATATGGCTATAGGAACAAGCAGACAGCTTTCAAAACAAAAATCTGAGATTATTATGAGAGAATGGAAGCAAAGAGGGAGGATATACCACTTTAAGCATCATGTATTGTTTGGTTGGGGTTTTGTTTGTTTGTGTTGGGTTTTAGTTTTGTTTTGAGAGGGGGAGGTTGGGGGTAAACTGTGAGTGAAACAAATTTGTTAACTATAAGAATTACCCCATAAGCACATTAATAACCAGGCATTGGCTGTTTCTAAGAACAATTTGATTGCTTTAGTAAGTCAACCTATTTGTTAATGTTCTTCAGGTTTGAGTTAAACTGGTCAGCAAAATTTGCTCACTGTTCTTTTCACTGGAAAATATTTGCTAAGTCTGTGGCACAAAGTAGTCAGTGGGAACCTAAATTTTCAGCTAGGAACCAGACTACTACTCAGTTCCTGAAGGACACAGATTTTCCTGCTCATGCAATTTGATACCCATCATTGCAAGAGGAGACTAGGACAGAAGAGAAGTGTAATGTTTATAGACGTGCCCCTTGATCCTTTGACACACTAAAATGAATCTGCTTTTTAAAAGTAGTTTTCCCACTAGTATCTTCCAGTAGATTAAGAGCAATATAAAGAATAGTAGAGTAAAAGGAAAATCCGAAGTACAAGTTAAACTTTAAGGTTTTTTTCAGTGTTCCCTGCCAACCTCTGCCCCAGTTGACCCTCCCTTTGTTTACAAGTTAATAATTTCAGGCGTTTATATAACAGTGTAGCTCAAATCCATTACCAGCACATAGTCTTGTAGAGGAATCATTTTTGCTGACTTTTTTAGATCTAAATAGCTCTTCTGAGCCTGTATAAAGTAAATGTAGGATAAAATTCTCAAACAGCAAATTTCATATCACGACAACAGGCTATGGATATTTTCATATATTTTCTCAGAATCTTATGCAAAAAACTCAATAACTCTATATGATTTAAGAATTAGGAGTACATCTTGTACCATGTTATGAAGATATGCAGGTATTCTGCATATTAGCATGTGTTTTATTCACTCAGATTAGTTAAGCAAGTGTCTCAATTGGACTAAGTTTGCACCAAGTTCACCACCGTGGTTTAAGTGTGGAGTCTTTAGTCTTACAACCATTAAAGGTTACGGGGGGGGGGGGGGAATAAAAATCTTTCCTTAGGATTAGAAAATTTTCAAAAATTTATCTTCAACAAAACAAAACTTCTTCCAGAGTCAGTCAGGTAGATAGTAAAAGTGTGAGCTTCCTTTAATCTGAGCAGTATAAAGCTATGTAGAAGACCCTAGCAACAGAGTCCATCATATTCGACAGACAGCATTCCTACAGAATTATCATGCAGCCTCTCTCAGTAGCCTTTGTGCAAAGTAGCCGCAGAAGAGAAATACATTAAAAAGTCGCTTTAGATTAATCCATATGTGAAGTTCTCCATGAGGCTGATCTATCAAACACTGGTCTAAGATTCTACTGTTCCAAACATCCACTCAAAGTGACAAAAGGGTTCAACAACAAAGATTAAGATTACAACATGTATTTGCCCTCAGAATATTAAGACTGAGCAACATGTTCACTTGTTCAGTTAAGTCAATTTCTACTCACCCTCCCCATGAAAAAGTTAACTTTTCTTATTCAAAAGTGCTGCAAACAGCTTAAATATATCTTCACAAGCAGCCATGAAAACAAAGAGCCATGCATACGTACAACATATCTTAAAAGACTTGGTTTTGTAATAATAGAACTTTCTACTCAGGAGAAAAAATCCACACAAAGCATTGTTAGTATATGGAAGGAAAAAAATAAAGAACAATACCATGCACAACAGTTCTTTCCACTGGTGTATTGTATTTTTTTTATGTTTCAGCTGACATTAAGACCAGGTAGGCCTAAATATCTAGCTAGTCACAACAGTGACATTTTTTTCTCATGCATATACCAGTGAATATCTTCTGAATATAAGAGAAAAGCACCAGAGTTTAAACCTTAATGCATGTAACTGATACAGTAACAT
This sequence comes from Anarhynchus alexandrinus, assembly GCA_008711295.1. Lineage (NCBI taxonomy): Eukaryota > Metazoa > Chordata > Aves > Charadriiformes > Charadriidae > Anarhynchus > Anarhynchus alexandrinus. The sequence goes on from VUYV01000400.1 coordinate 398,029, forward strand.
GCCATTGACGTAACTGATTCAAACTTCTAAAGCACTTCTAAAAAGCTCATGACCTGACCTGAGAAAAACTTAGGTACTTTTGCATGCAGCTGCAGAACTACTATGAAGTTAAATTTCTTTTGAATGTTGCTCTAGCGCAACTCAGAAGCTGCCCCCTGAAAGACGTTCCCCATGAGAAAGCCTCAGATTATATTTGCATTGGGTAAGCTTGAAAACCTAATTTAGAAAGGACTTCTCAAAGTAATTTGCTATTAAGTCAAAGCGCAAACCAAAGCCACCAAAAAGCTACACTGAAGACAATTATCAACTGTAAATAATTATTAGAAAAGTAGACATGAAGAACAGTCTGAAGTCCCAGAAAGGCATATTTTATTTCTTTTAACTACACATACCTCTGCCCTCACACACCCCCAATATAAAAACAATATCAATTTGAGGTAGCAGAAGTTTTTGCATGTATGCATTGGTGCAGAATGCTTAATCACTTCACATTATGGACGTTGAATGATGAAAATTAAACTAAATTGTTAATGAACTCCATGCACAGGGATGTCTAAAAACACAGAACAGTTGACTTTAGATCATATATACAGAACAGGAGTTCAATGTTTAAATAAAGTGTATTTCTCTAGAAATACAATTTTTGGGAAATGGTGTTTTGACATTTTTAAACAATGTAAGACACTAACATTAGACGACTAGAAGACTACTGCAGACTAGAATAAAAATTTGCTTGTTAAAATTAAAAAGCTGTTGAACTATAAGTTGAGTATGCTTACAGCAAGCATACTTGCAAGAAGCACCATTAGTAACATCTTATAATGACATATAATCAAACTATAAGCTGTAACAGTTTTGGTTACAGGTTCTGAATGTAAACAAATTGGTTACTCGGTGAAAGTTCTCTGACCAGCTAAAGAGGACTTCATATTATACATGAAATATATACTCATAAGCAGTAGCTAAGGAGTTGGCTTTCTCATCTCTGTGTGCTCCTGGTTTTTAAAAGTGCTGTAGTTAACATACTGATAATCAGGAAATTGAATTAAACATTTCTAACGGAAAGGCTAAAAACATTCAAGCGTTTTACTGGATAACCTGTCTTGAGATTTTAAAGTATTATTTCATTGAAGTGGAAGACCTCAGGCACTAAGAGATATATTCTCTAAAAATAACAGGAGAATTTAATTTCTTTAGAAAAGGGGAATTTTAGAGATCCAGTGCGCATGTTCAGTAAAACTTTGACGGAGAAAGTGCAAGGCAGGTACCCTCAGAAAATAAGGCAAACAGAAGCCAAAAGCTTCAACAGGGTTATCCATTGTGCCAGCTCATATTAACACACTAAGGGCTAGAAACCATCTCCAATATGACAAATACAGCAGTCAGACACAATTTTAAGTACTCTTCTTCAGCATGCATGTTAATTATAAGCATTACTGAGCCAACTGCTTTGCCACAGTTGGGTTACTATCCATGCCTGCTAAAGTGTTTTTATCACACATTCAGTGCAGTATGCAAATACCTTTACTATCAGGTTGCAAGGAAGATGTGCTTGTCCAAAAGGCCATTGGATTAGATTTAAAAAGGCTAAAGTTAAATCCTAAAAAAATAAATTGTTTGGATATAAGTGTTTACCTGGAATTTTAAAGGGTAAAGCAGACTTATCTATGTTCTGGAAGCATTCCATAGTCATATTTCACAGTAGGAAATTTCATCTGTTAATTCTACACAAGCTTATCCAACCCATGTGAATAGACTGCAGTTATCACCTTCCACCACGTCACTTTATTATACTTTAGTTAATACACAGACAGTATGTCTTCATAATTCTGACACTAGTATGTAAATTAAAAACTATTATTTGAGTCTTGCACTGATGGGAAGCAACACATGAAGCCTTCAAAGAGAAGTACTCTACCATTAAAATGCTAGTAAATCCCATCCTTCTCACAAAGACACTTCAGCACATTATAGTGGTCATGTCGCAGCCACAACTTCTGCAAGCACATTTTTTTCGGACAGCGTCAGAAAATGTGTAACTGAGGATGTAATCACATGATCTCTTTTCAGGCTAAGGAAAGAGGCTAACATCTTGTGTTAGTTAAGCTACACAGCTGACATTGCAGAGGCTCATAATTAAGACTTTAAACAGATGTATAGAGAGTAGTTTTAGAATACCTGTCTGTTCAATCATAGGGATAATTCAAATTTGCTGTTCTCACACTTTTACACTCAGAGCAAAGGCCCAGGTACATACACTACCAATCCAAGTCTACCTATTTAAGTGTCAAAAAGTGAAGCCACAGCTCCTTCATTAAGCACGTAAGCCTGAGATTCAGGTACAGCACTTCACAGTTATAGCTCCTATGCCAAATCCTCTTTCTCACTAACAAAGCTCCATCCTGTATCACACTGTCATTTTTATATAGAAATAATTATGACTTAAAATTCACTCCTTTAGCTGAAACTCTTGAGAACATGTGAAGATATCAGTACCCACATTAGAACTGAAAGAAACTCCATATTAACGAGACAACAAAGAGTACTAAATAGCATAGAGATGACTGCTCAGTAAGTTGCATAGTTTAATAAATTACTAGTTCAGTTGACACTCACCTTTTTCCAGAATTCTAAATGAGAAGTTAGAGGGTCCATCTTGTGTTGAAGTAGGCAAGTTGTCTGCCTTGCTGTCTAGAGGCTTCTGAGGAGCACTAAAGCTTTTTGGTGGTTCAGAGACTTCCAGTTCTTTCTCTGCCGTGTTCTGAGACGTTGAAATATGGTCTTCACTCTTTCTTGGAGGATTAAAACTAAAGCCAAAGAGAGAACCGGTGGCTGAAGTGTTTCCAAATGTGAATGTCTTTGACTTTTCATTACTGAAAATGCTCTTGACAGATTCAGATCCAAATACAAACTTTGGAGGAGAAACCACTGTTTTTGGTGGTGTTTCAGAAGTGTTTGACACATCTGTGACCTCTACAGTTACATCGGAAGTATCATCACCATGGCTGAGGTCAGTTCTTTCTCTGGTAGTTTCTTCTAGTACAGCTACAGCGTTTTTACCACATGGAGATTCCTTCGGCGTATTGGCACGAGAAGAAAGAGGTGTTATCAGCGTGTCTCTCTCTTGGGCATGCTTTGCTTCATCAAAAATTTGTTTAAATGAGTCTGCAACATCTTGCAGCTTGAAACGTACAGCTAGAAGTTCTACTTTCCTTTCCCCATCTGCAAAGTCACATGCAGTCCATACCCATGCTCTATCAGATCCTTTCATTTGTTGCATATTCATATCTGGAGTTATTCTGTGATTGGCACAGAGTTTTAGTACTTGGTCACGTCTCATTACTATACGCACTTGTTTGTTGTCGTAGTTCTGTAGTATCTTGATATCCCCAATACCTCTCTCTTTCCACTGATTAGCATCTTTGTCATACCTGTAGAGCTTAGCTCTGTGACTGAAGACAACTTGCTCATTTTCCTCACCACTGGTCACTTCCACGAGGTCAGGCAGAGGTACCACAGGTTCAAAGTACTGCCCATCTCTCTCTTCTTCCTGAGTAACATCAGAATCTTCATCTGTGCCTACTGATGTTCTACTCTGGTTCTGTTTGGCAGGAGATTTAGATGGGCTCAAGGCAGACTTAAAGCTGAAACTAAAACCTGTGGTAGACTCTCCAAATCTAAACAGATTTTTCCTTACAGGGCTACTTGCAAGAGGTGATGCATATACAGAACTACTTACACTATCATCCAGTGCTTCTTCACGCAAGTCATAGTTATCCCATTCCAGAGTAGGCCCAGTACTTTCAGCATGTGGCTTTATAACCAGATCAGAAGTACTGCTGGCACAAACAGAGTTTACATTTTCCTCTTCTGACAGTTTAGTTTTGTCATCTGTCAAAAACGTTTTGAGATCTTTTAAGCCACACTTCATTTCTTCTGCTTTCTGTATAAGTTGAGCTGTCCTACCTGTATCAACAAGTTTATGGGGTGTCTGCAGTGGTATATCTAGTAGTAGCCTCTGACATTCTTCAAACTTCTGTTTGAACTCCTCAGCCTGCTCTGGTGTCTTAAATTTTGCTGCCAGGTGTTCCAACTTTGCATCACCATCAGAGAAGTCATTGGCCATCCACATCCAGGCTTTGTCTGAGCCAGACAGCTGTTTCAAGTTCATTGTTGTTGTTATCCAATGATTTGCACACACCTTCAGTACCTGCTCACGCCGCATTAATATTCTTACTTTGCCATTAACTTCATTTTTAAGAATCTTCAGGTTGCCCACCCCACGTTCTTTCCACTGGCTTGTTTCTGGATCAAACCTGAACAGCTTTACTCTTTGGGAGTATAATACTTTCTCATCTTCCTCTCCTGTAAATGGTTCTATTTTTTCAGGCATCTGAACTATAGGTTCAAAATGGATATCATCACTGTCCTCTGTCTTATACACATCATCATCCTTCTCGCCAGAGTCAGCTGATGTGTTTGCTTTGTGATCCATTTTAGAATCCTGTGAAGAAAACAGCTTTTCACCTGCACCTGAAAAGCCTTGGAAGTTAGGGTCTTTTTTGCCAAACTGAAAGCCGTCCCCAGGAGTACTTTTTGCAAGCTCAGCAAAAGTAAAAGTGCTGCTGTTTTGCCCAAAAACAAAGTCACCTTTCTCCTTGTTTGCTGTTTCTTGAAATTGGAATGTAATTTCGCTATCTGAAGGCAGTTCCTTTTTGTCTTTCCCATCAATGCTTTTTAAGAAGCCAGTTGTACACTCTTTCGATGGCTCATCTTTCTTAGCGGTATTTTTACTAGGCTCCTGTATCCCAAATTTAAATCCACTTGCAGACGTTGGCATTGAAAAACTAAATCCTTCCTTTGAAGACTTAGTTTCACTATCAGAAGGAATCTGAAACGTAAACGATGGCGTCTTGCCTTGCTCAGCATGACCAAACTTAAAGCCCTTTCCTAAGAAATCACACTTAAAGCCTGTTCCCGACTGTCCTCCAGCAGGTTCTGATAATTTACTTTTCAAGCCAAAAGTAGGAGTTGATGAAGCATCACCAGCAGGCTTAGCAGATGGATTTGGTGTTTGGCAGGCTACACAGGCTGGTGAAGAACCTTCATTCCTCACAAGGCAAGTACTACAATCCCACTGCCCTTCTTTTTTAGTAAAAAGCCCTTCAAATCCATTTTTCTGTGGCTTACTTGCATCAGCAATGGAACCAAACCTGGGAGCAGGGGATGCCTGAAGAGTAGGTATAGGCACATTTGATTGACTTTGTGATTTAGGATTCTGACAAGATTGACAGTTCACATCTTTTGCTTCATTTTGGACTAGGCATACAGAGCAGTCCCACTGACCTTCTTTTTTAGAAAAAGCAGTTCCCAAGTCATTTTGAACAGCCTTTGGAGCAACTGCTTGGCCAAATTTAAAGGAAGTTTGTTGACCAGATACCACTGTATTAGTATTGTTTGGATTCTGACAGGCAACACACTTGGAGACAGTGGATTCGTTTCTTACTAAACAGACACTGCAGTCCCATTGACCTTCCTTTTTCGCAAAAGCAGATCCAAATTTGTCCTGCACAGTATTACCACTGGCTTTGAAACTTGCAGCAGAGTCAGTTAATGGGGCACCATCTGGATTTGGACTTTGACATGATACACAGTTCTTTGCAGTTGCTTCATTTGGAACTAAACATACTTTACACTCCCATTGATCCTTCTTCAAGAGATGCTGCCCAAACCCACCAGAAGAATAGGCTGGCGGGGCTTCCTTTCCAAATGAAAAAGTGGTAGAGCTAGACACAGTTGATGTAGCTGTAAGGCTGCCTTTCCTATCAGATTCACTGCTTACCCCATCTTTCGGGAACTGAAAGCCAAAGTTCAGGGCCCCAGAAGTGGATCTGCTAGGCTCCTTGATGTCCTGATTTGTTGTTTCTTTTGCAGTCCCATTGCTCTGAGTCACAGATGTGTCAACATTTGATCCCAAGGTTTTTAAAATATTCTGAGACTCCTCAAATTTACTTTTGAAAAGCATTGCTTCCTCAGGTGTTTTAAATCTAATTGCAAGCTGTTCTGGTTTTGGCAACTCGTCTGCATAATCTAAAGCATGCCACACAAATGACTTATCTGATCCAGCATTTGGAGTTAATTTCATATCAGTATTTATGTAGTGATTTGCACAGATTTTCAGCACTTGGTCCCGTCTCATTAAGAGACGAAATTTGCCAGATACTTTATGTTTCAGTATTTTCACATTTCCAATACCCCTTTCTTTCCATTCTTTCGATTCTGCATCAAAACGAAAGAGCTTGGCTCTGTTGCAGAAGAATTCTTCTTCATCTTCCTCACCTGTCTTTACTTCAATCTTGTCAGGGAGTGGCACCACAGGATCAAAATGAGGACCATCATCATCCTCATCTCCACCATGGGTGCTTCCTCCCTCTGTTTCATGACTTCTGTTGGCCAAATCTGAATTTGAAGTCATAAATACAGGCTTGCTTGGTTCTTGGACGCTAAACATATCGCTCTTCTCAAAACCCAGGTTTTTGTGTGTATTTTGTCCCATGCTTTCTCTAAAAGAGATGCCTGCAATATGTTTATTGCCGAAATTGAAGACATTTCTTTGACTATTTAAGTGATCGTTAACTGGTTTTTGTTCTACGTATCTATCATCCTGTACAGGTTTATCAGATGTCAGAAGACCCAAGAGGCTTTCGTTGCTATTATGAGGTGTATTAGCAGGCTGCGTTGCAGAAGAAAAGGTAAAGTCTCCATCATTAGACTTGAAGTTAGTGTTGAATTTAAAAGTTGCTGGCTGACTTGGCTGTGCTGGCATTGGCAGAGATGTTTTTGATCCTTCTGCTGGTCCTGGCTGTCCAAATTTAGATTTCGGAAATTCTATCCCTTTTGGTTCTGCAGGTTTTAAAGTCAGTGGCGCGACTGAAGGCTTTGTGAAATAGCCTGGTTCAGGCAATGGTGGATTTGTGCTTGCCGGTGGAACACTGTAATTGTAGTAATCATCACCTCCACGAGGAGAAATGAGTCCAGTAGCAGGAGAATCGAAACGCAGAGGTGTGCCATAGATTTCTTGGGAAAACATACAAGCAGAAGTGTTTTGCAGAGGTGGTGTATGCATTGGTTGTTGATAAGCATATATATGTTGCTGAGGTGTAAGTCGGTTCATGCCATAGACAGGAGCCTAAAGAAAAAGCAGAAAACAATTGCTTTGCTTATTATAGCAACAGAGAGGACAAAGTCTTACTGTGCTGAAGACCACATAGTATGTCCTCTTAAAAGCAGGGCATACTTTCATACGAATTTACATCTAAACTAATTTTAACTTAAACTAATCAGTTTAAACTAAATCTTGAAGGGCATGAGAAAAGAAGCATTGAAAAAAGGGGCACAAGATGAGTGGGTTATTTTATTTTTTTTTTAATGAAAAAATCCCTGAAAACCCCATTCTCTTTTGCCATACTACGTGGGGTGGGGGGTGGTGAGGGGGAATAATTAACTACTATCACACATACCCTGTAGGGGACACGTACTAACATATTACAGACGTCTTTTGCTGGCTTTCTCTCCCAAACCCCACATCCCCAAAATTAGGCAGAATGAGAAATTATCAGTTTATCCCTAGCAGTCCAAGATTACGAAATAATATTTAAGTAACTGCAATTACATGCAACTACATATAGAATCAAAAGCAGTCATTTTTGGTAAGTCGTTGGAACTATCTTAAGTGGATAGATTTGTTCTCACCTTTGTTGGTGTTACATTGGTTGCGGCAGTTCTGAGAAGATACTGAGAGTTATAGGCAGGTGACTGGCTGTAGTATACAGACGGGCCAGTGGTAGCAACTAAAAAGGAACATCAGGAAAATTGTTTATACGTGATTTTTTTTGTTATTGCTTTGAATGAACTCTCCCCAGCAATAGGTTTTTAATTCTGAATCACTAAAACATTTCTGCAATACTTTCAGAAGTCTTACTTGGTTTAGCTAAGTGATTAGATAAAAATTCAGCAGCAACTTACCCGTTAATGGAGATTCATGAAGATTTTGACCTCTCTGATAACCCTCTGACATTGTATCTGTTCCATAGCTTTCAGCAGGCCACCGATGAGATGATGCATTTGAGTTGGAATTATTAAGTTTCATTTCTTGCATTTCATTCTGTCAAGACAGCGTGCCAAGAGTATAAGTATATATTACATAGGTATTTGTATAAGAAAGCATAAGGAATGATCCCTACCCTTTTTCTATTTAAAAACATGTTCAAGCTCGGGAGGGGGAAGGGGGGAATAAAATCAAGAGGTACCTGCCAGAATCATCCAAGATCTGCCCACACAGCACAAAGTACTAAGATTGTATTCTAAAGCCAGAAGTAAAAAAAAAAACCAGAGCCAAGTAGATGAGAACCAAGCTGGTGAACGCAGAACTCTTTCTGCACAGTCCTTAGAAGAGTTGCCTCTGCACCCCTGCCCAAGTCCCAAATAAGAGTTTTTAAGCAAAAGATTTACTCTTGCACTCAACTTAGGCAGATATTTACAGAAGACAACTCCACTGATTCAAGTAATAGTCTAGGAACTCTAAGTTATCCCACGCTCTAACTTCACCATAACTAAAAGATCAACTGTTTTTCACTGAATATGGTGACAAAATTGTTTACCTTTAAAGCTTCCACTTGCTGACAGATCATTTGAAGTATAGCTCTGTGATCTTCTGCCCACTGAGGAGGAGTTTTAGGAGAAAACTAGAAAAAAAAAAGCTAATTGAATCTCGTGATTTTTTTATTCAAACATAACAATTCCCTGAAATAATAGCTGGCTCATATACCTTGTAGCTCTTAGTTGGTGAAAGAGAGAACTTAGTTGGTGATGGAGTGGAATGTTTCATCTCTGAATCTACAGCTCGTGACAGACCATTTCTGAAGGCAGGACTCCCCTCTTCACCATTCTCGCCAAGTTCCTGGATCACTGTATCTAGCATTTCCCTCACTGTTTCAATAGACACCGGCAGCTAGAAAGTTATTTGAAACATGAGTCATGATTGCAATTCTCCCTCAGAGCAAGACACACTCCATTCATAATTCTGGCTGAATAAGTCACAAGGCCTTCATTACACAAATACTGATTTTCAGCAAAGGTCTAAATCTGTTAAGATTAACGTAAGAAAACAATTCACAAAAACATTAATTCTATTTTTTCAAATTATCAATCTCTATAAAAGACAGTGGCAAAAGCTATTTGTTTACATTAAAGCTTTCATCCACAGAGTAGTCAGAATATCGCATGACCTGGAAGGTCACAGAAGCTACCCAGAGTTTATCAACCCACTGCTGTCAAGCAGGTTATTTGTCTTGAGCGAACAAAGTTTAACCTGCCTTAATGCAAAGCCTGGTCTAAAAAAGCTAACATCAATACAAACTTTCATTTTGTAACAGTAACTAAAGGCACTGCACCTCTTGAAACAAGTTTTTAAAGCAAGAATGACTTACTTTCTCAGTTACTGACATATCTGAGGAGCTTTCCTCAATGATCTTCATTAGATAATGCCTGCTTTTAAGAAGATAGGTTTTGCGTTCTTCTTGTTCTTCTGGCAGCATGGTATCGTTTTCAACCTCTTCTGCCTTTCTTTGGAAGATCTAAAGAACAAGATGCAGGTTAATCAGGATGTCACAAGGCAACTGAATAAAGCACACAAGGCAACTGAATAAAGCACACAAGGCAACTGAATAAAGCACACAAGGCAACTGAATAAAGCACGGCATTTCACAGTAATGCAATTTATAAACTTACCATGGCAAGATTCCAGTATGAAACCACATTCTTAATAGCTTCAAATGCTAATAATGCATCATCAGTTTTGCCATCAACTGCATCCAACATTGCAAATGCTATACGTGCCTCTTCTTCATATGCTGCAACCTGAAAGACCTATGAAGAAAGTGAAAGACCACTCATACCTAACAATGGAATGACACACCCATTGTTATTTTTCTTCCTATAATACAGGAAAAATACTTTTCAAAGAAAGTTGATACTAAGGATATTCAGTGCCTTCCAATCATATGCCTAGTTTAAAAGGTAAGAATAAAGTTTTAAGGAGAGATTTTTTTTCCTCTTTTATCAGACACTGATACTATCAAATCTCATAATTAAGTTTTACAGTAAATACAACATAAGTTGTACTACGCAGAGAAAAATCCCATAGCTACGTGTCTGACATAGACCCTCTCTTAACTTCAACCTTGGCTCAATCAATCTACCTGAATGTCTACGCTATGGAAGTGTTTAAAGAGAGGATCAGTAGGTTCAGGAATACTCCTCTTCTTTTTAATAATTTCCAGCATAGGCAGAACTTTCTTCCAGTAGTAGACACTTCGTCCAATGTATTCCTTCTGGTCATAGAAGGAGTTAAGGCTAATGCCCTGGTGAAGAAAAGGGAATAGAAGCACATATTATTTCAACAAACTCAAGTCAAAATGCTATTCATACATATCCTTCTCCTGTTTTCTTGCAAAGTTACAAAAGCGTTTCTCTGCCACTTGAGATAAACCTCAGGGGGTTTATCTCAAGAGCCACGTAAAGTAACATACATGTAGAAAACAACACTACAGTTTAAGACAGAGTACTTTATAGGGTGACTAGAACAACCAATTCGCCTGACAAAATAAACAACAGTTCTAATAATACATTTTCCTCTGATTCCCCCCCCCAAGTCTATTTATAGTTTGGAAAATAAGGGAGAAAAACATCCTGGCTTCTACATATTTAAAAATAATCTCAGCTTACTGTTTTTTGCAGGCTTTTTGCCCAGTGTATAATTAAGGCAGGTTGAAGGCCATGCTTCCCCAGTGTTCGCAGAGTACTTATTCCGTGCTGTACGATAAGCCTCAGTTTTGCTGCTGTTCCTGGTCTGAATATCAGAAAAAAACATTCCTTGATTAGTATTCTCTACTTTTTAACTGTTCATATGTCATTTGCTTGATGAATATAGCCTGCAGTTTTAGTCCTAACCTGCCTCTAGTTTAGAAATGCATTGTTAGAAATGAAAACTCCATTTTTAGAAATCTTTCAAGCGTATCACGTCCCTACTACAACAAAGCTTCAATGTCCAAAATATGTCAAAAAAGAAATTTAATTTTATAAGAATATATTGGGACCAATCCAAGCTGCTGTACAGAAGCTGCCTAAAGGCTTGGTCAAACATTTCCAAACTGAAAAAGCCTTACGTTGTTTTTCTCTGAATAAGAGTACGAACGGCATCCCACCAGGATCTTTGCTTTTCGGTATAGAGCTGTTTGCACACTGGCAATGGTAAGAATTGAGGCTGATGTGCACCGTAGTGAGAATTAAACTTCTCTTGCAATTGTAAGTTGCTAGTGAATACCACCCCAAGTAGAAATACCTGTTTTTGTAAAAATAAATAAATAAAATGTATTAAATACAAAAAAACTTAATTTGTATAGTACATTTAAGAACTTGGGAAGTTTACTTACTTCAAGGTCCAATAGGCAAATGGATTCAGGAGCATCTGTCTCAAGTCTCGATGTTTCTTGCGGCAAGTGAAAAAGCTGTTTTAACCATTTGCGCATTGGAGGTAAGACTGACATAGAGTTCCACTGCAAGCCAAGCCACACAAGGTGCTGAAGACTGCCATTGTGCATTCGAACAGCACCTATGCAAAAACAAAGTTGGATGCAGATGTCAACTTCCTACAAGTCAGCAAGACCTGTTATCTGATCAAAGCTCAGGTTTCACATTTCACTGTCAGAGCAGCCAACGACACTTTGCAGACCAATGACCATCAAGATTGCAGCTTTCACTTACGAAAGATTACAAACTTCAAATTAGTTAAACATACCAAGTAGACAGTTCATCTGAGTGCTCAAGCCATCAACCCCTTCAGCTTCTGAGGGGGTGACTCTCAGATTTCCTTTCACTTCCATCCTCACCATATTCAGTCCAATAGGCAACTCTTTTTAGCAAACCTATTTAACGTCACCAAAATCTTTACAGAATTATTCAAGAAGCACTTCTTTACTTTGCAACAAAGTCTAAGTCTTGCCTAAGACATTAAGGAAACTTTGGACAGCTATTCCATGTATTTGTCTTTTGGTGCAATATGAAATATTCGTAGAAGAGCTTCTGGTACAGAAAGTTGTGTTAAGTTTCAGAAAACAACTCCTCTTACCAACGTCATATTTATTAAGTTCCACTTGAACTGGTGCTTGTGTACTGACATTTCCAATATCATCTGTGCCAATAAAAGATCTCTCTCTAGAAGCTCCACTCTCAAACAGGCTATCAAACAATGTAAATGAACCACTCTTGTTTGCAAAAGATTCCACAATCTCTTTAAAGAAGTCTTGCTTGCCATGGCTTAAGTTCAGCAGCATGTGACCTAGAAAACAGAAGTATCGCTTCACATGAATAAAGCAGTGAACATAAGGAAAGCATTATTTGATACATTGAACTGTCCTTGCTATCAAAGGCTGGGTGGGAATCAGGATTTCCCCTCATGAAACCTACAGATTGTTAAGTTATGTTCTCCCTGTAATTAGGTCAGTGTTTCAGCACATAGGCTTTCCAAGCTTTTAGTGACTACAATGGCAAGGCATTTGTAAATCCAGGTCTTTGGGAAAACAAAGCCATCTTCTTGTTATTACTATTCTAGGAGCAGTGCAACTTTCCTTAAAATAAGTAGCTGTAATACAAGTAGAAGTGTCTTTATCAAATTCCATTCTGACACAATTGAACCTGATGTCTTGTGGGTTGGTTTGTTTTCATCTAGGACCAGCAAGAGTTTGTAGACTGAAAAATTGTCTATACTTTGCAGTAAAAAGAGAAAAGCTCATGAACAAGTAAGAGGATGGAAGGATAGGGAAACTAATATTTTCTTATCCTCTTGGGGCTAACAACACTTGCAAAATAATATCAGCAGGTAGAAGCCATTTCCAGTAGATTAAGAGACCATAAAAGTTAAATTCTATCTTAGTGTGCTAGAGAGGCAAAAAAGGAGGAAAAAACCACACTTGAAAAAAGAGAACACACTGTACTGGCATGCTGAAGAGGAGAAAAAAAAACAAACAACTTTAGGTGTCAGGATCAAACTACTGGTTTGTTTCACATATGTAGTGAAAATCTAGAAAGTTTTATTGCATATTGAAGTGTTAACATCACATTTTAAGATAACGAATGTGTTCTTCAACAAACCACTTAGCTCTAGTAACGATTAACTAATGAATAGTTACTATTAGTTACTAGTTACAAGACTAAAATGGAACTATGTAGCTATTTTTATTAATTACCAGACTGGCTTTTCCGATCACAGGCCAACATTTCTAGCACATCTTGTCCGATTTGATCCCCCTTTATTAGTTTTGACTTTGGTTTAGGAACCTAGTGAAGTAAGGAGAGACTTGTTACAGTTTTTTCACAGTACAAGTGGATCATTTAAATTAGTCTCAAGAATTAGGAAACAAACTTTTTAGCATTGGAAAACTATAGGAAAAAAATACATAATTCATTTTGAAAGTATTATGTCACATAATCCGAGGGGGTGGGAAAGGGGAAGCCACCCAAAACCCAAAGCCACCCAAAAGGTGGACAGTTATAGCTATTGCAAGTAGCATTAAGCGTGCACAAGAGCAAGTAATGCCTGGAATGCAAGCAGTGGCATAAAAAGGACAATAAATTTTACTTACTCATAAGGCAAAGAATTAGGCTTGCTTTTTTTCGTTCTGCTGTCTACACAAGTATATGGGCACTATTCAGTTCATCCCCTTCCCTCCCTATAGCAATAAGCCTAATACTTAACATATGTGTTCAGCTGTATTACAGAAAAGGGAATATACTGTAGGAAACAAACTCACTAGCCCTTAAGAATCAGGTTACTCTGACAAGGGAAACAGCTGAAGATACACTTTTACCCTATTCATGTCATTTGAAACGTTTTAAAGAATTGTGCAAGAGTAGGGTTTGGTGAATGAGGACGAAGTCTTTCTTTAGGCACACAAACACTAGTTCATCTCAGGAATGCAGGAGTTCAACATGTGTACAGAAAGAACATTTCAAGAACTGCATCAACTAAAGGCATAAACTGAAAAATTACTTACCTGGAAACTTATCAGATAACACAATGCTGCTAGTTCACACACAACTCTCCACTGTGCCTCATTGTGCTGGGCCATTTTCAGTAGCAAAGTTCCGGCATGCATGTATAGCTGTCCTTTCATTTCCACAAAGGTACGAGACAACTCATCAGCCCCATTCACATATGGTTTCACTGACTGAAGCACACGATCAAAACTGAAATGTGGAGAAGACTCATTCTAAACAGAGTCCTGGTAAAAGCTATAACAGATGGTTTTGGTTGATGCTACTTAACTGTGAATCGAGTAACTTAATGAGTCAATGGTTAGTACTGTCTCTGTTGCTTAAACCTGAGTTGCACTAGAAAGTACAATAATGGTCTCAAACTCCCAAAGCTCGCAACTTAGTTTACTGAAGTAAAACATATTAAATATTACCTAGATATTTACAGTCTTTTTCAGCACATCTTTGCACAGCTACTTTCAAAACTATTCTCCCAAACCACGCAGATAAACTTGTTCACTATTGCAGATTTGGAGACATACAGGAGGCACTAGTCACTCTGCTCTTCCCTTTCCTTCCTTTATCAGAAAGGCCCAAAATACACTTAGACAGGCTCTTCAAAAGCAGAAGATACTGTAGAAATCTGAGTAGCTGTAGGCTAGTACACAATCCCACTCAGGAGAGGCCTTCCAGAAAACAGTTAAAACACACTTTCAATTACCTGACAAAACTATAATGGCTATTAGCATTGCCATAATCTGGAAGTGCTTCAGATGTAATCACCTTGAAAGGCTCTAATGAAAAAGCAGCAAACCCAAGATGTTTTTGGTCAATATTAGAGGAGAAAAAGAAACAAAACATACTTGGGCATTAAGTACTCCTCATCCATTGCCTGCATTGCTTCAAATACTCATCCAAGATTAACAGACCAAAGAATATTGTTTTACAAAAGACAATATAACAGCCATTGCATAATTGAGAAACAAAGGTAGGTCAGTAAAAGCCACTAAGAAAGGGAAGACAACAGAAAGGAAGGAACACAGATCTTAACCAATACAATGACTACAAACATTACTCTGTACTACTCTAGGTATGCTACAGATGGTATGTCTTGAAGTCAGCTGGCTCAGCTGACCCTATAACACCATCAGTTTTCCCTGAAGGAGCGTTCCTACTGCAAGCGGCTTCCTCCTGCCCAGCTATACTATACACCTAAAGTTCCTAATTATTGCAGTATGCGTTGTGTTAATTTAGATACAATTTAATTTTAGCTGACTATTCAAACAAGGCTTGCATCTCAGTCAAAAGATAGCTCGAGGTTCAAACCCAGTAAGAACCATTCTTAGTGGCTAGTTCAGAGAATCTCCTCTCTCATCCATAAGCAAGTTAAGCAGTGAAATCAAAGCTTGGTAGGTGTTCTGTGGCCCAGAAGAAAAGAGAAAAAAAAACAAAACAAAAAAAAACCCAAACAAACAAAAACCCCCAAAAACAACAACAAAAAAACCCAAAACCAAAGCAACCCACCCAATTCTTAGAGAATGGTTGGGTTTTTGTTTGGGTTTTTTGTTTGTNTTTTTTTAATACAGGAAAGTTAACACAGTACCTTTCAAGCGTCTCTCTGCATTCCTGAACATCTCTAGAAGAAAGTGTCATTTTGACAAAGCTGGAGTAGGCCAGCAGATGATCTTTCTTGATAGCTCTCCAGTTATTTTTATCGGACTCCAAGTCTTGTAAAGATTCCAGATATTCCTAAAGAAGAAAGTTCATCACAGGATAAGGAACAGTCATCCTTCCCTGAAGGCAAGGGCAGTACTTCTCCAAAACATATTAGTAGCATTTACTGCATAATCCAGTTTCACAGGTGAGACCTCAACATATTCTTCAGCAGCAAAGTTCCAGGGAACTATTTGCCTGAGCAATTTTACCCCTAATGGAACTGCCGTATCTAACTCAGCTTTTAGAGGTTAGAAATTCAATAGCTCTATAAGGTTTAATTTTAGGGAGAAAATTCCAATTAAAAAACCCAAGTATTTTGTAATTCCACTGGTTTCAGTGGACTTGCATTTGAAGGAGTTAAATCACTTGAGAAATAGCTGCTAGAGTAATGACACTAAGAGAAATAGACCAGTTAAAAAGATATGGAAGACTATCACAGGATCAAAATATGATTAAACACCTCAAATGTCTCTACAACACAGGAACACCATTCCAAGCTTGACTGCAAAGGTATTTTCTTCTGCGCCTCCTGACAATGGAGTACAGCATCTCTTAATCTATTATTTGAACGGTAGAGCGCAACTAGTCTGATGTTTATGTAGACATCATCTGGTCTTGCATAAAGTTCTGCTTGAATCAAGTCAAAAAGCTGATTCCATCCATCTTCACCTTTGCAATCCAATAACTGCTCCTGTTAAACATGAAGGCAATATGTTAACATCTCACTTCCCACAAGTCTTTTCAGCAACTACAGTACCAGTTTTCTTTCCTGCACTACGTAGACTACATTACTCAAACTACACTACTGTTAACAGGTTTCAGGTATTACATAAAGTACATAAAGCCATAGACTACCTTGCTTAAAAAAAAACAGACATCTTAAGACTTTAAGGTCATTGCTGCCTACTTACACAAAATTAATATACCTGTGCAAAAGTGAGATTGCATGACTGAAAGCATTTACACAGTATTTGGAAATTACAGCATTTCTCACATTCTGCAGAGTTGATCATAATACAGATTTAAAAAGCAAAAAAGCAGCATAGAGCAAGAAAGCCTGGGCTCACAGGCCTGCTACCTTCCTGTCAGTCACACAATAGAAAGATCAAGTAGTGCCTATCTTAACTTCTTGGATGTGATAACTAACACAGTTTCCCAGCATTTTTGAAGAGGATTAACCTTGAAACATTAAAAAAGGTATGAAAGCCTGTAACTGCAGCTTTTTTGAAAGCTAGATAAAAATGTCAGACTGCAAGGAAAGTAACATCTAATAGAATTAATATTAAAGATTCTAAAATAATTTAGCCAGGAGGAGTTTTGCGTGAGGTGACATGCAAAAAGCACTCCAGTCAGACGCTGGAAGTTTTTTTTAGGCCACAGAACAGAGGTAATTTGGAATTTACCTTCAACCTGTAAACAGCAGGACTCCCAGGGAAGAGCTTAGCAGCCCTCTCAACCCAGTATTTTGCTCTTCCATCAGTAATGTTGTTATTGCATAGTAATTCTGCA
This sequence comes from Anarhynchus alexandrinus, assembly GCA_008711295.1. Lineage (NCBI taxonomy): Eukaryota > Metazoa > Chordata > Aves > Charadriiformes > Charadriidae > Anarhynchus > Anarhynchus alexandrinus. Next base: position 415,345 of record VUYV01000400.1, read on the forward strand.
ATCTTCAATACAAGATCTTTCTGTGTTGGGTTCAAATCCACAGAACGCTAGTTTTCCCCATGAACACAAAGGAGGACAAAAGAAAAATAAATCAACAACTTAATCGTATGATCCATATAAAATAGGAGTTATCCCCCCACAAACAGACCCAGCAATTCAAATTAGTTAGGTCTATCAATACAGAATATACTAAGAAAAGCCTGTCTAAATGCCACGACTAGTTTACAGCACCCAGATACAACTGCTGGAATTTAGAAGAATGTATGAAAAATAATGCAAGAGACAGCTCCTCTGCATCTACCACTAGCTACTGCTATACACAGGTTGTAGGACTATAAGGACCTCTAGTCTAGCCGGACGTGGGCACTTTTAATAAAAAACAGTTAAGACACACAGTTTAAGAAGTGTAATAGCAGTTCATGGAGTTGTGTTGGCAACCAGACTTCTGAGCACATCATCTCCCTCCCCCAAACCAGAACAAAGACATTCCGATTGGGAATTTGACATTTATATGCTTGCCTAATCAAAATTAGATTTGCCCCTCCCTTCTGCCCCTGACCCTCCAAAACCAACCAAACAAAAAAACCACTAGGCCTATAGTCTTCTAGTAGCAACTGGATTCCTGTTGTCATCACAGTCCACATGAAGGAATTCTACAACAGTCACAAATCCTTAGTCCAAAGGGTAATGTATGACCCTTGGGAATAATGGGAAGAATTTAACAGCAAGTAGCACAAAGATCAAGTCCAGAATAAAAACCAAAGAATCAACTTAAAAATATACTATTGAAGCAAGTGGTATTAAGTAAAGAATCTCCTCTGCAGCGCTTCATATGCTTTCCATTGTTAAATGTGTATAAATAATACAGTTTTTCCAGGAACACATTTTCTTCTGTGGGTTTGAGAACGTCCAGCACAGAAGGATTTTAAAAGTCCATTTACAAAGGAATAAAGCAGGACATTAGGGGTCAGTGTAGTACTTACCTTGTAACACCCAAAAGCTTTTTCTATGTTATCCTCAGCTTCGTAAATTTGTCCAAGAAATCTGTGTGCTTTGGGATCTCTCTCTTGTACGTTGAGGTATGTAGATATATACCTATGGAGGAGGGAAAAACTAAGTTACATGACCAATATTTTTCAATAATACTCCCTCCACTCCAGGCTATAATGATAACTTAATCTGCCATACAGGAAGTATAGACATATCTTGTTCCAGGTACCTTGTCTGGACCTTAAAGTAAGAAGCAACATTGTTTTATATGTACAGATGCTACTTACTTGCCAGCAAGTATTTGTTTGTAAAAAAAGCAGTAGTTCGCAGAAATGGTAAGAACTACATACTACAATGAGAAAAAACAGCCATTTCAACCAGATAGTTTTTTCAGTACCATATAACTAATCTTCTTTTAAGTTGTTGTTTTATAAAGATTTAAATGGCACTCAATACCCAAATTTACTGCTACCTTAAAACAGCATGGTATTGATCTTGGTTTCTCTGGTCTACTTCATTTAACTTTTCTCTTACACTTTGGAGAACAGAAAAACAAATATACATCAACGCATGTTACCTTTTAGCAAGTTCATACTCTTTTATTTCAAAATACAGCTTAGCAAAGAGGAATCCTTTCATCGATTTCTGAAGGAGAAAAAACATGACATATACTTAAGATTTTAAAATAATTCAATAGGGTGACCCTTCTTTTCAGCAATGCATAATACTTTTAAATGACTGAATTTGACAACTAGTTATCAGCTCAAATCCACTCCTCATATTTAAAGGTTTGTTTCTGAAAGATGTAGTATTAAAAATGAAAAGATTAAGAGTTTTTGCTACAGTTGGCAAAGGCTATTAGGCAAAACAGATATTACAAGTGAAGCAAGCAACAAGCCCTTATACATCTGGCATTTCATAAACACTTCTGATTAAAAAGAGTGGAAGAATAGGGTCAGCTACATATAATCTCTTTTGATGTAATGTAGCAAAGAAAAAAACCCCTAGAAACAAAGAGAGATCTGACATTTAGCCCTGCTATAGTATACTGTCATGAGACACTATTGTTTAAATATACTTGAGGAAAAAGCAGTTTCTACCTATGTCATTCACAGTTTGGGTAAGAAACGTATTTATGCAATAGTATATTTCTGATGTTGTCAGCCTAAAATAACTTGAACATACACACTTTAGCTGCAAAAGGTGAAACATCTCCAAAGGTATTTTTTAGAAGGATAGAACAAGGAAGCAACAAAGGCAAAACAAAAAGAAACACAGAGAGCAGGCAGAGGGCAAGATGGCAGAAGCACAAACAGGGGAGAAGAGTGAAAGGAATAAGCTAAAAAAACAAGTCACAAGCAACACCTCAAGGTAGAAGTGAACCAGACAGAAATTGAAAGCTTGAGCTCCCGATATCACTTCAAAAGCAGATTTTGATTGTGAACCAAAAAATACTGGAACTAGTTACATCTATGATTCCAAACAAGCATGTACATTTTGAATACATTTGAATTACTAGTCTCTCCCCCTCTCCCACCCATGCTGTTCATGCAAAATTTTAAAAAGTGTTTTAGAATGAAACCAGGCCTCCTAAGATACTTCAAGTTTTCAGTCTGTATTTTTGAAGTATGTTATAAAAAGGAAACACCAAAATATGTCAGAGTAGAGTCACACTGGCATCTCCTTTTAAATACGGATGAAAAGAAACCTCAAAATAAACACTTTGCATCCTTATAAGCACCCCCGCCAAATCAACACAAGAAAACTAGTAACTATTTCCACCATTGACTGTGCTATACAATTAGTTGTAAGCATTACTCAAAAAAATCCCAACAACAAACAAAACAAAACTAATTATGCATCAGTTGGTGGCCTTAAGTACAACAGAAGGAGAGAACTTTTTTCTTTTTGCTGAGTTTAACAGGAATATCAAAACAATTAAAAAGCATTTGATTCTGGCAGGGATGCACTTGACGTGTTCTGGTCTAAAGAGCACTCAAGTCAATTTAAGTCACAGGACAACTTTGTTGCTATTGGAAAAGGTACAAACAATGACGGATGTACACAGGCCCTGGATAAAGACCCTACTGCATAATGGTGAACGTGGATGCATTCATGGAACACAACACACTGCTGAACGTTCTACCTCCGCAATAAAATCAATTCAGAGCAGCAGAACAGGATCTTTCAGGATTAAATAGCTCCTATGAATTGCAACAGACTGCTCACTGTGACCTGTATACCATTTTCCATTATATCTGGAAAACGGTAACCAATCATGCAGAGTTCCTCATCTTCTGTTCAGTTAAAAAATACAGTATGAAAATTATTTTCTCCCAGTTCTCTCTCTTAATACTGTTATTTTGCAAAGCAGTCACACAGACAAGAATATTAATCACATGGCACATAAAAGAAAACTGAAAGTGTCTCACATGTTCCCTATTTCAGTTCTTAATATTTCTAAAAAGGAGAAACTCAGGAAACTTAGAAACTACACTCTCACAAGACAGAAGAATTCTGTACTTAGTTTGTGGGCTCTTCAAAGCTAGACTAGGGTTTACCAGGTGTAAAAGGTAGGTGCACAGCGATAGTTAACCACTGCACCTGGTCAGGTAAAGCACCTCCCACCTCCAGTAAGCGAAACCCCAATGCCCTTCCTCACAGCAGCTTCCCCTACCTCACTCGACTTACAGAAACCCTGAGTAAATACGGACTCAAGAAATACTCCCAGAGACGCTGTAACCCCCTTTTCCTCTCACCGCCAGGGATGAGGAAAGGCAGAGCGGACCCAGCCCTGGCACCGCAGCGCCCCAGCAAAGGCAGAAAGCAGCCACCTCCCCCCCCCCCCCCCCCCCCCCCCCCCCAACCCCCCCCCCCCCCCCCCCCCCCCCCCCCCCCCCCCCCCCCNAACGCCCCCCGGGACCGGGGCCGGCAGGAAGGGCAAGGCCGCGGAAGATCCGTCGGCGACCCCCGGCGGGGCCCGCCGCCGGCAGCGCTCACCTCTCTGGGAGAAGGCGCGGCGGCCTGCACGGAGGCGACGTACCGCTCCACCTCGGGCTTCGTGCGCCTCATCATGGCGCCGCGGCGGGGGCCGCGCCCGGCCTCCTTCCCGGCGGAACGCTTTCCCCGCCGGTCTTCGCCCGGCGCCTTCGGAAGTGGAAGGAAGAAGGGAAGGAGGAAGCGACGACGGCGACAGCAGCGGCGGCCGCGCGTTACGCAAGTTCCCGCGCAACCGTACAGGGCGCACGGCCCCGGCCAGCGCGCAGGAGCCGCCCCGCGCCCTCCCCCCCACCAACGGCCGCGAGGGAGGGCGGGGGGGCGGCGGGCGCCACTCTCCGCGCATGCGCCGGCC
>VUYV01000400.1:422018-537136 GCA_008711295.1 Anarhynchus alexandrinus
TCCCTGGAGGTGTTCAAGGCCAGGCTGGACGTGGCCTTGGGCAACCTGGTCTAGTGGGAGGTGTCCCTGCCTATGGCAGGGGGGTTGGAACTCGATGATCTTCAAGGTCCTTTCCAACCTAAACCATTCTATGATTCTATGATTCTATGATTCAGTACTGATCCAGCACTGAAGTTAGACCTGCTTTGAGCAGATGGTTGGGCTAGCTGACCTCTAGCAGTCCCTTCCAACCAACATTTTTCTGTGATTCCTCAGGCTTTGAACCCTCAAGTACCCTCAGATGCTCTCAGCCCTACATTGCAGGGTCTGAGATACACATGCTCATGTTCATGAAGTAGAAACCGCTACCTTGGTGAACTGTAGGACAGCGTTCACCATCAGGAACTTGGAAACAGAAAACAACCACATCCTGTGTTAGGGCCACAGGGCTACCACACAGTCAAGAGGAGACCTGCGGCTGCACAGCACAAACGAGGCGGCTGTGTTGTGGATGGATGTAACCCCAAGCAATGTGGATGTAAGCCAAGTCTCGCCGTTTAGTCTCAGGGTCAGGGACCCTTCCTGACTCCTTGAGCAATAAGGCTGTGCATGCACAGACTGAAGGAAAAGGTGTACAGTCAGTGTAACATGAAAAATCTAGAACAAGAAGGTACAATTTCAAGGAAGCATGGCTGAGTATGGTCTACTGAATCCACGGCATGGTCCAAAATCCCAACAGTGCTACCATGCTAGTTATGTAAAAGTTTTCTGGAGACATTTTAAGCTTTTCCAGTCTTTAACACAGTCAGGACTGCATTCAGTTACTGAACTGTTATGGCATTCAGTAACTACGTAGGATAAAATAGTTGAAAAATACCCTACCTAACACTACACTGGAAGTTTACAGTGACAGTTTCATTACGATGAAAGGAGAGGAAAAATTGATAGGAAAGTGTACATTTTAAACTCAGACAAGATCTTTTCTTTAGGAAAACCTAGTGACCGTGCCAATTCAGAAAACATCCAGAAGAATCAAGCTGTTCTTTACAAAACAAACTGTGGTTTCTTTCATGAACCTAAGAATTACAGAGGGATATTTAGGAAAAGCGTATGTCTCCTTTAAATCAGGATAATAAGAAAGTATTTACATAAAGTCACAGGTAAAAGCATAAGGAACCAAGATAGCCTAGTTGCTTTCCCACCCTTCGCAGCACTCATTTAAAAGAGAGGTGATACAAGGTTTAATAACATAGCCTTTATTGATGACACTGGAAAGCAGATGTTTTAAAGCAACTAATTTTTCATAAACAGGAAAGAAAATTTTACTTCCTATGAGGTAATTACATAAAATTTGTTTAAGTCACTAATATAAAAAAAAATAAAAAAATGTTTGCGTACTTTGTAATATAGTACCATCAAGAAGCCCTAAGTAACTGTATTTTCTATAAGAAAGGGAAAAACAAAACAGATTTGCATGGACAGAAGTCAATAGTATAAAACAATTACATGTATGTTATAAGGAATTCTGATGATTTGTGAGCTCAGTTCTTGAGGATGACTAAAGAAATAGATCCTAGCAGGATCAAACCTTTTATATTTACACTCATAGGTGTAAAAGTAATATCGCCAGTTAATTGTAATAGGCATTTTCAGTATTATTCTGAAAATTAAGGAAGTCTAGAAGCTAAATTTTAAGCTCAGGTGTTCACATTTGAAATAAAATACTTCTCACATCCTTTATAATTAAGGCAAAGTATGTTATCTTTTGAAAATACCTTGTATATAGTTTCTGCATAAAAATATGAAATAAAAAATAAAACTATATGTATATTTAATGGAACACTGTTATGTATGGTCCAGCAGAATAAGGCACAAAAAGTAAATAGAATGCAAAAGCATATATAAAAGTTAATGTGTTATTTTGAGTGGAATATAGCAAAATTCAAGTAGTTCTGAGTATGCTCATTTCTTGCAATAGGAATATACATTTCATATAGGTATTTCATGCTAAGCCTGATGTACAAAGATTCACCATGTAAGCGTAACCATTCAGAAGTAGGTCATCTGTACAGTGACTGTATTTAGAAATCTGATACTTTTCAAACCATCTGAAACAAAGCTCCTTTAATGAGATGACTTGGCCTGAAATCCAAGCGTGAATTTTTCCATGAGGCAAAGTATGTTGGTTTCTTGCCTGAGTCACTTGACTTGGGCAATTTTTGTGTGCATGCTTAATTTGAAGGTTAATACTTTCATTAATATAAATGACAATACATGCCCCTGAAGTTGAACACATTTGCACAGTTTGTTTTCGCGGGTACTCATTCACAAGCAAATTTTCTGTCTGTAAATTTCTGCAGAGATTACTGTGCAGAATGGGCCACTTGCATCAGCTCAACCGTATTATCAGGGTCAGAAACCTTTCGGGTGAGCTACTATTTAATTTAGTTTGGAAGTATGGTCTGTTTAACAACAAATAAGCATACATATACAGAGAGCAGAGAATCTCACGATATTTCGATTTGATCCCCTTCTGGCATACTCATTATTTGTTGTCTGATTGCAGCCTCAAAGCAGCCCCCCTCCCCAAGTAATATATATATAAGATTTTCACAAAGGAAGGGGAGAGCAGATGAAGTCTTTACTTCCTTCCCAAAGTTTCAGCTAGTTTCTTCAGTCTTTTCTTCAGCTCTAGAGGAAACTTCTCATAACACTTTTTGCAGACAGGCTTCATATCAAACTCAACAAATTTATTCCTAAAATGACAAGGCAAAAACCAGAAAAAGTTTTAGCAGCAGGGATAGTGAAAAAATTTTTTAAAAGTATCCTATTAAATGTGCACAGGCAAAATGTGCAAACTGCAATTGCAGGACATACAGGACAGCAATGTACCTTGCTGACCTGTGCACAACTGCAATTTATACATATATATGGAGTTACTTTCACAAGGTTATACATTGTAGACAGTAGTTACAATACCCTGTTGAGTGAGTTACGCAGTTTTTACCCAAATGTCCATTTTTATTAACCGTGTCATTTAAAAACCCTTTCAAACCTAATCGTAGAGCTAAACAGAATAAACATAAGATAACAGAGTAACAAGTTAATATTTCAAGTTGCAGTCGTGTGAAAAATATTTAAGGTTTGCTTGCCATAAATTCATGCAAAAACTTAAAATAAAAGCATCCTTAGCACTGACCAAAGAAGAAAGGAGCAGAGGTGGTGGTGAGAAGGAAAAAAAGTTTACAAACAGATTGGCTTTTTCTTTTTCTGCTTCTCTTTATCCTTTGCTTCACGTTCCCGTTTGGCAAGTCGTCGCTTAAATTCATCTGGCATTTTCTCATAACAGTGTTTGCAGACAGGTTTTAGATCAATTTCAACAAACTTATCCCTTTAGAGTTAAACACAGAAAAAATAAAGGACAGAAAAGGAGAAGAGTTAAGAAGACCAACTGAAAGAAGACCTGAACAGACAGCTAAAAGAGATGTAAATTAGTAAGTGGAGCAAGAGGAAGAAAGATAAACATATTTTTTTCTCAATGCTTATATGGTTTTCATACTGTAACAGTTACAGGATAGCAACATCTACACTTTGAAGATGACTGCTGATATGTTTTGAAGGCATTACACTTATTGATAAACTTACTTGAGTGTTAACTTAGTGTTGCAAGTTGAACAAGCGAAACAGTTCACACACCATGCCTTATTCAGAGCAGACACAACTAGAAGAAAAAAAAAGAAATAATTAGCATTACAGAAAAGAAAAAAAAAGGTATTACAAAAATGTTAAGCTTACACGTTCACGAGGCATGAAGAACAGTCATTTGATTCTTGTATCAAGTACTAAGGACCATAACAATAATGTGGCAGGGCGAGGAAGGCACACGTGAGTGTAGTGTAGCAGGACAGTGAAGCATTGATAAAGCTGTCTCTGAGGGTACATACAACTCTGTGTTCACCAGCAAGACCAGTTTAGCCTATTTCTGCCTCCTGTTGCCTGCTTCCACCTCATCTCATAGCATGCTGACCTCAGGCAACTGTTTCATGAGGCTGTGTTTCCAACTTTTATCAGGAGACTTTTTCAGCTGAAAAGCAATCCGGCAAGAAGGTGCTTATGTTTTCATTCGGTTTCATTTCCCAGCTCCTGGTCAGACTGCAGTGCCATCAACATTAGCACTCGCCTGAAAATAACTTGAAGCCAACAGTCAGGACGCTGCTGGTAAAGCAGCTCTACCAAGGTGAAAAAAATTACAGACCCGTGGGATAAATTACTTGATCACGACAAACTTGGATATATTTTTATTCTTTGCTTTGGAGAGAAAGTAACTATTTTCTCTTTGTTGTGTATCTCAATCCGTTTTCTGTTGTTCCCTCTCTTTCAATGTACCTTTCCACTTTTCCCTGCCAAAATTTGCCTCTTTTCTTAATCTAAGTTAGAAGATGCAGGAGAAGGGTTTTCTCACAAAATACAGCATTTTGTCAACAACAAACAGAGCAAGAGCATTGTCATGCAGAGCTTTTTTTCCTGCACCATAGGGCAACATCCACAGAAGCATAGTTATTCCACTGCTTGCCAAAATAATACTAGCCAGACAAAAGCTCCCAAGCAACCTCTGTAATAGTCATAGACACCCTCCTGAAAAACTGCAGCCACAGATGTTTTTTTGACCCGAGAGAGAACAATACCAGATACTCATCATTTGTGACAGCAGTGTCAAATTTGTGTGCAGAAATGAAAGAAGAAATATAAACTAATTGACAACGTACATTGAAAATAAAGAAATTACTGCATTACACCACGTTCTGTTCAGTTCAGAGACCGAAACATACAATATGCGTATCAGATTATGTGGTGTAACATTAGAAACATACAGAAATGCAGTTATCAGACATGGCTGAATTTATTCATTTACCTCAAGATCCAGTTCTACTCATTCTAGTAGGATTTTAATGAAAAGGAGGACACTGTTTCCTCCAAGGCGTTCTGGATTGTCGTTCTGCAGGTATAGTCCAGTCCAGAAAATGTGGGGAAAGCACATCTCTGGAATGTACGTCCCACCCTATATTTACATGACTGTAAACTACTTTACGTCTTTTTTTACATGCTAGAGGCTTCCTCCCACTTTGCTAATGGCTTTGGCTTAGGTGAGGCTAACGCTGGTATTACAGTATTTACTTCAAGCAGGGGTAAATAGGCACATAATAATGTTGCATTATTTCAGGTAGAATAATTTGCTTTTTGGCATTTTATCATAGCTGGTTGTCAAAAAAAAAAAAACCCAACCTTCAAAATACTTCCTCCAACCCCAAAATAAAACCCCAAACTTAAAACACTTGCATCCAGTTCTGCCTTTACAGGACACATCTTCCCTGGTTTTGTGACATTATCATCAGCCTAGATTTTCAAAAGACAGGTGCCTGTGATAGACAGGTAGATATCTCTAGGAACCAAACTGAAATAATGGAAACTAGGCACTTTAAAAATATCCCTTAGAGTGCCCACCCACATCTTTCAATATCTAAATACTTTTTAAAATTTGGTTCATAATCTCTAAATTTGTTGAAGAGATGCCTGTGTGGTCATCCTCGCCTTTGCCCGTGTTCTTTTTTGAAGCTGTTGGGGTAGGAAGCCACCTCTGTACATCTCCCAGCATCCCTGGCCTTTGCATGTTACTGAAGGGTTTCCAGTTGACCACAGTTCTCTTCAGTCGCTGGGTGGTCTTCCACACCATCATGAAACACCATTTGGTCTCTGACTAATCAGCTTTAACCTAATTTCCGATTAAGAGAATGGCTGGTTTTGTTTTAATGAGAACAATCAAGGATTCAACAGGGAGCTGCTTTCCCCTTATTTCCACTTTTAAAGAGAACTTCCATCAGAAAGGAAAATTAAGGAAACGGTTAGAACAGTGCTTACCATCTCCTTCAATCACACGGTTGCAATGGAAACAAACATCGCCAAATAGCTGAAGATGAAAGAGAATTAATGAATTTTTAATGTAATTATTTTATCGAGGGTAGATTCTCAAATTAACAAAATAAGTATATTTCAGCTGATGAGCGTAATAGCTTTCCTATTTATTTCAGTAAAGAGAATGCTAGAAAGTCTGGTTTGGTTTGCCAAGTACGTTTTGCATCATCTCATCACAAAAGTTCTTTACAATATTAAAGATGAAAACATTTGTTTACATCTGTTTGATCCTCTGCAAATCCAATTTTGTTTTGTTTTAACATTTCTTTAATCCTGAGTATTTGAAACACGGCAGTCAGTGTCACGTACACATCGTTACTAATCAGCCAATTTAACATTTGGACTTGCCTGCATGACTAGAACAACATCTTGCTGTTTCTGGCAAAAAACTGTAAATAAATGTTATTTTTATTTAAAAAAAAAAAAAAGAAATTTAGGCCAAAAATTATTCATTCTATTTCCAGGCTTAACATTTGTCCACAATGTAACAGTTAAGAAGTTCCCAAAATTTCATGTATTTTTTCTAACTGCAGTAGTTAACCGAGTAGAAGACATCCAGTCTACACACAGCTCTTGTCTGGTATATGTACTTGCCCCATGACAGCTGCAACACTATTACTACTAATGTCATGGCATTTATTGTCTACAAGTATGCCAGCAACATTTCAATCATCTGCCCTTAATCACTGACAAATTAAGAATCCATCTGTAATTAGCAGATGCCTTACAACTCCCCAGTGTAACCCCTAGTCTTGTATTTATACAAGCGAAGAGGTGGACGTGGCACAAGGCAGATGGTTCCAAATAAAAAGGTCTATACATCGTGGTGCTGGACTACACAAGCAAGGGAGTCTGAAGAGAGATGGTATAAAACTCCTGTATGAATGCAAGTGGTCACTAGGTGGTGTTCTCTGACAAACGTAGTCTTCACAGTCTTCAGCAACCTCATGAACGAGCCGGGTGATGCAGCCTATGTTAACACACGGTCATCTTAGAGGAGCAGCTGTAGGGAAAACCACACTACTCACGAGGACCTCATCTTAAACCGCAGCTACTGAGTGGCAAATCTTCTTTGGCTTCTCGGGAAAGACTGGGTATCATTAGCTGCTCTGATCCCACAGACGTGTAAAAGCTTGTAACAGCTCTACTTAAGTACGACTAAGCTTGAAGAACAACTCGATACTGATTGTCCTGGCTCGCCTTTGTGGAATACCTGCAGTTCTCTTTCTCAATACCAGACTGATGTATAGAGAAACCCACATAAATTAACTGCAACAGAACAGTTGCAGAACATCTGCATCTACACCCACAGGGGTCTATAAGAAAACAGAAGAATGTCCACGGTTTTTGATCTCTATCTAATAAAACCAATTATCGAGTTTACCAATTAACACTGTTTTAAGAAATATACAACCTTACCTGATTGTAGTGGGTTTCACAATACGCCAAGCCTTTTCTCTCATAATGACGATGACCCAGGAATGGCTTTTCACATTTTGCACAAACAAAATGCTACAAAGAAAATTACATAATTTTTTTTGGTTTATTTGGAAGTAATGGCATTTTTTTCTGGAAAGCAAACCAACCAAGCCCAGTACTGAATGTGACTGAAGTCTACTGAGCTAGCTGTGCCATCTTGAAAATGAGAAGTAAAACTTTGTACATTTTAGACCACTGAAATAACGCTCCTCTTAATGTATTCAACATTTCAATCCAAAAGTTACCAAAAAAAAATCAAGTAAAGGGATGCTCATATGTTATTAATGAACAAAATGAAGAGATTTTACATAATTTATACCAACATTACGCTGTCATGAAGAAAGCATTTGCTGGAGGAGAAGGAACCTTCAAAAGGAATAGGCTGTTTATCTTCCTAATTTATATGGAAGATGTGGAACTAAATCTCATACATGGCCTCGAAATACAAACTCTCACATGAAGTGCTTTAGAGATATTTACATGGTAGGTGAATATGGAAGACATAAGGGTATTATGATGCTCAGTAACATTATGGTTGCCACAGAATTTACTGCCTTTCCACATGTACTGCTTTGCACTCTGAAATTTTCTTTTGTAAGGATCTCACAGTGCTTCCTTCGATTACTGATTTTAGTTTCACAGTCAAAGCTCTCCGTAAGGTAAGAAATAACTCGTATTTCACAGATCAGCCACAAGAAAGTTGAAGATGGGATTAGGAGAAGGCATTTACTAACCGTTGCTGCATGCTTTGCTAATCCTTTCATTGAAATTGATCAGCAAAATCTCAGGTAAGTATGTTTACATTTGTAAAAGACAATATAAATCATCTGATGTTTACCTCCACGTGCCATTGTTTGCCCATGGCATTCACCACACGGCCTTCAATTGGTCTTCTACATGCCCCACAGATGGGGACACCCATTTTGTCATGGCAGGGTAAGCAGTACAATTCTCCCTTCAACTCACGAGCATCAGCAGTAAGTTCCTTCCTGTTCAAAAGTTAATGAATTGAGAGCATGAATAAAGGCACTGAACGATGTCAACTCTTGAGAGTTTCTGACAAGAAAAAAAAAAGTTTAGCATTTGTTTTAGAAATTGCGTTTGTCCTACAGTAATGCAGCAGCAGCAAATATGACATAGTTCAACATAGTTCAAGACCGATCAAATCCACAGTAACCTGAGAAGAGGCTGCTAAGCGAGACGCACTAAGGCTCTCTGAAAACAGCTACTGAGCTATTGTCATTCTGCATTCTGGTTATGTAGCACAAATGTGTGTGTGCAAGCTGCAGACATGTTTGCCTTATATTCTGGCACTCATCACCAGTTTGGTTTAGATTTGCATAACTGTAACTGAAAGTAAACGGTAGTCCTCTACATCTAGGTACATTTTCCCTGTTGTATCAAACTTCAGAGAAAGAAAACTACGGACCCACATGAGCTAGCTGTGTTTATTCACTGCGAATTGCAGAATCTCATATACTCTACTTCTTAGTAATTTGCATGGTTAGAATACTGAGAACAAAGCGTGACTGTACTCACTAATGCTCTCAACTGGTTGCCACTGACACACCACCACGCTGTTATTCAAATCAGCCTTTGCTACGGCACTGAAACAATAGCTTCCTTTGCACCAGATATAAACGACTAATAATCTGTGCTATATCCTACTACGCCCCCTGATCTCTGCATCAGCTTCATGTACTGCAGTTGCAGAAGCTGATAAAATGAGGTGGGAGAAAGCTTCTAAGGAAAAGAGGGGCCTTAAAAGGAGAGAACAAAGTTTGCACACCACTCAACTAAAATGAAATAACATAGGCAAGATGGTAACTCCAGCAGCCAAAGAGGACCGCTTTTCTTCCTCTCAGAGCAGAATAACAAGCTGTCATTTCGCTGCTACAGAAACTGTTACGTATGTCCGTACTTCGTATTTTGTAAGGTACCACTTTTTCCTGCAGAGTCCAACCTTTCTTTACTCCCCAACCGGTCAGCTGGTGTTGGAACTAAAGGCCCAACTCCACCATCCCAAAAGTAGTAACACACATCTGGCCCAAACCCCATCCCTCCTGCTGGTTCTACAGGACAGGTTTTCACTTTAAGATGTAAATCGATAAGGCAAATAAACCCATCATTTTCCTGTTTTCTTTTGCAGAACTCAAGTTACCCGCAGTTTGCACAGTTGAAGTGATCAGGGTGATAAGGATCATTTTTGAATATGAGAGGCTGTTCGTCAATAATGGCATGACACTTCTGGCAAATGTACTTTCCCAGGCCTCTAGCTTTTTCCCTGTTATGGCAAGGACGGCAGAGATGTCTGAAACAGCACAAAAAAGAGAGATAAGTAAGGTAAGTACTGGTACCACGCACTGCAGTGCAAAATATAAACAAAGTATCTATTAGAATCTCATTTTAATCAGCCCTTTTTGGAGGGAAAATAGTCTTTAAAACAATTTCCTTGTTAGGCAAACCAAGTTCAGGAGAGGGAGGGCTATAACTTTATTTTCTGTCACCCCAGGGATATAATTTCTTCAGCTTATTCGAGTTTAAGATGTGTTGAAACACAGAAAACAAAGTTTATGATAGGTTCTCATAGCTGAAAGTTTTACTCTCAAAATCTTAAAAATTTAGGTTGGGAGCTGCATGACCACACAGGTTCTAATTCTGTAATTAACTATGTATATTCATATTATACATATGAAGCCAATGGCCATAGAATCCACTTATAAAACATTCTTGTGATCATCACAGCTGGTAAAACTATCCTACTCTGTGAAATGTCCCACTAAACTTAAAGCAATTATTAATAAATAAGGTGCTAAACTAGACCAAAAATTGGAAACCCAAGTTGGAAAAAGAAAGTAAAAACTGATATTAAAAAAATAAAGACAATGCTTCTGTATCTGAATGTTTTCTCTCTTACTGTGTATCACAATGGCCCCAAAATGTTACCAGGTAGAGAACGTGTTTGCCGAGAAATCTGGTGTTGAAGTAGGCAAACTGTTAATATTTTAAGTGTATATTTTACAATACCTATTCTCAGTTTTGCGATGCACTCTTAGACCTTTTCCCCACAAAAGATGCTTCAGTTTTCTCCACCTCAGCTGGAAAGCTTCAGGAAACAAAACCTCTCAGTCCCCACTCTTAGTTTATTTTATTCATGACCAGTAACAGAAGGAAGGGTGAAGATCTACCTGCCAGCATTCTTGACAAATCCAATATCGGCCAATACTTGTTGGCAGATATCACAACAGAAGCAATCTGGATGCCAACTATTGTTCATCGCTTTAATAACACGACCAATAATGAACTCACCTATAAGAAACACAACACCAGGATGTAAAAAAACATGCTAGACAAAAGTTAAAAGCAACCCACAACTGACATTCCACCCCCCAAATCTTGTAGGATACATCGCTTTCAGTACTGCAGTTTTGGTTCTAAACTCTTGAATTTGGGTTTTTTGCTATGGGTCAGAAGAAAATGTCCTTGCTGATGTACGTAAAGAACCTTCTGTTCTTTACATACAAGCCCTTCTACACTCACACTCCACCTTCTCTCTGCAATCATCCTTTTTCAGTCCTTTCCCTGTTTTTACTTATCTGTTCTCAAGCTGTAAAGAAATATATGGAGTTCTTCCTATAACATAGCTTTCTTGTGTCTTAATCATCTTTCTCCTTCTTTTAGTTTAGAAGATGACAATTTTAACTTGTCATGTACATAGCAGTGGTTTCTATTCCGATAGGACCAAGCCTTGAAGGGGCTCTACACTCAAAGCACAACAGAACTGAGCTTGGGTGGCTGTAGACCTCCTGCAAAAAAACCTCCACGGAGTCAAAACACAAAGCCACAGTGAAGCTGCAGAACAGTCAATCCAACACACATAAATTCTGGCATACCATGAGGAGTCCTGTCCTGCGAGGCATTAAAAAAATAGTGTGAGAACTACTGTTTTGCATGCATTGTGTGACTATAGTGCACAGGCAGTCGAGACATGTCCACCACACGTGATTTAGTCGTTCTCTATGGGGACGTAGCCAAGGCCCCTGTGCAGAGCAAAGGCTCTGCCTAAAATGTGTCGGGAGCTCAGCTTCCCAGTGCCACAGGAGGCTGAGTCCTGGCTTTGGAGAACATACAACTCAAACAGCTGCCGAAGGCCAGTGATGGGGCAGGTAACCGATGCCGACTCTGTGGCGCTCCCATGCAGTCACAGCTTTTCAAGAACACAACCCACTGGACCCCAGAAATGTCAGGAATGCTCAAGGCCTCATCGCTGACAACAGTCCCGTCGATTTTGGCTGTGTTTACTAAACCCAAGCAGTGGCAAAGCCCAGCTCTGCACAGGACCTCGATGAAGTTTTAAGAGAGCTGGTGCTACATACAAGGAGCCAGGGCAGGAGCTGTGGGAGCTGTGCCGGCTGGGCAGGAGAAATCCTGGAGATAGGCAGAGTGTAGCTCCTCAGAAATCACCACTGACCCCTTTATTCCTCTTCCTCAGCTTGTTCACATCCACAGCTTTAAATTCAAAGGTCCGTAACATCTGCTTCCCCCTCCCTTGGTGCTCAACCCCTCCCTCCACACGGGGAAAGGCCTCACTGAGGCACATGAAAGCTGTAGCACCTTGCCAAGCTGCCTCAGAAACACGAGAGCTTCCAGACCAGTTTAAGCAATAGCCAAGTAACGACTTCCCAGCCCTGCCCGAGCACGATGTGTCACACACAGCGGTAAAAAAAACCCATACAAATGATTACAGCACAGCAGACGTGCAAGCATTTACATCAATGGTGGCAAATAAAATGTGGCCCTTAGTGTTACATAGGGTTGACATCAGACGCTGAAGTCTTATACGTATTTGTTTCAAAAACACAAAGGGGGATCAGCTGGCCCATCAGTTGATTATAACACTGGATGATAATGACTGTCACCGCTTCTGTGGAGCAGGACAGCACAGGTGGGTTACAACAGTCAAAGGGGATGACAAAGACTTGTTGCAGAGTTTCAGCTGCATGAGCACATGTATGTAGATGTATATAACCAGGAGTCATGAATGGGCTGTTCATTGGATCACTGGATCAGCAGCTAAACTACTCACTCAAATAATGCAAACTTTTTTTTTTTTTTTAAATCCCGTTGTTTGATGAACTTTAGGAAAAGCAGCTGCCCAAATTCTCTGAAGCCGAGTTCATACTGGAAGTTCACATACTCAGCTGCACAGGGCCACCTCTCAAGAGAAGATACACAAGGGCTGCACATCTTCCCCAGCGACGTTCCTATTTGGTATCAGTGTGAAGTGTTTCACCTCGATGTAAAACTTACCACATTGATGGCAGCAAGGGGCAAAAAGCATTTGAAAATCATGTTCGCAGTACTTCCTCCCTTCAAACTGCAAATGGAAAAAAATCTGAGCGTTAGAGGGATGAGGAGCGTGCCCTTAACATAAATGTGGTAACATACCTGTTTGTTTCCAGATGCAATTAGATAGTAAAACATGAGGGGCTGCACAAAAATACCAGACCATGTGCGAGGCATTAAATCCACCCACCTTAATTCAGCTGCTCATTAGCATGCAGCGTTAATAGCTCACCATTCCTCTAATACTGCTGAGAGTGTAAGGCATGTTTCGTCACCCATTTACATCACAAGAGACGTCTGAATTTTTACAGACTGCTGACACTCTGATGCAACTGAGCAAATTCTGGGCAGGAAATTAGCTTACAAAAACGTTTCCTGGGGGGAAGCGTTTTCCCTGAACCCATTTGATTCCTTCCCCACTCTACATTTCCTGTAGGAATGGCCCAGCATGTCAGAGGAAGCAAGTATGAGGGAGGAAGAACACCCAGGGACAGAAATCTTTGCAATTTATGGAGCAATACAGAAAAAGCATGAAGGGAAATAAGGCTTTTCCTTCATGATGCTTATTTCATAGAATCATTTAGGTTGGAAAAGACCCTTAAGCTCATCAAGTCCAGATTTTAAGGATCAAAGTTCACTGCATTGACCAGATGAAACAGGGAACCAATCTTAAGGGATTTGGATTTGGATCTGAATTTTCTCACAGCTTAGAGAAGTTCAGCTGCAGTTCAAGCTCACATAGAAAAAAAAACATATGGCAATAACAAAAAAAAAGTTCTACAGCACTGCATTAGCAACTTAGCTGAAGAATATGTAAAAACATGTAGGCAAGTATGTCCTGAAATGAGGGGAAATGTTTAGATACCTTCAGGCACATCATTACTAGACACACATGCCAACTAGCATGTCAAAACCAGACAGACAATATTAGGTATGCTATGAAATGTTTGGATTTGAATGTCTCAGTTTAAAACACTGGGAAAAGGGGGATAGCAGGAAACCCCACTTCTTTCTTTTTACTGGGTCTAACACAAAACAAAGCGAATAGCATAAAATAACTACCCACAAATACAGTTTTGGTGCACGGACAGAAAATACAGCAATGTGCTTCAAGAGAGCCTGTTTTGTACTATGAAATTCCAAGGATCAAATACAACATAAGCATAGTAATTACTCATGCAATATACAGAGTCACTGACAGGATGGGAATCTAATGAAACACTCTAGAAGTCACTGGATACTTGAGATCAGAAACTTAATTCCTGTGCCCAACCTGAATTGCACCTACTAGGAACAGAAAGACAAGTGATCAATACAGACTCTTCCAGAAGTCTCTACTATCAATTTATCAAGTGTTTTTCTGGTGTAATACTCTAAAACAATTACTTTCATAATTGGAGATTTTGATATTTTTTTTAAATTGACACACAGAGGGCTATTACTGTCTCAAAGAGTAATGGAAATTACTGGTTCATTGAGAATTGTGCTTGCTTCCTGCTGGATAAAATCCTTTTTAAACTGAAAAAAAAATCCAAAAGCTTCCTGTTTTCTGTAAACAGGTGGTCCAATGGGAGATGCTTAGGTTTGCTTGGATTTCAGAGCCACCACAGGTTGATCTGGGCAGACCAAACAGGTTTTCTTCCCCTCTGGTTTGCATCAGACAGGTTGGTTACCATTCAGTCTTGTTTATATTTTCAACCTTCTCGACTCGTTTGTGCTGCCTTTTGTGGATGACCCAGCAGTTCATCCGTCAGAGAAAGCCTTGAGCTTCCATGACAAATCCCACAGCATATATTTTAAAAGCAAGGTCATTTGACTGTTGTTTGCCGAAGGTCCATGAGTTAAATGGCTCTGCATAGAGCATTTCACCACGACATAACCTCCAGCTATCTCCACCGTTTCAGCTAACCTAGTGGAAAGACACGCTCAAAAACTGAGCCTTTGAAGACCTCTCCTCTAAGGCGGTTTCTGGTAAAGTCCATTTTAAGAAAACACTCCAGGTGCAACTGGAATAGAAACAAATCTGACAAGCACATTGCAGCTGCACCTTCCTTTAATCTTCCCATAAGTTATTACAAACATCTTAGAAAAAACCCCAAACTGAAAGGACCTCCATCTCATTCGGGAGACAAAAATCCTGAAATAATAATAATAATAATAATAATNNATAATAATAATAATAATAATAATAATAAATTAACAACAACAACAATAGTGATACAGATTCCCCAATTATAGCTCTTGTGAGTACTCCATAAGGATTTTGCTATATTTCTTCTATTGTGGGATGCACACCTCTAAGCCCTTCCATCTCCCCCACCTCGTCACAGTGCAGACAGAACAGGTTGGGCTTCTTCTGAAAGCACCCAGCAGGAGGCTCTTAACTAACAGCTGGACCAAGGGTAGGAGTCATCTCTCCTAACCTCCCCTGTCTGAAGGTGAGTGCCCACACTCCCCAGTGGGAGAAACAGGCAGCCTCTAGTAGGAAGAAGCCATTCTTGGACCCCAGAGTAATGTGGGTTGGAGGAAATGCCCTCTGACTGATTACAGTGTGGCCAACCTGTCCCTCTGGGCGCGCTGCCGCCGAAGCTCTCCATTTAAGCCAGCTGTTCTGCTGCTGTTAGTACAGGACTGTGCGCTGCTACCCCATTGTAAGACTCTGCAACAGCAACTCTAGGGAATGCACGGCTTCTGGGTGAAGCAGAAGAATCAGAATCAGAGAACTGCTGTCACTTCACATCTGATGGCAAAGCTCGGTGAGTTCGGAAATTCTGCTGGCACGTGCTTGTGCTAATTTCTGTTTAGGATGAGTGTGTAAGAGAACAGGCTAAACTGATAACACCAAGCAAACTGGAACACAAATAAACCCTAGGAGGTCCCGTGCAACGTTAGGCACAGAGCTCTTGCTTACACCCTTATGCAACAGGGCCAACACTGGCTGGTTACGAATCCTTATTATCATTTCTAACATAGGCTCATGAGGACCCCAACAAAATCCCTGCTACGCTGTGCAAACTCCCAGCTGTGGATGGGCGCTGCTCCAGCGTGGCACCGCTAGTGCCTGCAAGCGGCTCGGCTCCAATGCCAGACCACAGGGGGATGTGCTGATGGGGGTCCCTGCAGGCACCCTGGAAACACATCCTGCGGCGCAGGAGACCTGCATTGGCATTTCTTCCTGCGTGGCCTGACCAGTTCAGTCCCTACTCATGGAACAGACCGTGAAAGCTTATCACGGCAGCGTTTGACAGCAAACGTGATAAGCAGCTTAATGACTAACTGGGGGAACTCGGCAAGGCTTGCGATAGGCACAGGAAGAATATTTGACTTCCCAATTGCCAAGAGCTGGAAATCATTTCCAAGAAACACTAGCTTAGCTAAACCGGGCACAGAATAAACATGAAGTCATGCTGAGCGACCAACAATGCCTGTGTTTACCCATGGGGAACCTGCTCAGAAAAACACATTACCTGGCCACACCTCCAAACACATCCATCTTCTCAAAGAGTGCATTAAGCCAGCCAGAGGAAGATATCCTTTCTGCCCGTCTTCTCCAGCCACTTTTTCTTGACAGTGACACAGGTGATCTCAAGTCCTCACAGCACTGTCAGCCATCTCCTGAGCATCAGCCAACCTGAGCCCATGCTCTACTTGCTGAGGGCTGTCCCTTCCTCTCCCACAAACGTTGCCACCCAGTATGTTCCTAATGCTCATGCCAAGGTGCCAAATGAAAGAAGAGCAAGCTGTGCCCCTGTCACCCCTTCTCCCTGAGCAGCACCACCAGGAAACATGCTGGGGTTTCCACTGCAATCACCTTAGTGACCACTTCAGTACTAGGTCAGAGCCATTCTGGCAGCGTGGGATGTGTGGACACCCTAAAGGGCGCAGAGACAGAGGAGAATGCCCTGCCCTGCTGCAGATTTCCCAGCTCAAACAGCCCCAAATGCACGAGGGCTGGGACAGCAGGGATATCCAGTGACCCCTCCACTCTCTAGAAGATGCCCACGACAGGCCAGTTATAGATGGGGGAGGAAGGCTGGGTAAGATTTTATGAGCCATCACCTGAAGGCTGTCAGAGGGCTTAAACAGACCAAAAAGTACCTCTCTTCAACAGCAGCAGACAGACTTGCTGGTGCGGAGAGAAACTGAAAGATCTTGTGGTGGACACTAGAAAGGCTAGAGGCAGAAGGGTGATATGAATTCAAGCCACACACAAGTCTTTACGTATTTATTTAACCCTCAGCACAATTATTTTACCTCTGTAATAGCTGTGGCAAAAAAGTGTCTATTCTTAACTGAAACTTTCCACTTTCTATGTAACGTTTCTCAAGAACAAAGCGCCTACCCAGCCTGAAAAAAACCCTAGCAATGTTAACCAAAACACATTTAGTACATAAGGCTATTTTCATTCCCAAGACAATCTATTGACTTCTGACTTACTGTCTTTAACAGGGAGCATTGCTTTGCAGTAAGAGAGTGCTCGAAGACCAATATCAATACGAATGTTAACAAGGTCGCACTAGGAAACAAAATGCCCACATCCAATATATCTAAACACTACCAGGATACTTGCCCCTGCCAAGGACATTCAGATATCGCCACTGTGAGCAACAGAGACATTGTAATATTCCTGGATTCGGTGTAAACTTAAGACTCTCTTTCCATTGTGGTCCTCCACCCCCTAGGAGATACAGGCTGCCTAGAGCACGATTTCTCAAACTTATCTCAAACAAAGGACTATTCAGCCTTCTGAAAGAGGTCCCTGGATTGTCCCACTGTTTTTTGAGTCAGAAAAAGTATGAATAAAGTACTCATTATGTAGAGAAAATACATTTTATTGCTTTAAGACAATTTTATTAACACAGTTACAAATATTTTAGTTTTAAAACGATATCATTTTACGTTTGCCTCCGGTCTTAACACGTCAGGACTCCTCACCACACCTGCAAGCAGGCAGCAGCTCAGTATATACTAACAATTGTAATGTAATGTATAAGTATCTAGGGGGTGTTTTGTTTTGCTGGTTTTTAATTGCTACTGCCTTGCAGCTTACCTTTTGATGTCTTATGGAACACTAGTGGCTCATTTACCACAATTTGTGCAACACTATCCCTACAGCACTGAAAAGCCTTTTGATCCTCCAACAAGGTGAGAGAAAGCAAACCCCAGGAATCCCCTTTGCCAGTCTCTTTTCCAATCCACACTCCTCGCTCAGCCTCCCCTCGTCAACATGGTAAAATCAGAAGTACTACTGTGGAAGACAGACTGCTGTGCTCTTGCCACAAGGATGGCACGCTGTATGTGAGAGCACAGCACTGTGCTTTTAGCACACTGCTAGCACACGGCTTACTTACCTTCCTTTTCAGATCACAGTATGACATAAATCCTGTAACCGCTACTGTAAGCACGTTGGAGTATAAGCTGCTTGAGCAGGACCTTATCTCTCAGACAATGATTCCCTGTCTCACGTTATCTACCCTTCCTTATACCAGTCACTTCATATTTTATGAACTAGTCTAAAGCTTTCACTAAAGTCACTTTGTGCTTGAGACAGCTGAGCCATATCCTGAATCCCCACAATAGAGAAAGGCAAAAGAAAATGACATCAATATCAAAATACCCACCTGACCTGGGAGCAATCTACCTGGGGCTGACAAATACGAGTGAGAGCAGGCTTAAACCCTTGAAAGCATGTAAGAACTGCCCATTTTCAATGCTGCTGTTTAAACGAGAGTTGACTCCAGATAGGCCCCATCTGGTTTGGGCTGTCCGCACACCCCAATCTCAGAATGCTGACTTAGAGGTCATCTGTACCAGCAACTTTTCACATTCCGTGCTGGCCTCACTCAACTCAGCAATAAGCCTCCTATGGGCAGCAGGATGCTGGGATTTCCTTCTATATGACTGTTCTTCTCTAAGAAGTATGCTTTCTCTGTATTTCTGGTATGATATACAGATTGTCTGCACAGATTTCGGGGGGAAAAGGCTGCACGGAGACAGAAATCTCCAGCAGTTCTTTTCTCAGCTCTGATAACATGAAGCTACACATTTAAATAAGGTTATACACACTGATGTCCTCCAAACTGGCATAGAAACATTTCTGCTTTTTTCTCCCCTTATCGGGCTCCTCTCTTTCTCCTCTCTTTTGGAGACTCATTCTTACCATGGAACTGATCACTGCTGATTTGCCTGTAGTTGCTTCTTCTATGAGAAGGAAGGCACAAGGCAAAGGCTGGTGGCGAGACAGGGGCTTACCTCGTAGAAAAGCCCTTCGGGGAACTGCTGAAAGCACTGGGCGCAGACGAAGCACTGCTCGTGGTACAGCTCACCGTTGCTGTTGACGATTTTCTCAGCAGGGGCAAAGCCACCTCTGCAGCGCTCGCAGATGGCATTTGCAAGCGCATTCGCCATGTTGCTGAAAAAAAGAAACAGAAAGAAAATTAGCCTGAATAGGCAACACCACTGGTTGTGGGGCTCTTTTTTTCTTCCCCAAAGCTAACTGCATCAGCCTAACGTTAGGCTGCTCAACACCAGTTTTTCAATGGACTTAATGACTTGTGGCATCGCCTCAGAAATAAAATTGCCATTTCCCCCTGCTTCTTAACTCTTCAGAAACAAAACCCCTGCAATGTACTCTAATAACTATTAATTCAAAAAAACAAACAGAGACATCATTACTACATATACACTTACAGGCTTTTTATGATAAGAAAAGGCAGGCAAATCAAAGAAGTACTACAAAAATGATGAAATACATTAGAATTACAGAAAATGGGCAAATATTAACAAGAACCGAGGACTGGCATCACATGGGAAAACATAAATGGTAATTCCAAAATAATTCCTAATTCTAAAAGAGCATTGGTTCAAAAGCTCTAAATAAGCAATGTGTATGGTACTGCCAGATAGAACTGAAAACCAGACCAGCTGAACAATTATTTTTCATATATGTTTTGCATAGCTTGAAGTAATTTTAGAAATTTAGTTCGAAGTCATGTGATTTTTGGTTGGTTTGTTAGGGTTCATCTCAGGGAGGTCAGCTCACGGCATGCCAGTGTCGGTCCAAGGCCAAGGGGGAAGGTGGGAATGCTCTGGCTGCCCCACTGCGACCCACACGAAAGCCAAGACAAGCTGGCAACCCCATGCCAGGAATGCAAAAATTACTCAAATTGCAACCTTGGTTATTTCTCAAAGGCTCGTGACCATAAAATGACAGCGCAGTAGCTGCAAAATATCAGCAGAATTAGCAACTTCATTAGGATCTTGTCTACATCTGCAACAGACAGTACAGCAGTTTTTCAGTTAATGAAGGCTCCCAAGACAGAAAAAGGCTCACTTGACTTTTCCTTTGCAAGCATTTTCTTACTCATATCTAGACTCTCAAAGCTATGCCTTTCAGGATCATCTCTCTGCCCTGCTGTAGAGAGCAAATACAGGGCAATGGCCTAGTTTCATTACAATCTGATCCCAGCTGACAAAACCACTGACTCCAACATCTATCTGGAAGCTTATTAAACAACTGACATCATTTTAAACGCATGTGCATGCATGTACACATTTCGACAAAGAAAAGAGCTATCATGCTGCGCCTGTCCCTGCAGGAGCCCTCAGTCCTCTGCAAGACGCCAAGCCCTGTCCCCCCAAGGGGTAAGGACTCTTGGATCCCACCAGGTTCAATAGGAACTGAATTCCTTCCTTCCACAGCATCCGAGGCAGCAAGCAAACACCTAGCACGTGGTTCAAAAAGGAATGTGCTTTATCTATTTCTTACGCTGTCTCAAAGAAGAGCCCTACACAAGGTCACATCTGACCAGTTATTATTAGCTGGCACTTTTTTGTTGGTTTTTTTTTTCCTCTCTCTCTCGACATCTTTGCAGAAGAGGAAAACAGTAACTGCTATCCAAATATTCATGACAAGTGGGCAAGTTCCACAAAGGAGATCAGATGGAGAATGGTCTACCCCCTACTATCCCAACAGATGAGCCTACAGACAAACTGCAGTGATTATACGTATAAACTGTGGTTAAGTATAAACCTCACTGATGGTCTCCATGGATTTTGTATACTTTTGGGGGGGTGGGGGGAGAACCTCAGACACTTCACCCATCCTCCTTATCAATCTAAATGAAGAATAATCACAACAGAAACTGGGATCTTTCATCATCACCTCAACAGCTCTCGAGCACGAAGGATATTAAACTTAAAACATTATTTAATGCTAAGTGCTATCAGACACAAAGTGTAATCCAAGCAAAAACATGAAACAAAGTTCAAAACCAAATGAAAGCATAAAGCATTCCTCCTTAGTATGCAAAAGTACTTCACTCCAATCTGAAACACAACATATTCATAAAAACAGCCATGTACATAATGCTTCTGTATTAATGAAGCAGTTTATCCGTTTACCCAAAATAACAGGCAAACAACCTAAAGTCAGAGAGACTACTTGACAAATTTCAACCCCATTTCAACTGCTGATAAAAATTTCTGATGCAACTAATGATGAAATTAAAAGCAACAGCTTAAATTTTAGCTGATGATTACAACTGGCAAAGTATCAAGCAGAACAGTGGCAAAGGTTGCATTACAGAATGGCTTACATAGCCCGCCTGGAGCTCAGATAATAAAATAAATATGTACAATACGCCAATAATGTCACCATAGTTACACCCAGAAGCCGAAGAGAACGAACTTACAATTTTGCATAAAAGTCACAAAACTCTTTGTAGAGTTTTATGTCACTGTGCCTACGTTGCAATTTTGACACCGGTTTCTCGCCTTCATTTCCTGCAGAGTTGTGGGCATCAGGAGTGACCTTGTGCACAACCTCTTCATCCTCTGGGATGGAGTAAGGGTGAGCTCTGCGCTGGAAGTCCATCTCTCTCCAATTGCTTTCCCGGGTGGATATATTCTACGCTTATACTGCAAAGAAGCTGTAGGCAAGGTCTGCAAAACAATATGCTGGACTTCCCCTTGTTCCCAGCGAAGTGATTTACTTTCACAGCTCCGTGTCATGTAGCCGGAGCTACTCAGCGCCCTGCTAGAGCTTCAAGTTAAAAGTTCAGCGGCGGGGCGGTGAGCCCGTCACGCTGTGATTTACTGATGCTGGCTGCGAGCGCAGGAGCACATTCCCCTGCCAGGCCCTCATGCAAACTCGGATGCTGGAAAGGGGCTTCGCTGCTGCTGGCTGCTGATAGAAGCTGCCCAGGAGAGCCGTGGTGTGAGTAACATCTGTGAGCAAACGTGTTCACCACCAACCTTGTCCGCAGCTACTTTCTGCTGAGGGGGGTGGGTGGAGGCGGATTCCAATAATATTTTATAGTGGGCAAACCAGCAGTGGAAAGGACGAAGAGAAGACTTCTGCCATTAGGTAAATATTGCTTTAATGCTACAGTATATTAATTACATTGTAAAAATGGCCTATAATGTTCCACTCGTGACTTCTAAGTCACATGTGCTGAATTTATGTATAGGCATCTTTCTTCTTGTCAGCATTTCAGAGAGGGGGTAGGTACAGACGCATAGTTTCGTTTCTGTTGTGCTTCACAGGCCATTACCTGAACTGTCAGGTATGCTGTAATGGGCAATATATGAAGGAGGAAAAATGAAGCTTGATTTCCAGTGGTGTGCTGCGTTTATAACAATTATCTAATGTAAGAACACTTACCAAAGTAATTTACTGTGGATATTAGGGAACTGAGAGAGCGAGACCAGGAAAAATGAATAAAATTAATCATTCCTTCACCACAGAATGCCTTCCTAATGTTGCAATTATTTCATGGTTATATCCTATTTAAAAAGCTCGTTGTGCACCACTTACTAGGGAAGGCAGGGTCCATTAGCTGCAGATCTGCAGCTAATAATTACAGTCCTGCGACCTCTCCCTGCTGGAAGCGCTGCGCTGGCGGCAGACGTGGGCTGCTCAGCTTCTGGTGACTGGTAACTGCAGACAACACCGGGTTTTTGGGAAGCTGTCCTAAGTAACCATCATCTCTTGCGCTGAACTGACTCAGCCCTGTGAGCAACCGACTGAACTGCGAAACCACATGAACTTTGCGCTCGTGACACACGGCGTCTCGGTATCTGAGGAATCTGCCAGTCTGCAAGGCAGACTGAGAAGGCAGAGGAGGACAGGAAGGCAACAACTAGAGGGGACAAGCAGAGAAATTAGGACTGGAAAACGACAAAGGATGTGACAGGGAGCCCAGTCAAGGCTACTACTTCTTCATATGCCTTCACCTTCCTAGGACCTACTGCAGAGGGTCTGGTTTATGCCGGTTTTGGGCCACATCTCTCACCACGAGTTGGGATCACGTGCGCGGTAGGCGTACAGATGCCGCTCTCCGGGCGCACAGGTCTGGGCTCGCACGCCGTCCCACGGCCTGGCCAACTACACATCTGCTGCTGCACAGCAACGCCAAACGGGCCAAATTTCTGGGATGGGTTTGGTCAGGTTTCCTTCACCTCCCCTGGGCAGGAAGCAACCTCTGGGCAAACTTACTCCCCTGCGCCACAGGACATCACAGTAGGTGGGACCCCAGCAGCACGACCCTGTTAATTCACCCGTCCGGAGGTGTCATTATCCCTCTCGCACCAGAGCTACCGGGAGCCACAAGCTGTAACAGGCTGCGGAGGCTGCACCCTCACCACTGACACGGCTTGGCGGGAGCTCAAGTCCTATTTTTATCTGTCACGGAGCAAGCTCCAGACCAAGCAATGCTCAGGCTGTAGCCCAAGGCCACGATGATCTTGCCAGAGCACTGTGGCAGGAAAAGGTTTCTGCGTCCGCCGAAGCACCAACGATGAAACCAAGCGCTGTTTGCTAACAGAGATGCAGGCATGGTGATGCCGGCTCTTCTTCTCCATCCTGCTTCCCAACATCTCCTGCACAGGTCGATGCTGGGCTTTGGTGGGTATGAGAAACTCCAGGGAGACTGACTGCAACAGACTAACCATGCGGATCCATCCAGGCTTAGTACAGGTGCACCAAGCCACTAAGATAAGAAACAGCAGGCCAGTCTGCCTCTTCCCCTTATCACTGATGTCTCCTCACTTGTTATTTTGTATTTTGTATTTTGTATTTTTTCTTGTTATTTTGTCCCAGATCGCAGGCAATTCTCTTGGGAGGCTACTGCTGCAAATCAGAGACCCCTTTAAGTGTTTCTTTCTCCCAGTGGACTACTTCAGTCCTTGCAGTAGCCTGAAATCCAGAAGCTACCGAGGTGGCTGGAAATCACCTCTGCTGCCTTGTGTCTTCTCTGGTCAACAGGAAAATAGCTACCCAGGGGCTTGTTTTTTTGGCTTGCTACTGTGCAGTCTTTTGCAGGGCTGTAGCAAAGCAAGTAGTACAGCAAGTCAGTGCAATAAGATGTCCATCCAAGCAGCCTGTTTTAATCTTCCTAAATTTTTTGAAGAAGCAGTCCTATAAGGTAACAGGACTCCATATGTGCAATAAGTAGAAGCTGCCTGGTTCTTGAGGCCTACTGCCATTTCTGCTGGTGGCATTACTCTCAATTTGTTTTCCATTAAGCAAGAAAGGAGCTTGTCAGGAGTTAAAAAGGCCTTTCTGCTACTGAAGCAAAACATAGTTTCTACTGTGAAGGTCTGGTAGTCCACAAATCCACAGCAGCTGACCACCTTTCTCTTTTCTGTCATTTTGCTGGAGGCGTGCTGCCAAGATCTGAAATACACTGTTAAATATACACGGCATTTTCATTAGGGAATTCTAGGTTACTCCGAGGTGAAGCCATCCACAGGGAGCGAGAAGCTTGTAGGGAGTTTTTGATTTGCAGCAGCAGCTTCCCAAGGGCATTTCCTGGGATCTGGGACAAAACCTACCAGCCTGCTGTTAAGGAGGCAGTGATAAGGAGAAGAGTGAAGGGAGAAGTTGAGTGCTTAACTGGAAAAGGTATGTAGGGAGGAAGAAGACAGAGAGGCTCCTCCTGGCACATGGAGGGTCTTATCAGAAGCCAAAGTTGATAGCAGGGAAGGTGCTAAAGGAAACGGCAGAAGAGGGGGGTGGAAGGGCCTCAGTGCAGCTACGGAGAAGGGCTTCAGAAAACAACAGCAAAAATAGCTGCATTGCTTTATCGTCCCTGACGGACAACTGCCGCCCCGCTCACATGCTGCTTTCTCCGGAGAGCTTTCAAATCCGGCTGCCCGCACCAGTGGCTGCCAGAGGCAGACGGGGACTCTTACAGAGAAGGCTCGGTGGCCGGCCAGCCCCGCTGAGCGTTTTGCTCCGTGCCACAAATAGACGTGCCGAGCAGTCACGGCTCCAAACAAGGTGCTTGGCAAAAGCAGCTGCTGCTTGGCAACCTACTCATGCCACCGTGAAATATCACTGCGTCACCGGAGCTGTCGGGAGGCCACGTGCCCCGTCGGGTTACGCGGGAGCGGGTGGGGGTGGTAAGTGATCAGAGTGCATCCTTCCCTTTCCCGCATAGGTAATGGTGATTTCATTTTAATTACAGTTAACACAGATGCTACACAACAGCCCTCACACGCGAAACGCAGAACAACTAGAACAGAAGTTTTGCTGCAAAATATGCGTGAACTTGCAATGCCCTACACTGACTTCTGCACCAACCTTTTAAAGCGCTAATTGACCTTTTGCCTCTTTTTTATTGAAATTAAAAAAACTTTTGGGTTCTGGTTGCTGCAGTTTTTTATCTCTTAAGCAACAAAATACTTTCCGTGTTAAGCTGGTCTCCTAAGGCAATTTGAAAGAAGGTATAAATCTTTTCCACAATAAAGACGCACATTAAGGGTAGGATTTTCACATGTGCCCAGTGCTGCTCTGACTTCTGTTTCTGTTAAAAAGGATGGAAAACCATCTTGAAACCACTGCAATAAAGACCAGTTGAATTCTGTGTGCTCCTAAAAGTTTCATCCTTTAGTCTTTGCCACAAAAAGCATGATTAAGCTTATGCGGTGGGAGTTTAAACAGGGCAAACAAAAAGGCAACTCTACCTGTTTCATGTACTTCAATATAAATTTATTCTAGTATAAACATGTCCAAAAAATGCTTTGGTCTCCACAAACAGAGAAGGTTCACATTCCATCTCTGCATAAGGAAATGAATATAACTGGAATAAACAGGTAAGCAGCACCTTCCCACACAACTTTTTATCAGCCATACAAACACAGTGAAAAATCAGTCTCTGACAGAATTCATAGAAAGAGAGAGCAATATTTAACTATAGCACTTTCCTTTTGTAAGTAATATTTCAAAAAACTGTTGTATTTTCTTCCTGTTGGTTACAAACATTACCAAATGAACCCATGCTTCGTGTAAAACAAGAAACGACTTCTGCGTACAGATACTTGATCCTCTTTAAGACAGCCATCTTTTCCTCCCCCACTACTATTTTTGAATCCTATACAGACAGGAAAAACAAAACAACAAAAAGACACGGTATCCTATATAAGAAGCTCACAAGAGCTCTAGTGAATTTGTGTTTCATGAGACACAGCACACTATTGGTTGTTCTTCAAATGTGTGCCCTGTGTAGTTGACTGCATATATACTTCACTATGGTAAATATACCGTACCTAAACTCTTTCAACTCAATATATTAAAGATGCATTTGCACTAATGTATTTCATAAAACAGCATTTATATTCCCATTTCTAATTTAGGTATATTAAAAAAGGTCAGCTACTCAATACTAGGGGCTGCACACCTATTGTCTCTGAGAGACTCACTCTAAAAAGAACCATCTTTTCAAGACCGATGAGCCAATATCAGGCCCACCAAGCTCAAAATTGTCCTTCTATTTGGACGTACGCATGGTGAACTTCACAACACCAAAGTCATTCAGTTCTAAAATATGAAAGTGTTTGGGCAGAATAATATTTATACCGGTGGAAATCAAACCACTGGAAAGTCAAGGGATGCACAATTGAGCGTTATCAGGCAACTGCAAGCAAATTACAACTAAGTGTAAGTGTGCTCCTCATCCATTGCTTAAGGAACGGATTTAAAGTTCAAATATGTAAAAATGTATGAGGTTGATCTTTACTTTTTCTGACATTTCAGGAAAATAGCATCCTGGCTTGTATCAGAAATAATGTGGTGAGCAAGACTAGGGCAGTGATTGTCCTGCTGTACTCAGCACTGGTGAGGCCGCACCACAAATACTGTGTTCAGTTTTGGGCCCCTCGCTACAAGAAAGACATTGAGATTCTGGAGTGGGTCCAGAGAAGGGCAACAAAGCTGGTGAGGGGTCTGGAGAACAAGTCTTATGAGGAATGGCTGAGGGAACGGGGGCTCTTTAGCCTGGAGAAAAGGAGGCTCGGGGAGACCTCATCGCTCTCTACAACTACCTGAAAGGAGGTTGCAGCGAGGTGGGGGTCGGTCTCTTCTCCCAAGTAACAGGTGACAGGACAAGAAGAAACGGCCTCAAGTTGTGCCAGGGGAGGCTTAGATTGGATATTAGGAATGATTTCTTCACCAACAGGGTTGTGAAGCAATGGAACAAGCTGCTGAAGGAAGTGGTAGAGTCACCATCCCTGGAGGTATTTAAAAGACGGGTAGCTGTGGCACTTAGGGCCATGGTTTGGTGGTGGACTTGGCGGTGTTAGTTTAATGGTTGGACTCAATGATCATAAAGGTCATTTCCAACCTAAATGATTCTATGATTCTAAAATGCCGCACTACCATATTTCTCTTCAGATTAACAGTTTCCTAGCACCAATATTCAGTTCACATCATCGGTCACTGAAATCCACCAAAAATCCTTCACCGAATCCTTAGTGTAAAGGCAAATGCCAGCCTCTGCTTCTGCCTTAGCCATCTGCCCACGCTAGCTGGGACCAATGTTTTCACAAGCCGAACACCATGACCTGAGCAGTTCATCCAGGAGCTATAATTAACACCATGACTCAACATAACACCCCAGCTACCAGGAGAGACTTCCAGTACATCCACGCAGTTCCTTGTAGGGCAGAGATAACTGCAACGCCAGGCTTCCCGGCTCGCAGCAACATCCTCATCACAGTAACATCTCCACTGAAGTACCACACTGAGGACTGACCCTCAGCTTTACTAACCAGCATGTCACTTCTACACGTCTCCTCTCAAGTACTACTATTAATCTACACCTCCAGCAACATAACCTTTCGAGCCATTTTTCACCTTCATTAAGTTTGTTTTCTGTATTTGAGAAAGTGCAAAGTTTTTCATTGCCTGAATTCATTTGTTTTGGGCAGAAGGAGAATGTGGTAAAGAAAACACCTCCTCAGCTGTTGCTCTTTTCTCACACACATATTAAATTGAAATTAATAGTCACTCTAGGTTTTGGTTCCACATTTTTCTCTTCCCACATTCACTGCAGCATCACCAAGCTTTAAAACCAGCAGATGACAGCAGACAGCTTAGCCATCTGCAGTTAACGCTGCGGAATTAAATAATGGCCCTCATACTCAACAGCTGAAACAGAATAACCAGAAGCAATTTATGTTCCTAAGAGTCGAGCATGAGTAATGTATTGACATATAAAGCTAATACAAAATAGTCTTGCTTTCATATTTCATTATGATGGTTTTAACATTCTGGGTAACACAAACTGAAGGTCTTCATCTCGTATTTTATATTTATTAGCTATTCAATACTAGTAGCAAACCTGTCAAGTAAGCACGAATTAATTTCAGTAGCATTTAGTGCAAAGCAAGACTTCCACGCATTTTATAAACCAAAGGCTTTGGTAACTATTTCACGGGGTTTTTTAAAGTAACAGTTTCCACCCCAACAACTGACTAATCCTGAATGAATACAGCAGGAGTGAATAGTTATAATATATATTATAAGACTTGTGAGGGAAGATACAGAAGTTAGCCCTCGCAGCAGCGTACTGCTGGGATTATCTGAAGGAGCAGCAGAGAGCCCAGGTTATTTGCTTGGCAGAACAGAAGCAAAAGGAAAAGGGAAGATGACGGGGTTTTGTGCTTTGGATCAGAGCGGTGCCAAACCTCCTTCCCCTTTGCTATGTATCATGGAGAAGTGGGTATAATTTAAAGATTAGCTTTAGAAAGGAATGAAGTTTAAAACTAAGCAATTACTGGTACACTTTGGGCAAAATTCATGACATGCAACCTGGTAACTCATGGAGCTATCCTATCCTGAAGCTGCACTAGTGCTATGTCCTTTAAAAAAACTACATATATATTAAGAAGCAGCTTTTTTAATATATCAGAAATATAGCGTATGCTTCAGTTTCTGAAGTCAGAGAGGAGAAACTTACAAAACAGTAACTGAACAGCCAAACATCAAGCAAGACAAACAGCTTTCAATGCAAACTTTCCATCCCGGAACAACTAGCCAGGGCAGTTTTGAGTCATGCCTCTGAGTGGGTAACATTTTTCCAATAGCTGCATAGAAACAGAGTTCAAAAGGTAGACTCAACTTGGGATCCAGAACTTTATGGTCTATGAAGAGTGTGGCGTGCACGGATTTAACATGCTGGAAATGACAAACGCCATTTCACATCTGCTTCACTTTTGTCCGTTCATTGCTTGCTGGAACACCTTGAATCTTTTGAATCTTTCATTTAAAAATGCTCAGCTGAGAAATGCTGACAGGTACTGCTAGCTGTGTCTGCCGATATGTTACTTCCTTTGAGGCTAATAGCTAATAGGTTTTAATTAATTTTCTTCTAGCTCCCATCATGGCCATTAGAGGAGATAGAAAAAGCAGAAAATCTACAGGGAAGTATGTCATAAACCAAACCTCTCTTGTTGCAGAAAGACTCCAAAAGATCACGAAGCTTCATCTTGTTGATATACAAAGACAAATCACAGGTTGACTTACAATCTGCTGGAAAAAGCTGAGCAGTATCATCCAAAACGACTGCTCACAGCATGTTATATATGAAACCATCATTTCAGAATGCTACCAGGAACTACTTAAAATCAGAAGTTTCTACAAAGCTGGCAGATACAAAGATGAAAACTGAACAATGCCTAAAGCTGCTATGACAAATCAAGCAAAGAAAACATAACTACGCAACCATGTGCACTACGGGATCAGATAACACACACGGAAACTCAAAAGCATCACTAATGTTTGGGAAATGCCCTGAGATTCCTGGGTGCAAGGTGAGACCGGAGGAGTTAACTGAAGGGAAAAACACTGAATGTCACAAACTCTGTAGGAAGTTCCTGAGCCACAGCTGGTGGCAAGCTGGGATTACTACCAAGGGAAATCCCATAAAAGGCCTGTTCTTCCCTTACACCTCCCTCCACAGGCATCAGCTTTTGGCCACCATCAGAGGCAACATACTTGGCAAGCCAGAGCTGTTCCCATGTCTGGAGAGCATCATGTAAAAGGCTCATGGTCCGCTCGAGGACACTGCTTCTGTTAGCTTTGCATTTCCTAGAACAGCTCAGAGACCACAGGAAAACAAAATAATCAGAAAGGCAACCTAAACTTACAGCCTTTAAGCCTGTTCTCCCCCATGCCTGCAAGTTGGTAATTTTTATTAAGTGGTGACATTGACATAATTTTGTGGAGACCAGTGACAAGTGGTGTTCCTCAGGGGCCGGTACTGCCACCACTGCTGTTTAACGTGTTTGTCAGCGACATGGACAGTGGGATGGAGTGCACCCTCAGCAAGTTTGCCAACGACACCAAGCTGTGTGGTGCGGTCGACATGCTGAAGGGAAGGGATGCCATCCAGAGGGACCTGCACAGGCTGGAGAGGTGGGCCCATGCCAACCTCATGCAGTTCAACAAGCCCCAGTGCAAGGTCCTACATCTGGGTTGGGACAATCCCAAACACAAATACAGGCTGGGCAGAGAATGGATCGAGAGCAGCCCTGATGAGAAGGACCCAGGGGTGCTGATTGACAAGAAGGTCAACATGAGCCAGCAATGCATGATCGCAGCCCAGAAAGCCAACCATGTCCTGGGCTGCATCAAAAGAAGTACGGCCAGCAGGTCAAGGAGGTGATTCTGCCCCTCTACTCCACTCTCCTGAGACCCCACCTGGAGTATTCCGTCCAGCTCTGGAGCCCCCATCATAGGAAAGACATGGACCTGTTGGAGCTGGTCCAGAGGAGGGCCACAAAGATGATCATAGGACTGGAGCAC
The DNA here is from genome assembly GCA_008711295.1 of Anarhynchus alexandrinus. Classification (NCBI taxonomy): domain Eukaryota; kingdom Metazoa; phylum Chordata; class Aves; order Charadriiformes; family Charadriidae; genus Anarhynchus; species Anarhynchus alexandrinus. The sequence continues at coordinate 452,881 of VUYV01000400.1, forward strand.
CTCTCCTATGCGGACAGGCTGAGAGAGTTGGGGTTCTTCAGCCTGGAGAAGAGAAGGCTCCTGGGAGACCTTACAGCGGCTTTCCAGTACTTAAACGGGGCCTACAGGAAAGATCAGGAGGTTCTCTTTATCAGGGAGTGTAGAGATAGGACAAGGGGTAACAGTTTTAAACTGAAAGAGGGTAGATTTAGATTAGATATTAGGAAGAAATTCTTTACTGTGAGGGTGGTGAGACACTGGAACAGGTTGCCCAGGGAAGCTGTGGATGCCCCATCCCTGGAAGTGTTCAAGGCCAGGTTAGACGAGGCTTTGAGCAACCTGGTCTGGTGGAAGGTGTCCCTGCCCACGGCAGGGGGGTTGGAACTAGATGATCTTTAAAGTTCCTTCCAACTCAAACCATTTTATGATAATTTAGTCTTTCTCTCCTCTGCAGAATACTTCTGTGTGTGAATTCACTTCACTGTGACAGACTGCATTCAAAGGAGAACTTAATTATAATGAAGAATAATGAGCAATCACAGCACATTTTCAGTAGAGAACAACTCTGATGAGGTACTATCAAAACACATGAAAACAAAAGCAAAAAAAGTAACCAACAACTTATCTTTAGCCAGTTAATACTGTAAGACAGAGCAATAAAAGTCCTAATTACTATAATTGAATCTTAACCATTTACTGAAATCATAGATTATTACAATGAGAAAAGCATAAGACGAACAGTAGTAATTGCCTGGGTTTCTGTTACGCAAGCAGTTACCTCTGGTCATTGGGAGTCACGGGAGGTGATAGTCAGGGTGAGCAAGTCAAACAAAATCACTTAGGAGTTATTATGCAATGCAGGAGACAAGGGGTGAGATAGAAGGCATGAAAAAAGGGTGTGTTCCTCCTGTTATTTTAACCCCTAGAGCAATGAAACGTACAGCGCAAATGAAAAATAAAGCCTCTAGTCATTTGGATACCTCAAACCAAGTTTCAACGCAAATTCTAAGTATTAAAATATTAAAATATAACCATGAAGCATATTTTTGCTGGCTGGAAGTTACTATAATTAATAATAATAATTCAGTGCTACGTTTACATGGACAAATCCTCTCTTCAAATTAGAGCACCTACCAGATGAGCCAAAGTGTTTCTAATCAAGAGTTCCCAAGCATCTGATTCAAATGAGTATTTCTAGGTCCCAACTCTCTACTGTTCCAGCAGAGTTTCTAACTGCAACAAATGAAGAAGTGTAATTTTTTTTTTGGCTTACCATTTATTTTCAAGCTCTTCCTGGTTTAATAAATTAGTCTCTTTTTTTACCAATGCATTGAATAATTACTGCTTTACCTGCTGACACTGGCACTGTGAGCAAGTGAAATACCTACTTACAGAAAGCAGCTATATAAATAGGAACATTTGTGATGCTATTAAGAAATGCTACCAGTAGAAATCAAATTTAAGAATGCTTCCAGGTGCAGACAGATCTTTTCTTTCCGCCTTCCCCTGCCCTCCGTACCCTGAGGCGTCTGAAAGCCCAACAGGGTCCCTGGTTTCCCAGACAGTCCCTGAGCAGCATCTTCTTCTTTCCCTCCTAGGAAGAGCAGGAGGTCTTCAGGAAGGACGTGCGGCTGGAAACAGCTGCACACCTTGGCTGGCTGCTACACATGGGTTTTTGATGGCAGGCTGAGGAGATTTGTGACCTGGCACAACTCCCAAATGCTGTATCTCGTAAAGAAAGGGAAGCACTCAGCCCTACCGCATTGCCGATGTTTTGGGGATTTTATTCATTTGGTTCTTTTTATACTCACCTACGAGCTTTGCTGCGCAGAGCCTATCCCCCCAAGGCTCAGTGGGACGTAAGAATGTGCTTATGTCTCCTATTTAATCTGCGAGGGAGTCTTTGTGCATGAAATTTTGGGGCACATCCACATGCCTTCCAGCCTGGAGTCAGTGCGCAGAGGCAGGCGGGAGCCTGAACGGACCCAGCAGAAGATTGCCTGCACCTACTCACCCAGATGTACCCACCAGCTTCAGCAGCTGACTGAAGCCTGCTAATGATTATTTGTTGCAAATGCTAAAATTTACTGTTTGCTAAAAGAAGCCCTTCAAAAGTTGTTTACATTTTTAATTGCATTTGAGCCCACGTGAACTTTAAAGGAGAGCTATGGACAACACTTTGATCAAATTCACTTCAAGTGTAGTTGTCAAAAAAAAAAAAAGACAATTGCCCCTGCTTTTCCCAGTAGCTTGTACTGAGCTTTGGAAATTAATAGCATCATTTTTTTTAGAGGAATGATTCTATTTTTACAAAGGCCATGGGATGAGAAGGGGAAAGAGCAAAAATAGCAAGCGTACTACTACTGTTAAGTGACTCCTAATGATTAATCATAAATGTATGCATACAATTTCCTTTTCATCCTGTTTGCTGAGAAAAGCAAGAAAGGATAGCTCAGCATACAGTCAGAACTTTTTACATGCCATTTCTAAAGACAAGGCAAGACAAGATTTATCAGAGAGGTCATTTTTTTTCCACCAAATCAATATAGCTGGAAAAGAACAATTACTCCCCTCCATTCTGAAAAGCGGGTTTCTCAGGTCGCATTTAGCTCAGTGACTGTTGCGTCTGCTGCAGACAGTGGAGATGCACTTTGAACTCTGCACCTGGGGAGCACCCTGCGTCGTTAAGGTCTATGCACTGGTAAGCCGAGCTCAAGCAGGGGAAGAGAGGACTGCATTCAGCATCCCTACCCCAGCAGAGGTGAAAACCAAGCACATTCTTGTACCTTGCAAGTTCAAGAAAAGGATGAGCTATCTGGACCACCTTTTACATCGGCTGGGCAGGCTCCAGCTCCCTGTAAGGTCAGTAAAGCACCAGTACGCCTATAGCAGCAGATTAAAAGGCTCCCAGAGAAGTTATGAGGTTTGTGAAGTGATACATGGAGTGGGAGAGGTAGAAAGAGAAGCCAAAGTTCCCATCCCCATCAATGCGCTGTGCCGTCAGGACAAGTGCTGGGACTCCTTTCACCTCACCACAGCTGATGGGACAACCCGGGCATGGGTTATGCCAGGAGGAGGTGGGGTGGAAGGGACAAGAGAGGGTCCCTGGGAGGGCAACGCACTCATCCTAGGATGGGTTTCTGAAACAAGGGGATGAATCCTACGCTCCCATCCCAGTCCCGAACTCACTTGAGCTTAGGGCTTGGTATTTATGGCTATGGGTGGCTTCCCTTGAAATGCCCTCGCTCTCCTCAACTGGAAGGACTCTAGTAGTCCTCTTCAACCCTCTCAGATCCTCATCGCTGCTGGTGGGACAGCTCAGCTACTCAGCCACCGCACCGTACCACCTGCAACACTGAGGTGGCTGGGGCAGGTGTTGAGCACCAGGCTGTAAGCTGCAGCAAAGCAGTAGCTGCGATGCAAGGCATCAAACCCCATCCGCAGTAGGATGAGGAATCACAGTGACTGGGTAGGCAAAATGAGCAAAACCATGCACTAAAGTAAGCTCTGCTGCTTGCGAATCAGGCCCTGCTGATAGCCACAGCTGCATGACATGAGTTGCCCTCAACATGACCTGGCACCTACTTGCTAGAGCAAGAGGTGTGGGGAGAGATTCTGTTAATTTTAAACATTTATTTAGGAGCTTCTACCATAAACGGATATCTGACAAGCTACTAAATTTAATGGAAACAGCCAAACTACATTCCTGCAGTCTTTCCTGCAAAAGACTGAGTGAAATGTGCGTAGAGACTGACTCATCATAAACTGAATAGCAGATGTGGAAGAGGATGATGGGGGGTCAAACCTCTGGGTGAAGTGACATCAGTGAACATAGACGCAGAAGGTAAAGCTCTCCTTCCTGTTGTGGAGCTCAGAGTCCTACGACACACGACATATCACGAAGTTATGTCAAGATAGGAAATAATTTTTATACTGTAAAGGTAATCGTTTCAAGAAATTTTGGTTCCTGGAAAATAAAATGCATGTGATATACTATATGATAAACACATGCTCTGTACACATTTAGGAGTTCCAGTACACTGCTTCACTGTGCCCTAATTTAGTAATCTCAGGTGTTTTAGGTACGAATGACTCTTAACATTCCCAGGAAAGAGCAAAGGCAGAATTTCAGCACCAAGTCGTCCACCCCCACCCCAGCTGCTTTGCAGTGCTGGCACTGCCAGCACTTGGCGAGGTCTCCACCGCAGTTTGTGGGCACACAAGCCCCCATCCTACTGAGGAGCATCCGGCTCCTGCTGCGATGGCTGGACCCGGCAGCCGCAGCTACAGCGGTGCTTGCAGCAGCAGAGCGGAGGCAGTCCAGGACACCCCGCAGCCAAGTTGAAGTGGCGTGAACGGCTGTCCGCTGAGTTCATTGCTCCTGTTTTGTGCCTTACCAGGGGAACACCCTAGCCTGGATACCAGGAAACTGCTACCGAAGGAGACACAGACCTCAAAAAGGGCAGGAGAGAGAAATGCCATACTGGAGTAAGATGCAAAAGGCTGTAAATTGAGAACTGGCAGATATCATGTATGACTTTAACAAAGGGCGATTTTCATTTTTATTCTTTTAAATACAGAAATTCTCACAGGATACCCTGAGGACATTGGCATCTTGAGTACATTTTGGCCCAGGATTAGAAAAATATGGTACTTGAACCAAGAAAGCAGCTTTTAGTAAACTGTTCCTCAAGGGCTGATATTATTTAACACATGTGGATTAATATGTATGTAAAACAAAATGCAAAGGCACTAGAACAAAGAACCGGAGCGAGAAACTACAGGAGGGCATTGCAAAGCCATGCAGGATGGCAAGCTATATTTAGCAGACATGAAAGAAACCTCTTGTCTTTCTTGTGGACTCTAGATACTCTGAAAGTATTCACGAAGAACAGGCATCTAAGTGTCGCTGGGGAGAGCACATGAAAAAAGCTAGAGGTTTCCAGTTTTAAAAAACTAAAGAACTTTTTCTCTTTGTTCCTGATTGCTCTTTGCCCTGTTGTTATGTCATTATTTTGTATTTACAATGCCACAGCCTTTTGTCATGCAGAATGCAATGAAAATGACAAATAAGGCTGCCTGGCAACACACCAAAATATCACAAAATGGGTCAGGAAGGAGCAAGGTTTAGTTTGAATAAGAACCAGCTTAAGCTATTAGCAAATATAAGAGCAGCTCTGTCTGTTGGAACGGCTTGTCCCCCTGCTCTAGGAGCATCATCTCACCATGGTCTATTCACCTTCTTGTACCTCCAATTCCCTGCTCTGAGTTGATTCCTAAGTCCCCCAATTTCCTTTTTTTTTTTCCCCTATTTTTTTTCCTCACGTTTTACTGCTCAAGACCCATCCCTGTTTCACATATTTCTTGACTTTAACCAGAAGAGGCTCAGGAAAGGATCAAAACACCTAGGCTTTTGCTGGTACAGACAGCCCCTTCGTCCCACCCAGCCCACAAAGGGCCTCATTCCCATCTTGGATGTGCATATAAGTAAGAGAAACAAGAAGACAACCGAAGAGAGCCAGCACTCATTTTTATGTATATGCTTTAAAAAGCAGCTTTCTCTTCCCTAACAACATCCATTCTTCCTCATTGCTAGTTTTGTATAAAAGCAACGAAACACAAAAAAGTCAAGAAACTCTGCACACCTCTACTAAGTCTGATTATTCTTCCATCTATAGTCATATGAGTATAATACCATCTATAATCATATGAGTATAATACATACTGCTAATGCTATTAGAAATCCATCTAGGAAATCAATTCAGAATTAATACTATAAATAGATACCAACCACACATATCAGACCTGCAAGTTAACACATTCCTAGAACCGATCCGATATTGCTGATATCTCATGGCAAATATTCTCATATAGGTTATAATCGTACATTTTGCCACAATAATTTTTAATTAAGGTGCTTAAGTATAACAAAAGGCAAAATCCCCCAAATCTGAATACCCACCCTTCTGAAATCGCTAACTCAGGTAATGAAAGCGCAACAACAAAAACCCTTTAAATTGCACAGCACTCCAATCTCATGCACAACCACCACCAACGAAAAATAATCTAAAAATACAACCAGGGAACAGGCATTAGGATATAGGAAGTACTTCCTCTCCACTGAGGCTTTTGTTAGCATTTACACAGGGATCCTTTTCTGCGGAGCTTGAAGCGGGAACTGATTGCTTTCACGCCAAGCACACTTAGGAAAAAAACTTTGCATTTTTCCTTTTTTTTGGTGCGTCTGCTCTTACTCAGGTTACAAACAATTCTTTAATCTCCCTGCTCCAAACAGAGGCTTTTTGAAAATTCGCTGTTAACTCCTTCAAACGGCACGTAGCATCAGGAAGATAACCCCAGACATTAAATGTCTTTCCGATTTTTGGTCACCCTTCCTGGGCAAGGTCAGGCTAAGTGGTCCTGCTGCATTCTTTTGTCTAACCCCCTTTCCACAACAAAGCCCCCCCCCCCTCGAAGAAAGCCAGAGCCCAGGAGCAGCCCCAGCCCCTCCGCAACAAAACCAGCCCCACACAGGGGCCGCCCCAAGACCCCCCCGAGAAGCAGCACAACCCGCAGTGCCTGGGTGACCCCAAACCGATTTCAAACCAGACGGAGCAAAGCTGTCAGGCTGCGGAAAGTTATTTAGTGCTGGCTGTCAGAAGGGATCCAGCAGCAACCACCGGCTAACATTTGCCCATCCCAGAGCCGGGGAAGGGAGTCACACCATCACCAAAACCCACAAGGTCACCATACGGCTCCTGTTATCCCTCCTTCAGGGGCTTTTTCCGTAGCGCTTTGGGACTGCTGCTCGATGCATGTGTTTTGCAGTGACTTTCCAGAGCCGGGTTTGCATTCTGTCTGCTGAAACCACCAAAGCAAGCAGGCTGCCGAGGCGCCCCGGTGGCACCCGTCCATTCGCACTCACCTCAGCTTCTCCTCGTGCGAGCCGGGCAGTCCCACGCTATCAGGGCGATCCCGTCTCCTCCTGTACAGACCTGAATGTGACAACTCTTTCAGCTGCAAGGCCGTCATATTTCTCTACCTGGAGGGTTGGTTGGTTTTTGGGTTTTTTTTTGAAGGGGGAAGGAGGAGTTGGGGGGGGGGGGGNTGTTTTTGGCTATGGGTTGGGTTTCTCTTCCTCCCCTCTGCCTCTTCCAGATGTGGCTGCCAAGATGCCTGGAGAGAAGAGGCTGAGCGGCGTGTCGGCACACCTGCGCCCGCCCGAGCGACCAACCTCTGCAGGCAGGGCAGGCAGGGCAGGCAGGCGGCCGCTGCTGGGCTTCCTGTTTCTCATAGGTACACACCCTCCCGAAGGGCACCACATTTCCTTTATCACTCCGTCACACCTAAAGGGATGTCTGCCACAAGCTCACCGGCTTTTCCCCCTTTCGGCTGACTCCCGCCGCCCCGGCGAGGAGAGGAGCCACGCTGGGGGTGTGCGGTGGCTGAGAGGAGCTGCACACCTCCCGGGCTGACACGAGCTGTTAACTCTTTCCCGCTACGATTTATGACGAAAAGAAGGTCATTAGCGCTATGAAAATGCAGAGCTGCTCAAGCACGTCAGCAAACCCCGATAGGGAGACGAACGCGGCGAAGAGTGCGGCAAAGTAACTTCAGCTGAAATACTCTTTCCCTTATCAGAAATTACTCTTTTCCACACATCTTGAGAATGAGAAGAAAACCGCGGTGTTTTTTTCTTCCTGCTCTCAGCTATCAAAACACAACCACCCTGAGTATTTGTCACATTTGGTAGTGATGGAGTGTCCTGTGTAATTGTAAAACAGGAATGAAAGTGCTTAAGGTTTCCTGTAAGACAGGAAGGCGACTAGCAGGGGATTCGCAAGCTCTGCGTCTCATCTCACTCAGTAATATTTTAGTAATAAAACTCCCTATTTCAACTCAAAAGGGGGCTTCAAAAAAGCTTACCGCTTTTTGAAATATTTTTACGACTTCTTTGACGTTATCCTTGGCACATATAAACAAAAAATTCAGAGTTTTTATTTCTATGTTGAGAGTTTGGGGGGTGGGGAGGTGGTGTTTTTTAAATGAACTTGCATTTAATAAAAGACAAGAAATCTAACAATTTGTAAGGACTGTTCTGACTAGGAGAGGAAACAAGTTCTACGTGGCATGAATTTCATAGTTCATTATTAAATTGTTTATTTTGTAGAGGAATACATACAAGAGAGCATTTGTGAATGCCTGTAACAGAGAAAAGAGCAGCATATGTAATACTGGTTATGTCACTTGACACCAATCTGGTCAGGATTACCAGACTGAACACAAGCAGAGTATTTTATATAATACTATCAAAGTGTTTCAGCCTGGAATGTCATCAACATATAATATAGAACACCACACGATGGAAAAATAACAGAAATTATTTTGGAAAAGGAATCACATAACATGCCAAATAGATAATGGTTGGAGAAATTCAAAGTGATTTATATGATGTTAGAAGGCTGCACACCCTGAAACATCATCAACAAGAGTTATACATCTGAGCTCCTGTCCTCAGAAAATAAAAGAGAGAACGGTCACGATATTTGCCTAAACACGCTGCATTCCAGTTTCAAACGAAGTATTTTAAATTGTTTCTCAATACGCAGTAGGATAAGCTTAAACATAATTAAATGCCAATTCCCTGCAGTCAGTCAATCAGTGACTCAATGAAAAGTTAATGCTGTTACGAGTGGAGGTTAAAAACGGCAGATGACAGATGTCCATGGCACAGCAGCTTTTATACATTACCAACAGTTTTTACTGTGCTTTAAATATCAGTGTACCAATGATTTATCTTTGTCCAAACAACCAGTTTTAGATAATAACAATAATCTAAAAAGTGAAGACAGAGTAGATTTTTTGCTGTAAAAAGCTCTGCAAACTAATGAAATTGAACTGTTACTATTACTAATTGTTCATATATTTTTATTCACTACAGTAGCATTTTCTTCAGTGTATACTGAATACTTTTGTATTAATCACGACACAAGTCTATCAAAAATTAAAGGACCACTCTTCACCCACTTTGCTGCAAGTTGCGTTAGTGTGAAGTACATAGCACTAAAATTCATGTTTATCTGCACGAACAGCCACTGGGCTTGGACAGCCTATGGCACAAAGGCTTTTACTAAAATGTACTTGGAAACCACAGCTGCACCAAACCAGTAACAGTAAAATTTAAAATCAACACCACCAGACAGAGCATGTAAATTTAAAGAATACAAGAAGTCCCGACATAAAAATGCATTATTTGTTGTAGGGATCAAATCCGCCCAAATATAAAGGAGGGCAAGGTGCTCATTTTTTTTTTTTTTCAAATAGACCTGGGAGCCAGCTCCACAGCATCAATTTTTCACTGGCTTCTTCAGCAAACTCCAACAGGGGTCTAAGCTGAGTTAGAAAAGACTTTCTTGGAGGACTTGAGGACAAGCTAAAAGCTTTCTACACAAACAAATCCAAACCGGACTCCTTTTCTGACCTGTGGGACCCTCTACCAATCCTCACGAGAGATGAGGTTTCAAATCTGAAATCACTCAAACAGCCGAACCTTGAGTTCTGAATATCAAGCAAATTTTGTAGGGGCATTTTTTGGAGAGATGTTGGAGAATGCAAATGATATTTCTCCGCTAACCCGCTTAAAGGTTGCCAGAAAGCAGCTCCGATGGGCCTCGCTCTGCAGGTAGAAGGACTTCCCCAGCGAGTGCCTCCTGCTCCCCACACCCCCTTTTACCTTCCAGCCCCTATCTGCTGTTTATAATTCCTTTTATAAGAGATTACATTCTTCTCGCGTGGGATGGGGCCGCTTGGACCTTTTGCATTCCGTCAGAATTTTTGAGGACTGGCCAAGTTACCACAGCTTTTCTTATTGCCGGTAACACGCAGCCTTCTTTTATGTCCTGTTCTTTGAAGGTTCACTCTTCATTTTCCAGTGTGCGCCTCTTCACTTGTGCAACCGACCTTCCTCCCGCCCCCAGACAAAGCTAACATTGCTACTGCAATCTGATGGATAAGCATGGTATTATCAGTGTTTTATTAGAGGAAAATATTCACCTATGTTTAAGCAGCAAAAGGTGGAACCTAGACAGATAGCAATAGAACCTAGACCCAAGCAATAAATAACTTTTTATTATGTGGGACAAGGCTCCTGCTTGAGTTTTCATTGCAGTCCTACAAAGCATTTATCTTGATACACGAGGCCCGAAGTGCTCTCTCTTAAATTTCTGTAAAAGTACTGTTGTTCTGGTGACTGCAGGTATTCAGCAGAATTTTGCCATTTAAAAATCTTTTAAGACAGACAGGTTATGTCTGGTTACTTTTCATTATGTTCAAAGGGACGTGATCGGTAATGCACGATGCTGGAAACCATGTCGCTGAACTTACTTACAAATAAAAAAAGCTAAGTACTTGAAATTCATTTCTTCATGAGTCTGAACTCGTGCAGAGAACGCACGTTAACTATAGAAACCAGAAAAGACAAAGTTTTAGCTCTCTCATTCCACACCAAGAAGCCTTTATCGATGTGATTGATCTTTTTCCACTCCAGTGGCTCATTCTTGTTTTGTTTCTTTTTTTTTTTAACTTTGAAGAAACCACCAAATTTCAATTAAATTTAGTTGAACATTTTCAAAGCGATAGAAAAAGCTGTTTTCAGGGCAGCATAAATGGTAAAAAAAAATAATTCTGAGGAGCGTTATAGGAACAGTATAGGAGTGCTCGTAGCCTGCACACAGTTAAAAGGTGGCTGCGGTGGGGGAGCACATTTCTCCATCCCCCATCGCTCGCCCACCTTATCACTAGGATGAGTGTCCAGAGGAACATGTCCAAGAGTATTCGTTTTCTACTATTTCTCACAAGGTCTGGAAGAAAAACACTCTTTAAAGCCAAGGAAAAGGCTTGTATGTCACAGGAATGCGGAGGACTAGCTGCAGCAAGTGAAAGAAGGTGGAAATAACCCGTCCAGCAGTTTTGCAAGAACCCCTGAAGCGCCCAACTGATGTGCCGACCGCAAATGAAGCTTTACGCCTCTCTGAATTAGGCTGCTGAGGCGAGTCCCCACAGACTGGTTTAGGTGTCAAGGAATAGGTCCCTGCTAGGGCAGGCGGTGATAAAAGGAAATGAGCAGAGAGAAATCAAGCCACAAATCTAAGGACACGAACCTTGAAAAAAAAAAAAACCAATTAAAAGCTTCACGGGAGCCTAAACTGTTGATTCAAGAAGGTAAATAATTAACTAATTACACGTTTCCTTCCTTGTCTAATGTGACTCCAACATCTGTTTTGATGTTTCTTGCCCTGTTCCACTTAGTGATCAATCAGTCCTGAAGCATGCATATTTAATCTGTGGATTAGGCTAAGTACTGAGGCACTTGAACTATCCACATGGATGCTGCAAAGCAGCGCTAATGGATTTATGTCCATGTTCCAGCTGACCAAGCACGTTTGCTGCAATTTAACGGTAGTTGCTGGGTTTTTTTAAACCTCTTCTATGGATGCATGTCGCCGCCACACAATGTAAGTAAAGTAAAAAAACCTACATGATGGTGTGCTCAACACCCTTCAGAGCAGTGACGTACTCAACCCACCAAAGTCCTCTGGGATTTGAGGGGGCAGAGGGAAGGCAGGGGGCTGCTGCAATGAGCGTGGGGGTCCCTCCTCACCCTGGCGGTACCAAAGGCATCTCCACCTTCACCACAGGTGGCCCCTGGGGTTTCAGTGATGCAAGGCAGAGATCCCTGCTCTCATTCCAACTATTCTATTCCAGTAATAATAACAAAATATAAAAGCAAGAATGGGAAAATCTGTCCACCTGAACGTGGAGCAAGGTCTTTCGGCTGCCTTCTCCGAGCTCTCAGCACACACTGCCCCATGAATTCCTAAAACTTAGCAAAAAAACCCCAAAAAACCGCAAAGGGCACGTTTTTCTCCAGCAAGTGGAATCCTACTTTGGCTGAGCTTTACAATACCTCCCTCTACTGGGAAAACGCTGCCTTATTTCTCAGTGCCAGTATTTCTCTCTACAGCCAGAGGGAGGTATGGATTAACCCACGTATGCTTTAATAATTCAGACCGGGGCCAAGTTGAGAGCAAAGAGGAATGACAGACCAGAGGCTGAAGATGCAGTTTAGCATTATAGCTAGAAATTCATGCTGTTAATCAGTGCAGGATCAATGCATGAGCAGGTGTACAAAGAAGAAACCATGTCACACAGCATGAATCAGTTTTGTCCTGCCATTTCTACATAAGCGTCTTTAAAAATAGAGTGATAAACAAGTCGGCAAGCAGTTAAAGCTTTAAGATGGGTACAATTACTCATATGGACCCTGAGCGCCATGGGATAAACATCTTAAAAAGGAGAAAAGAAAAAAAAAAACACCACACCAAAAAGATGGGGGAAGGGAGGGTTTAAAACCAGCAAACTCAGAGTTTAGATTAATCTTCATAGCCTAGAACATATGGAAAACTACAAGCAATTCCTGATCTCCATTTCTAGATATGGGACCTTCCCTTCAGAATAATTTTTACTGTCTTGGAATTAAAAGCCTCTTCCCAAAAGAGATTTTCAAACCCATTCAGAAATATACTTTTTACATGTAAGCACTTTGTTTATGACACATGAAAAAGTCTGAAAAAGAATGAAAAGTCTTACCTTTAAGCAAGTTCACTTCTGCTTGCACCCTACTACTGTACACATATCCAGGATGTTTACTTTACTCTACTGTAATTGAATAAAATGCCGTTGGAAATGGGCATAAAAAGCACCTGGTGCCAGCTGGCTTACTGGGTGACTAACAGCTCCCCAGTAGACATTACAAAAGACTGAGGAGAAAAAAAAAAAAAAAAANAAGAAAAAAAAAAAGACAGAAGCAGAACCTGAAAATGGGTGGCAAGGAAAGGAAACTGCCCAGAGAGCTGCTGCCCCAGATTCCCTGGGGAATTACCTGCTCTGATGGCCAGGTTTGTGCCCTGAGAGCCAGCGAGTCCTTCCAGGGCTGCAGAAAGGCCAACTGAGCCATTCCAGATGGGCAACCACTGAGACCTGGTTTTGCTGGAGAGTTAGTGGGAGATCTCAAAACAGGCTCCAGACAGACCTTGCCCTTTCACTGAAGGAACAGGAGAATTAGGAAGTCTACGTTTTTCCCCAAAACACCACTCATCATGGTTAAATAAAGGTGAACAAAAAACACAGCAGCCCATAAACTGTTTCCTCTGTTGACTGTCCAGCAATTATTCTCCTGGCCCCTTTGTCTTCCATCTCAGAAATAATTTTCAAATGACTGACGCTACATTACAAGTAGAGAAAGAAAAGCCTCTCATCAAGGTTTTGTGTTCTTTACACTGTAATGAAATAAAACTGCCAAGGACAGAAGATGGCACGCTCCCCTTGTGAAGGATGGAAGAGGTGCTGGTGACCCTGACATGCTTGAAGGCCCCACCACCTCATGACATACAGCCAAATACGACCCCCAAAGCAGTAGATGATGCTTCTTTATGGATGCAAGTGCTGGGATTTTAGAAGGACAACCCACCCCTGGGCTCCCGAGAGGGTACTGGAGCCTTTGAATGGTGCTGATCATAAGAAGAACGATGAGCTGAATGGCAAGGGATGGTGAATTTAGCAGCCAAGAAGAAGCAACGATCCTGGCTGTACGTTTGTAAACATACCATACAGTCACCTCACACAGTCCCTACCACCCAAAAAAAAAAAGGCAGGGGGAATACATTACAAAGGAAAGGAAAGGGCAATGGGGGCACAGAGAAAAGACTTGAGATAGCACAGGAGACCAGATATACTGAAAAGTGGTCCCGTACTCTGACCCACATTTCCAAGAAAGGTAGAAAGCAGTGATCCCCTAGAGATTATCACCTTTAAAAGGTCAGAGACCAACAGTATGATGGTCTAAAGCAGAATATACGAAGTAGCTCATGTGTCTAGAAAAATAAAGCTGAATACATGTAAACACTTAAGAAACACAGGCAAGGTGCAATTTTCAACCACTCAAAAAAATCTTAATTTTTAAGTGTATACATTTTGGTTTCAAAGGTATTAAAACTTGTAATCCGTATCCATGCAGAAAAATCCATCCTGACAAAGAAATTCACAGTGCGAAGGAAATGAAACTAATTAATCCTGAAAATTCAGAGTAATGTAAAACAGAAGCACACATCCCCCTTCCCTTAATGCTACAAAAATTACTTTTGTATTCAGCACAAAAAATAAAAATACTATCTCATATGGATCTTTGATAATATTTTAAAGCACATGAAAAGCACACTTAAGATTCTTAAATTAGAGCAAAAGCCTTAAACCAAAAAAGTACAGCTGCCCTACCATAAAAGGTTTGCTTTTCTGGAAAAGTGACTGAATTCTGAATATAAAGACTCCCTCAAATCATACCAGAAGTGACACAATTTCTGTAACTGGTGCAACAAAACTATCTCTTCCACTGGAATTACACTGTAGGGTTTAATTACTCCGTCACAGTGTTCTCTTCATCAGCCACTGCCAACTATCACGTTGCTCAAAAAAACCTGTCAGCGATGGGTTATCTTCAAACCGACCACAACTCCTCTGTTCTAGATGGGGACAAAATAGTGTCCCTAAAAACACTCCAGATGAGCAACAGATAAAAAACTACTAGGAATACCAGGACACCTCTACACATTTCAAGAACGACGAAGGACTTTGCTTAAAGCTCTGTTACCGATGCTGCTTCCTTTTAGTAGCAATAAACCCCAGCAAACAAAACTATGATCCATCCTCGTCCTGACTCCTTTTATCACCGTTCCCATACATGGCTCCTGCCCGTAAGAATTTCCCCACAAAGGACTAAAAGACCGTACAATTTGTTGCCAAGCTGTCGGCTCAGAAAGCAGGGTAACGTGCACTCAGGCAGACGCGACAGCCAGACCCTCAGCCCAAGCGACCGGGTGCGTACTTACGGCCCGGGTGTAGCCTCGCTGGCAGCAAGTTCACAATGAGCAGCCTTTCCCATATATAGCTGTACATTGAATACTCACTGTTTGCATGTTTTCCCCGTGGTTATTACTGGTAGTTGTGATAAAATTTGAAAAAAAAAAAAAAAAAGTGACTTAGCAAACCACTTCCTTCTTTCACCCTGTAAAAATGTGACACTGTCAAGAAGAGGGCAAATCCATCAAAGTTCAGAGTTTGGCTCCTCAAACTGTGTCACGCCAATTCTCCATCCCAAAACCACCAAGGAGAGAGAAGAAAGCAAATCCTCCACCCACAGGGAAGGGTATAGCTTTAGATATACCACCGGTATTTTTAAAATTACAAACGTACAAAAACCTGGAGAGGGAACAGCCAACAGCTGTAGATCTGCTTATCAGGATCACTCAGGTGTTTTTTCTGATATTCCATGGACTGAAGATGATTGTGACAACTTCAGTCCCTCCAGAGCTAGAGCTTAACTTGTTATTCTGGGGACAAAGAGAGAAGGAACAGGCAACAGCTCTGCGCATAACCCCAGATATCTCAACAAGCGTGACAGGGTCCCAGGTCCCAGGTCCCCACCTGAGAAGAGCAACCCCTGGAGTCACCGGTGAGCAGTGACCAGCTGTTGAGGGCCACCCTACCCCACCACAAGCACCTCTGCCAATGCCAAGGGGAGAGAGAAGACCCTCTCTCCCCTTCTTTCACCTGCTGAGAAAGGAGGAATACCCTCTGACTTTCTTCTTTTCTGAGACGAAGGCAGCCAGTTTCACTCTCCATCTCCTGGAAGATCACTGCTGTCTCTGGCAACCTCAGTACCCAACAAGGACTAACCAGGAACAGAAAATAACCACCACTTTCTAGAGCAGGTTAGGGTGATCAACTTGCATGACCAAACAAGAGTTGAGCTGCATCTCTTTTGTGTGGACAGAGGCCCAAACTCAGTTTTCCAAAAGCCACCTGAATCCCTTGCACACCTCTTCAAAGGCCCCAGGCAGTCCTTTGCAGGTTTAAAGCAGCAATATCCACAAGACCAACAATGTTCCCCCAGCCACTTGCTCTATCAAGGGGAGCCTAAAACCTTGCTCACCACCAGTGGTGGGGACAGAGAAACGGTGCAAATCTGCCCACCAGCATTTTCCACTGTGCACTCTTAATAACGTGCCTTTTGGCCTGCTACTGGTTACAGAGCAAAAATTATGAAGATGCGGTTTTCATATATTGAGCAATCCATTTAGAGGTAACTTTCTTCCACTGAAGTAGTAGCCTGGACAGAGCCAAACAATTTTTTAAGGTTTAATATTTTCTAAGCACAAGTATCTAACCCTCCTAACACTATTTTACCACTCATTGACAATACCGGTTAAAAAGTATGCTTGTAGAGTTTATAAAGGAGTTCAAGAAAATGGATATTTTTTCCTTGGTCACTCAGAAGGGTATTTATTAATTTGTCTGTTTATGGACAAACATAACTTAAAAACAAATACATCAAGTGAAAACATGACTACTTGCCCTCCAAGCTCCCAAGCTGTGAAACTGAGTAGCGCCAGCCCTAGATCTACAGCAGCATTTAATGGAGAAACTGGTGTGCCGCTTTCAGACGTGGCATTTGTGCTGGCATTTGACAGCGACCCTAAAGGCAATGCAGAAATCTTCTCTATTCAGAAATTTAAAACTATACTTAGTGCACTGTAGTGTATTTATCTGCAATATTCAGTGCATCTTGGTGACGCCTGGTGCACAATACCTTGCCTTCTTACAAGATTTTTGGCAGACAATGCACATGCTTTCACCATATACACCAATGCTGTACCAACAGAGCCTCGTTTTGCTTGCCCTTCTCCACCATGTCTCTCTACATCCTGCTTCTTGCTCCTTCTATTTCTGTCGTCAGGCCACTTAACATTATCGCTAACCTTTTTTTTGTGGACAAATTAACAATGTAAGTTATCTTTCCAAGCTGCTGTTTCCCATACTGCCGCATAGTGCTTCCTCATTTGAACTTCTTATCTCTTCCTGAGAAGGCTCTTCAAGTACAAAAACAGCAGCAAAGTTGTATTCAACTTATCACTGGACAGTTACTAACCTAGGAGAAAGAATGCAGTACAGCTTTGCCTCTCAAAATAATGTGGCAAATGTCAAGGTAAGAGCAGTTTGTTCTCGAGGATGAAGAAAATCACAATAAACCAGTTGCCATACAGAATGAAGAAAGGCCTCACTTGGTATTGCAATGCATGTTATTTCATATATCGCTCATATGCCAGCAGTTCCACTTGTATAGGAAGGAAGGACAGTTGGTTGATTCATGATGACTGTAAAAGCTGCAAGACTTCAAAGAGAATGCCAATAAGCATCTGTTAAAGGGGAACTGGGAAAACAAACATTAACTCTTCAATTAACACTTTTTAAAGCACGTTTGAGTCATTTATTAACCAGTTTGGCCCGGCTAAACTATGTTTTACAGTTTTGTTCACTTCGCAGTAGTTGGCCCTATTGCACTACCAACATACTTTTCAAAAGAGCTGTGCTAGAAGAAAACTGGTGAACAGAATTACGGCTGAGGAGAGCAGGGCAAGGCCAGTCCCACAGAGATCATGCTCATAAGCACTGCCAGATCGCTGCGGTCTGCGGTTGCCTGGACTGGGCGTTAGGGGAAGTGCAGTGCCGAGCCACATGAACAGCTCTAGACAAAGTCACACGGTCCAGCCAAGCCCATCAGCTTGGTCCTGGCGCCAGGGCTTCCAGCACCAGCCAAAGATGGGACCGGCAGCCATGGTTCTGCAGTGATGATGAAGCTCCCGAGGTAGAGAAGAGGGGCTGGACCCGGGCTAGGCATGAAATTAGACCAGGGTTGTCAAGGCAAAGGTTGACTATGAGAGGGAACCATTGCTCCAGACCCACATTTCGCATACCATTTTTCTCTGCTCCTCTAGCAGGCCACCACAAACCAGAGCATAGCACATGGGTGGAGACAGATCCCCAGGTCTGCTCCAGGATGCTCAATGCCCTGCAGCTCCTGGCCAGGTCTGTGTCCTTCTCCCTGCTTCAGGCAGCTTGGGTCACCCTCCGCAAGGAGATCTGCATTGCCAAGGAGCTGGCAGAGAAGCCAGACAGTCACACCCTGCAGCTGTCTGCCCCGCCACCCCCTGAGATCACCATTCTTGCAGCAAAATAAGCAGAAGGAAACACGTACTCATGCCTCAGCCGTTCCAGTTTGCTGAGGGTGTATACACGGGGCGACCGAGCTGGATGGAGGAACTCACTGCCACTGAAAGGGCAAAGTCTAGTTCCTTTTCTCTCTTTCCACTGCTCTTCCTTCCCCCCACCACCACACTCCTTCCTCCTCACACCTCCACCCCAGCTGCAAGGAGCTGCACCCTCCTGTACGTCATCTCTTGCTCTCACGAGAGCACTCTCCCAGCCGCCACAGCCTGCCACACCAGCAGAAGACTGGGGGTATTTTTGCGGGGGTGGGTGGTGAATTCAGCCAGTGCAGAGCATGGGACCAGCAAGCACCGTACCCAGCACAAGGAAGCAAGATGCCAGCAGCCCCTCTCCATTTCAGCAAAGGGGAGATGTAGGGAACATCGTGGGCAACCCACGCTGGGACAAGGGATGGGGGACCGGCCGGCACATCCCCTCTGGCCGGGTTTGCGGCAGGAGGTAACACGGTGCGGTGGGGAACCAGGGCAGGCCACCGCCATGGGAGCCCTGGAATGAAAGGGCAACTTTGTGAAAACTGTATTTTATTGCCATTTCAGGACCTTGTGACCCCAGCCCTCTCAAGGCTTGCGGCCACCTCTCCCAATTAATCAGCATCCGCAAAGCACAGAGAAGAAGGCTTTCATACATTTCAGAAGTCACCTGCATGCGAGCTGCGTGCTTCCTCCCTGCAGACACCAAGTTAATTAAAACCCTTGGCTCAGGAGAGACCAGACACCCATCTGAGCCACCACTTCTCGCCTCCTTCCCTTCTTCACATCAAATGCTCCCAGAAGCTTCCACAGCTGCCACCCCCACAGCGACCCCGGCTCAACAGCCCCACAGCACCCACCCAGCCAGAGGAGCCTCCCGCCTGCCCACCCACGGGCCATGCCCAGCACCCACGGGCCGGGGAGTTGGCCCTGACTCAAGCCCCGGTGCTCTCTGGTCGGCAGGCAGAGCCGGACAGCCGCCATCTCCCCCGGCCCTCAAGCGCCCCTTCAACAACACCCCTCCTGACATGGCGGGGCGGCTGCCGCCTGCCCGGCCGGGCCGCCCTCCTGGCCGGCTGAGCCCTGCCTGACGCTCTCCCCGCAAATCCCTACAAGCTGTGAAGGCACCACCTGCTCAAAAAGAAGTAAAAGGGTTGGTGTGGGAAGCCCCTGGGGTTTTCCTTGCAGTCCGTCCTTCCACGGTCATCAAGGCAGCTAAGCCCAGCGCAGCAAAGGCTAACAGCAAATTCACGGACATCAGCGCCGGACCTCCAAACCAGCCTGATGACCTGGGCTCTGGCAAGAAGTCAAAATCACAGGAAGAAATTTTTTATGCTGAAGGTGGAGAGACACTGGAACAGGTTGCCCAGAGAGGTGGTAGATGCCCCATCCCTGGAAACATTCAAGGTCGGGTTGGATGGGGCTCTGAGCAACCTGATGTAGTTGAAGATGTCCCTACTTATTGCAGGCGGACTGGACTAGATGACCTTTAAAGGTCCCTTCCAACCCAAACCATTCTATGATTCTATGAAATGGCACCACTTAAAAAAATCTCCTGCCCTCAATTGGCAGGAGGACAGACAGGCATTTCTCTCCTCTTGAACTCCCCACGATATTTAAACACAACTGCTGAAACAGTGTTACCGCCACACCTGAGACAGGCCGGCAGCCATGCTCTGGGATGAGCTGTGCCGCCCGGCTGAGGTGGCTCATCCTCGCCACCAAGCGATGGGAAACACCAGCTCCACGGCTAGACCCGCTCTCCTGGCCCGGTGTCCTCTCTGGGACCCAGTGGCACCTGCAGGCCAACCAGAGCGGGAGCAGGTGGTGGGGTGCCCGGCAGAAGGACTGGAGTGCCCGGCAGAAGCAGATGGCACAGCTACTGCGCTGTGGGACTGGAGTTGCAGCAGCTGATCAGAGGAAGTATCCCTCAAACCTGGACAACACTACTCACCAGTTACTTTTTGAATCCCCAGGGCATTAATGTTCACCTAGCTACCTACTTTGAATCTGCCCATGGTCCTGGTTACCGTTATAATTTCATCTGCAGAGTCCAAAGCTGCATCAACCACATCCTAACCCCAGGATCCTCATGGCCAGAAAGCGAAGAAATCACCCCTGCTGTTCTCCCTGGCCTCCTCCTCTGCCATTCCCGTGAGGGAGGAAGAGAAATAGGAGTGCTACATATTGCCCAGTGTGGCTGGGTGGCTCCTCGTGGTCTGTGTCCCGATGTGCGGGGAGATGTGCATGCCCTGTTGCAGGCAGACAGCACAGCCGTGTGTGGGCACTTCTCACCCCAAACTGACACAGACTCATCAAGGATGTGCAAGGGCAGGGGTCCCAATTTGGGAGCTCTGACTTCACCCACCTACCCCGCTGTACCCATCTTCTTTCTGGCAGAAGAGCACACGGCAGGAGGAAATGCTGTTTTGGAGAGAAGAGCGATCTTAATTCCCTGGCTATCATATTCCTCCTCTTTCACTTACAGAGACTGCAGACACATTAACTAACAACCAAAATAGATTTGCCATCCATGGACACAACCCCATTCCGAGATTTCAGTAAAGCAGCATGCACCAGCTAGTGGCTGCCACTCTCTTTTCAGTCTTCTTCAAATACTTTGGCTTTAACAAGGCCTCTCTGTTATCCATCTTGGGCAGGACAACAGCTCTCAGGCTTTTTCAGTAATGAATACACAGTCTCTTCAAAAAAATCTAGGTCGACCCTCCTTTATATTTTACATATAACATTTCCAAAACAAGATCTGTGCAAGCACATGATAAGACATGCCAAGTCTTTTCAATACATCCCCCAAATGGCCCAGCCCACCGCCACTTGAATTCTCCTTCATGAGTACAATTCTTAGCACTTCTCTTTGTGAAATTTCAGCTTCTTCATCGTGGACCGTCTCCAGCCTGACAAGATCATTCTGAATTCCTCTCCTGTGACCCCCAAGTTTCCTCCAAGTCAAGGACACTCACAAACTTCATAAGCCAACTTTCAGCTCCAGCATCCAGGTCACTGATCAAGTTACTGAATGCAAGTGGGAAAGGAGGAACTCCTGCAAGGGGCTGTCAGGAAGGTCTTGGTAGAGGGAGGTCCTGCTGGTGGCTCGGTAGCAAAACAAGAATTCCTGCCCAAATGCTTCTTTTCAAGCAGCTGCACACCTCCCTTCTGGCAATTTCACCTAGACTATTATTTCCAAACTGCCATGCGCTGTTCTACTAAACAAGGCCACTTGTTTAGGCCACTTGAAACCTAGCACTGAGCCCAAACTAACATATCTTGCAAGGGGAAGATGAAGGAACGGGAGGAGGTAGCAGCAGCACTTCTGTGAATGGTTTAGGACAGCAACAAACCAGTGGCAAGAGCAGAGGGGTGGATACCCAGAGGAGAGAAGCCGCAAGGCTTGTGCTCCAGCAAGGTTAATCACTGTGGCTCCAATTCTAGAGCCTCTTTCTCTTGTTTGCTTATGAAATTTTGTGCGAGACAGCATCAGCAGATACACCTCGTTTACTCCCTCGTTTATTCAGATAAGGCATGCTCATCTGACAGAGTTGGAAAATTGGCTGCTTTTAAATGATCTGTTCTTAGAAATCCACATGGCTTTTTTAATGCTGTACTACTCGGTAAGTGCTTATGTATTGACTGTTAGTTGCACTCATGCCTTGCTAGGGATCAAAGTTAGGCTGACTGAGCTTTAATTCTCCAGCAGTCTATTTTTCCCACCATTTTCAAATATAAATACTCTGTTCACTCTTCTGCACGTCTTCTGGGGCCTCTTACATGAGCTCTGAAAAAGCATCGCTAATGAGCATTACAGCAGTCTCCAAACCATTCAGTAGTACTGCTGGCACCATGCACATAGCATTAAGCCAAAATATTACAGAAATTGTATCACACTATGTTTGACATCAATGTTAAGAAAAGCATTCTTCTTCACCATTATTACTGCATGTTATTATCTTTATGGATTAAACAGGAACAGTGACAGCCAGGGGAAAATAAACAACATGCAAACTGGAAGATTGTGCCTGTGGAATGGTACAAAAGGACCAAAAGATAAATCTCCTGTGAGAAATTATTTACACATTTCAGCCCGGTTCTGGCTCTGTTCACCGCCAGGCTTTCATTAATAGTCTCCCCTGTCCCCAGAGTTACATGAAAGGGGAAATGAGATAACGCCCAACCCGTCATTCTTACAGCGCACCAGCCCTTTGAACAGCACCCAGCAGCCCCACTCTGACTAACACCATGGGTAGCTGCTTTCCTCCCAAACTCGCTGGCAGCAGACCAGGGATCTCCCTCCCAGGCACGCTGCCGCAGACCCAAGGCCAGCTGGCTGCCGCTGGCCACCCTGCCTCCCTCCAAGCCCCCGCATCCCTCTGAGCCCTGCTGCGAGCCGGCGCTCGCTCCTCCGATTCAAGAAACGCTTCTACTTCCAACAGGACCCTTTTTGCTCCCCACTGCCTCTCCCATCAGGAGTCAGGGATATAAGTTATTCCTTTCCCTCGCTCTTCCCAGTGATACCAAATAACTTTGGATTCCTTGCCAGTGTCTCACCAGGGCACTGCAAGGGCTTGCCCCGCTCCCCAGCCTTTGCAAGATGACGGTGGAGGTTCGGCTCGTGAGGAACGCCAGCGCACCCAGGGCATCAGGGGGCATTTACTTTATCTTTGAATCTCACAGCCACCTCAGGGTTCTCTGGCTGAAGGGTCAGCCAAGGTAATACCTGTCTGGACTTGCCCACCCAGTCAGGGCTGGACCATGGAGCAGAAGAGAGAGTTGTGGCATAAATGCCTGCCCCAACCTCAGTGAAAACTCAGAAAGACCTGCTCACTGCAAGGACTGGATTTCTTTCAAAAGCAATTTGCTCGATGCCCAGATTAAGAAGCAAAATTACATTATTTGTGGCAATCTTCCATGCAGTTATGAACTTCTGGGTTACTGACTGACTATAGCATTAAAAAAAAAATCAGTAAAAAGGTTCACATTTAGCAAAACAAGAGGAATAAATTTAGGCAGCAGCAGAGGGAAAAACAAGTTATTACATATCAGACCCATGAAGATGAGCTCAGTGAAACAGCTTAATTGTTTGGAGGGGAAAATACAGTGAGTCACCCTTTAAGACTTCAAGTATTCTCAATACAATCTCTCAGAAGATTGCAAAGTACTTTAAAGACTCAGAAAGAGACTGCAGGCCCTCTGATTCACCTACAAATAACTGTTTTGATTATTTGACTTCATTCACATCATCAGCTAGGTCCCCAGTTTGAATAAATCTGTGTTTCAACATGAAACTGCCTTGAAGATTTTTATTACATCCTGGTTGGCATATTTGCATACTGCACAAGCAACAGAAATTATTACCACGTATGTGTAGCACTGATGACTTCTGTGCTCACCATTTGCCCTCCCACCTCACCCACCACGCTGCTTTCCTCTCCCGCTCTTCTCCCACCCTATTTTGGGAGACAGAGAAAATGAAGAGTGCAAAGACTTTGTCATGGTTTGCACCAGACTGGACGTTCTGGAACGAAGGACAGATGCTCTCCCCAACCTCTCCCTTCAGGGAGAGGCTTAACTGAAAAGTAAAATCACTGAACAGAAAATTGGTTCTGTTTTACCTCAAACCAGGACAGCCTTATATAAGAATTCACCTTCTCCAAGCAGAGGGACTTTCTAACTAACTGGAAATAGATGCAACATTGCTTTCTGAAGGCCGTAACAGCCTGAAGTACTTTTATTCACAGGACAGCCCTTTCTAGTCCACATGTCTGTCCTGTGTGTCAGTGCAGTAACCCTCCAGAACTCCTCCAGCCTTTCAGGTCAACATCACTGGGGTCACGCACCTGCAGAAACCATCCCAGCATCTCACCCAGCTCCCCTTCGGTCACCCGGCCGGGTTGTGAGTCCCTGCCCACCTTCTCCTCCTTCCTCAGCACCCTCCTCCTCTCACCCACTGGCTTATCCAGGAACTTATTTTCCTTATCAGTGCTTTCACAGTAGTGCAGCGGGAAAGTGCAGCAAGGGAGAGGCAGAAGTGTGTGTTGAATGTTTAAGATGGTAAGCAGAAAAAGGATACCCTTCAGAAGATAAACCCGAAAAAACTGATCTCTAATCATTCACCGTTAAAGTCTTGTGTTTGACCTTACAAGCGTAAAGCTTTGGTGGAATTGCTACTGGCAATCACTAAGAGTACCAGTTTGTAGAAAGTCAGTACACAGACTGCACATATTTTAAAGCTCTTGCAATTAATTCTGCTTTATGTGGCAGTAGCTATGCAGTAACTTTCCAAGCTGGCACCATCATTTGACTCTTTTTTTTTGTTTTCCCCCTGAAAAATAGGGACACCTTACAGCAAAGCAGGGCTGTCATATCTGCAGGATAACCTAACATACTACTCCATTCTGCTGGCTGTAACAAAAGCAATAATTAACGGGAAACAAAACCACTTTCATTACAAATCAAGTTCAGCCACCTTAATGCTTAGTACTGAATAATTAATGAATTTAGTAATTTAGTATCAACACTTTTTTTTTGCTAGCAATTCCACCTGTGGCATATTAAACATACTGTAATGCCAGAATTGTATTCCTCTGACAGTTTTACCCAATTTTGCTTATTTTAGGTAGGAAGAAGGGGGTGTCAAGGCAGGGACCCATTCCCCAGATAACTAACCTCTTTACATATCACAGTCCTCCACTGGCTGCTTCCCTCTGCTGTGTACAGATCTGACTCTAGTGTTTGAGCTTCTCTCGGTCCTTAAACTATTTGCCCCGGAGCACTCTTGTAAGACAGGGAGGTGCCATGGGGCTCCGCTGGCAGCCTTGGACCTGAGACACTTATCAAAGGCGAAGGAGCATGAGAGGGTGCAGCACAGGGGACCAAATCCTGCTCTGGGCTTGCATCCTCACCTCAGACCACCTGCAGCCTGGACGGACGCTCTAGCAGAAAGGCTGTTTATTTAAAAAGAAAGGGAAGAAAAAAAAAAACAGAATAGTTTAACTGGAGCCAAAGGGAAGGACTTCAGGGCTCTCAAGCTCATGAGCAAAGCGCTCATTAGTGGCGCAGTCCCACCTCAGCTGGATTTGCAGCCCGTCTGCCCACCAGGCTGGGGGGCTCCAGCATTTAAGAGCTGGCTCAGACAGCTGGGGACACAGCTAGACAGGGGGTGTCATTCTGTCCATCCGTCCCACTGCTTTCCCTACTCCTTTGCCTGAGTGCTTACACCAGGTGGTGCAAAGAGAAGCGAATTGCTGCCCCTGGGCCGGCTGCCAGTTTGGGCACCCACACGGGGTCCATTAGCACAAACCCAGGTGAGCAGGAACCCAATCCCGATCCTGCTCCTGCCACAGGGCTCCCCCACGGCCCGGCGGAGGCCATCCTCAAAAACGCCTTGGCAGGCTCCCACTTTTTCATTTTCAGAGAGGGCGGGTAAGCATCGCTCCAAGAGAAAAGGTGCGGCGGGACGGGAGGAATCCGGGCTGGGAGGCACAGCGGGGCAGACCGGTGGGGATGCCGCCTGAGTCACCTCGCCTCAACTCCGCGTTTGCTGCTCCCCAACGGCCCTGCAAATTTTGGCACCGCGCTCGCTCCCCACCACGCTGTCCAGCTGTGCCCCTTTGCCTTTCCTTCCCTTAACCGGCCTCGATAAACAGAGCATCGGATACCAGGCATTTCACTTTGGGAGAAGAAAGCAGCTCTTTTGCCTGCACTGGGAAACCAACCAGCTCCTGTTCAAATCAAAAGGAAAAGATCTCATGGATGCATTTCAATTAATTGCATTGGAGAGGCCCCTTCATTTACATCTTCTCTTGGGGAAAGGGTGGTTTTCAGCTGAGTTACCTGGAGGATTCATTTCATTACGCAGCATCTATAAGCTGGGAGAAGGCTGTATTTGCAGAGGGCTGAATTTAGCAGAGCCATAATCAGGGGGCAAATAAGGGGAAAAAAGAAAGTACTCATTTTCCATCTGCTAGATCAGCGGTCTCCAAACTATTTTAATCATGTACACCTAGCAGTAAAAACTTTCAAGTGCACACCCCAATATA
Organism: Anarhynchus alexandrinus; assembly: GCA_008711295.1. NCBI lineage: Eukaryota > Metazoa > Chordata > Aves > Charadriiformes > Charadriidae > Anarhynchus > Anarhynchus alexandrinus. Next base: position 479,063 of record VUYV01000400.1, read on the forward strand.
TGTTTATTTATTTGTTTATAAATTATGTGCGTGTACCACTGAAGTCCTAATATTTTCTTCCCGCACCCCAATGCATCATCCTGTGCACACACACACCCACTTTGGAGACCGCTGTGCCAGATAACATGGTGACAGTGGACAATTGGTGCCAGAAGCAGGACACATACGGACAACTAGCGGACCACAGCTGAAACCCAAATGCTCAGTCTGATACGAGCTGCAGAGATTTACAGACTATTATGAAGCAGATAGGCAATGAAGACTAGAGCGGGGTAGCAGGAGGTCATACCTTTGCATGCCCTCTGTTCCCTTTTTTGTTTCACCCAGTCTTCTCCAAAATGCTCGTCCAAGGAACGTTATCCTCGAACAGTCCCTCCATAGCCTCCTCTCCTCGGCGGGGACTAAAATAAGGATCATATCAAGTTCTGCCCTTCTGCAGTTACACCTCCTCAGGAAGCCACCACAGGCAAAATGTTACTGGTGGGCTCTTCTGGGGGAAGGTTCATGGCAAAAATGAAGGGCACGTGAACAGCCAAAGAGCAAATCCATTTCTTCACACATGAAGACCGCAGTGACCAAAGAGCTGTTTCAAATTGACTTGGATAAAGTGGGATAACCATCCTTGTTTGGATTTACAGGAGATGATTTTTTTAGGTTTAACTTTAAGGATGATCCCATGCACAGCTCACCACTGATTTAAGAGGGATACGGACATGCCAACTGTCACCTGCCCCCTGGTACTGGCCCATCACGCAGGCTCTTCTGCCNTTTTTTTAGGTTTAAGGATGATCCCATGCACAGCTCACCACTGATTTAAGAGGGATACGGACACGCCAACTGTCACCTGCCCCCTGGTACCAGCCCATCACGCAGGCTCTTGTGCCAGTACCACCATCAAATACTCCAGGGCAACTTTCAGGTAGCATGCATCTCAGGAAAGAAAAAAGCAAACAAAAAGAAACGTAACCAAAAGAAAAACAGCATAAGGCTTCTTTGGAGTAAGAGGGTGTGGTATTTCTCAGAAATTTTTTCCCTTAAAAGTAATTTTTAAGGCCTCTCCGGACACACACCCTTTGTGAAAGAATGTGAAGAAGGAGCGTTTGCAGAGATCCCAGAAGCGATCTAAATATGGGTCGCAAATGAAGTGTGTTATGCATGTAAGTGATCATGTTCGGGTAAAGAATTACTGTCACAGCACACCCTTTACAAGCAGTTAAAAACTGAGGTCTAAAGTCACCACTAATTTGCAGTGTTTTTTTGGCATGTCGTTTGTGCTTCCTCTGACAACAGGAATTTCCATTTCTACTTCCATTTACTTCTAACTGCTATAAAAATAGCAAGTCATGAAGTTCAGTAGTATACCAATTATTCAGCATCGAAATAAATATAAATATTAACATCAGGTGTCAGGTAAGGCACAGGTCAATTTTATGTGTGGAAAACAGAAGAATAAGGGCAGTACCAGAACTCATATTAGAATTATATGCTTATTTTTTCCATTAATTCATTCCCTTAAGGTAAGTTACAAGTTTGTAATAATGATAGGAATAGATGAGGAAAACATAAGCCCTAGAAGGAAATGTGCTTTAACCTGGGACTTCCACAGACAGTCAAAACTTATGAAGAACTATTTGAAAATACTGCTGCCACACAGCTCCAAAAACACCTGATGTATTTCTTTCAGAATAACCATCACCACCCTAATTTGAACTTAAGATTTAGCAGAAGAAACTGAAATCTCCAGATGTTGTGCCTAACAAAAAGTAATAACTAATTTTGTGTACTAGATATTCCAATAATAGAAAGAAGTTACTTCCAAAATTGACTTTCTTGCTTTCTAAGTAATATACAGCTGCAAGGATGCCAAGGGATTTTGAACACAGCCCATAAGAGAATTCATTCAGGACAGCAAAAAAGTGCCAGCCCAAAGAATCTTTATTTTCCCACCATTTTTAGATCATGGCAGTGCCAATAACATACACTTACTAATTTTGATGTATGAAAAGAGTACCAAATTAATTTTTAAAAAGTTAGTTTGCTTGTCTAGCAGACACCTTTTTGGGAGCTCTGATCTGTTACTGAAAAATGAGGCATCAGTCCAAAGTAAAGAGTAAGCCTAGGGGAAAACAAATAAAGGTCTTTGAATAATACTCAAAAAATTTTCCACTAGTTCTTTTGACAGAAAGGAAAAGAGGAAGAAAAGCATTTTCATCTGAAACGACACATGGAAAAACAATTTGGGTTCCCTCAACTTAAGGGAAAAAAAAACCCGCAAAGGAAGTTTTTATTTAAAAAAATATAAAATTAAAAAAAATTGTGCTCGGCAGCAGGGAGTTCAGCTCAGCTGTGGGAGCCCACCTCCCCACAGCATCTCCCGCGCACCCCACCCCTCACCATGGGTACCATCCCATCGCTGTGGGGGGGGTTACAGCTCTGCTGTGCTGAGACCCGTGAGCAGGGGCAATTGGGAGAAAAGCAGAGGCTTTTTGTCATCTTTCGTTCCCACATGACAGTGAATGTTAAACCCAGGAAGAGACAGTTGACCAGACTACAGCCAGCGAAACTCACTACTTAAATCTCCAGTTGTCACAGACGCCAGCATTAAGAGATGCTTTTTTGACTACTTTTTGTTTATGTAAGAGCTTCAAAGTATACTGGGCAGTTACAGAAATGAGAAAAGACACTTCCCATCCTAAATGCTTAAAATAAAATAAAAAAAAATAGACGGGTGAAAACAAGAATTCAGTAAAAGATGTGATGCTGAGCATGTACTCCTGATTTATTTCAAATCTCCTTCATGCTGGGCCCCTGGCTGCTCTTCTGGTACTTAAACTTCTCATAGTCATTGCAGATGAAACGATTCAGATGGGATTTGGGCAAGCCTGTGCCAGGAGCTTTCTGCCCCCCGCCCCCCCCCGAAGTGACTGCGGGCACATTTTCCAGCAGGACCACCCTGGGAAGAGACACCAGCAGGAAGCGGGAACAAAGGTGGCAACGAGCAGGAACAGCTTGGGTAGAAAAAGCTGGTGCAGTAAGAGAGGACTTCAGACGACCAAGGGTGGGAGGGAGGGAGGGACAGGCAATTGCCAACCACAGCCTGTAACGGGAAACAATGAAGTTTCATCCTGGAAAGCCCAACAGCCCACCAAGTCTCAGTATGTTCCAGATTTATTAGTGGTTAGCAGTAAATGCTTGAAAAGAAAGCACAGGAATTCCAGTAAATGGATCCAAGACAGTAATACAGCCAGAGAAGATTATATACACCAGTATTATATGAAATACATTATGTGAAATGGAAGTAAGACCAAGGGGAGCACCTTCAGAACGATGGTTGGGGAAATATATCTGAACTTCTGCTGAAATGATTGAGAATGGCTTCAGATGCTCAGAAGTTCCAAAAAAATGGGACTCGTAACCCAGTGCCTTCTCTTCTTGGAATCATTACGGAAAAGCAGCTTTTAAATGATCCAGATTTAAATTCTCTTAAACTATCCTGTACCTAAAACTTGAAATTAAATCCGATTTCCACAAAGAACACACTCAAAAGCGGCCCGAAGTTCCTCTAAATTCTGGACTCTCCATGTCCTGACTTTCAGCCTATAGATGCTAGAAGATATTAAAAATAAAAATAAAAAAGCAATCAGCCCTCAGCTTTAACCGCCAGTGACAGGAACCATGGAACAGCAATTAGATACTGGAAGTAAGAGGCAAAAGGGAAGAAAGACAAATGAAGATGAAACTTTCCTTGTGGTTAGATCAGCCACAGCATTTCCAGCTGATTCTTTTCATCTCTGGAGACCTTCATTAATGTTATTTGTACTTGGATAAAGTACAATAGAAATTAATTTTTTTTAATAAAATGTTAAGGAATTATATAGGCCAGCCATGTCAAATATCACAAAGGGAGGGATGAATATCACTGCGGGGAATGGGCTACGCTACCATCACCTTCCCAATGGGGAGCTGGAGGAGAACGCTGCGCTTTTGCACTCAGAGCAACGTCCTCTACTCAGGGGGGAGGAGGTGGCTTTATCCAATATTAGTATATGCTTAGACTGCTCAAAGGCACCTCCCAAACACAGAACAATCAGTCCAATCAACCTATAACTGAGGGTATAAAAACAAAGAGTTTGCAAAACAGACACCAGTAAGGAACAACAGAGATCGTTTTCCCCCCTAAGGCAGGAGATGGATGCCAGTTCAAGAGCACCTCATTGCGGATGTTCTTTCGAGCAAGACATTTGGCAAAGCAAAGGCTTCCTTTGTTTGCTGCTTGTGTGTGTTTGCTTTTAAGCTCTTTTTCCCAAATGAACAACAACAAAAAAACTGTATACCATTCCTGGCCCTGCTCTCTGACCTTCAGCAAGCTGCATCTCCTTGAAATCACAGTTCAGAGACGCAGTTTATGCATAGCCCGTTTCACAGCTTCTCCGGTGGGATCAAACATGCTGCAGCAGCGTGGTGCTGAGTACCAGTCCACTATAAGTTCTCCTACCCAGATCAGAGATTTTTTAAAAATATTGCCAGGTGACCTGTCCTGGTATAAAACATACTAACATGAAGTTATCACCAGTTTTCCCCACAGCTGGCATAAATGCTGTGCAGTGTGCTGTGTGCTCTGTCCAATTAAACAAAGATATCATTAGCGCCTGTGCCTGACCGCATTTGTCCCAAAGAGCAGCATCGTACACAGGTGTAAGCCCAGCCTTAAGCTACGCTTAACTTACACATAATGCATGCCCCTGAACATCACCAGCAGTTTCTTGCTTTCAGAAACTGGGACAGGAATCAAAGTTGCTCAGAGCATAAATGAAAATCTGCCAATACTTTTAACTGGAATAAAGCATTTCTAAAAATGCCAGCCCGTATTCTTATGGCAACATTTCAAATGTCAAGGCCACGCACAACGCACTCTAGAAATTTAAGAGTCTGGATTCCCGCCTGGATGACCCATCAGAGAGCATCTCCATTATAACCCTCCCTCAGAAAAAGATTTAGAGGACAGATAACTTGTAATATCCATGAAGCCAGGCTTTTTTCCCAATTACTGGCAATAACAGGAGATCACCTGGACCTCCACCTTCCAGAGGCAGTCTGGCTCACAGGCAGGTCACCAGGACCCCACAGCCCGCAGTCCCACAGGCTCCCACCCCACCCCACTCCCACCCACCTGCAGTAGCAACCCCACTGCCAACCCAAACCTCAGCTCCCTTTCACAAATGAAACACACACTCTGTAAAATTCACTCCCCAGAGCTCATCCGAGGATCCATGAAGGCTCCTGTGTACGGGCACCTCCTTCTTGCTTACCCATCCGTAACCATTTCATTTGCACCAAAAAGCTGAAAGAACAGCATGCAGGTCATCAACTAAGTGGCTACAGGGCTAAAATGTAAATTGAATGATATCCGTTAGCACCACACTGGGTTAATACACAACTTCTTAATACGCCGCTGCATACGACTGAAATCAAATTGTCATTTGGGTGCCGACCTTCTGAGCAGGCAGACCTGTGCTGACTCGCTTTTCGTAGCCTGCAGGTCTGGACTTTTGTTTTCTTTCTCACATTTACATTTGCATGACGGTTTGCCAAACTATGCGAACCCAATTATGGCAACGAAAGGGCGTTGCCAAGATCTGTTGAAAAATGCTGTAACTAAAACTAAAGGGTCATATAGTACAACAATCGCTTTTCAAGTAAATTCAGGTCTTTTGTATGAAAAAAAAAAAAAACACCCAAAAGCTGAAACAGCTTTAGTCACTAATTATAAGCAAGACATAAATTATACAAAATATACTTTACCAGGTGTAAAATCCAACCTACGACATCTTCAACAGAAGGCATTTATCGGCAGGCACCACGATGTGACACTGGGCAGGCAAGCCGTACCCATTTATCTAACAAGCAGCTGGCTTTTCTTTAAATATGAGAAACAATAGATTAGGAAAATATCCTCCTGAGTTTTAACTGTTACAAGACTGACCTTACTGTACCATCTGGACAAAACTAACTCGAAACAGCAATAGTTTCGTCTCTGTATCTGAAAGGCAGAAGCAAGCTTTCAAAGATGACAGAATTATTTCCCAAGTATTAGCAGGTATTTTGTCTTATTTGGCCATTGATGTTCCACTTACAGTTCCCTCCAGTCTAAACCAAGCGCCATTAAACAGAACAACTGAATTTCAATTGGCTTCGAGGAGAATTGGGGAAGACCCGCTGTAATCCATCAGCACCGAACAAGTTAATCACTCTAACCTCTAGCATTTGCACGTTATCAGAAACATTAAACAACGAGTGATCAAACATACAGCTTGATGTATTTCTGTGTTTCTAACAACACACAGAAGATAATCAAATATTACCTTAACCTGGAGCAGAATTATCTATTTACATGCATGCAGTCTTGTGGCACTGTCACAAAGCTCCGCTAATCTATTTTTATTGATGATGATACATTCCCTGCAGATTTGAAAGGAACTTGATTCTGAGTAAGGGAAAACCACCTGAATTTCTGACGGGTAAACATTCCAACCTTTATTATAGAAGCTGGCAAAAAGATAAATCAGGACAATCATTTTATAATCAAAACTGCCTTTTTTTTTTTTCTTTTTGGGGAGTTTATTTTCTCCATTAGAAATTCAGTTCCTATCTAGGCTACAAAACTCTCATCTGACTGAAAAGCTATTAATATGACAACAGCAACAGCAAGTGGGATGTCACAATAAAACCTTAGGGCTTGTTCACAGATGGTTTTGTATCGGGACAAATTGATAACCGTTCCCAAGAAGAATGCCCCAAATCTTGCAGATATAGGAGTCAGGGAAGACAAAATCAACAGTCTTAGAGTTAAAAATTGAAAAGAAATAAAAAGGGGCACGGAAGAGAATATTCTTAAAACCTGTTTCTCAGCTATTTCCATATCACTGCCAAGCAGCAAAAAAGTAAGTAACACCCCCGCGCCCCCTCCCTGCCCCCATTTTAAAATACCTCTGCAAAAGCTGCTCTATTTAAAAAAATGCTAAAGGCAGCTAGCGGTCCATCTCATTTCTCCCTTGACATGGCAATGCAGACAAACCCTTTCTGAATCACGCTCCTCCAATTTTGAGAGGTGGACACATTCCGTCCCCCTGTAGAAGACACTTCTGTATTCTTAGAAAATGCTCCTGTATTCCTGGAAAAAAATGTGGGGCAATTTAATCTCCATCCTCCCTGGGTTGCTGGCCTCGCATCCTGGAATATACAGCCAGAGGGGGTGATGCAGACAGCGACTCTGCAGAGAGAGCTCAAGAGAAGCAAGCAGTAGCACGTTGGCCAGCTAGCTAGCAATGACCTCAGTTTGGCTCTTCATAACTAATAAATAAGCAAACAATTCCTGACTTCAGCTGCAGTTTCCTCCCTGCTCCCCCTCCCCGTACACAAGTTATTAGTGCAATCAGCTCACAGCGCGGCCTCGTGCCTGTGTGCTGAAGAGGAAGAGAAAGCCACCGCTGTGGTTCAGGGTGATGAAGCATCAAAGATGTCCTCTGTAAAAGCACACATTTGTTAGCAGAGAAAATGCATATTTAGAGAAGCAAAGGAACAGGATACACCAGAGCTGCCAGGAAACTGAACAGCCTAGCATGCCACGATAAGGTAATGGAAGATGATAAGGTACATAAGACAAAAAAAGTTCTTCCAGTATTGAGAAAAGACAGATGAGGTGGCATCACCACCTGGTGAGGCTGCCAGCAGGATTCCCACACCCACGCCACCCTGTGGGCTGCCAACTGCTGCCGTGTGTTCGGACATCCCCAGACGCTGCCACTGTTCCTCTCAACTCCTTTGTTACTTATAGAATCACAGAATGGTTTAGGTTGGAAAGGACCTTGAAGATCATCTAGTCCAACCCCCCTGCCAAAGGCAGGGAGCATGGACACCTCCCACCTCCCACTAGAGCAAATTATACATGAAGAACAAATACAATTATAAATTAAATTATAGTATTATTATAAATTAATTATAATAATATAATATAATAAATTATTATTATAAATTAAACAGCAATTATACAGAGCAAATTTTGCATGAAGCCCATCAGGATAGGCCTGGCAGGAAGGTCTGGAGATCCCAGCTCTAACTTTTATTGCTCACCGAGCAGCCAGTTCACATGCCTCCCCCAGTTGAGCCGTGCCACACCACCGGCTTCTCTTCGGGTACGGGCAGCATCATTCCGCTCAGGAGAAGCTGCAGCTTTCCAGCATCCAGGGAGAGAAAAATGCCAGCAATGACAATTTGTCAAGGCAACAGGAGGAACCAAAGCACCCCTTGCCACAGTGCTTTTGACACTGTACCATCATCCACTGAGGTCTTAAAATGTTCGCAATTCTTGTTGATGCATTTCTTGCTTCGGAAGGAAGACTTCAGTAGACGCATCCTGTGTTTGTTTATATACCTGACCATACAATTGCTAGTAATATTTTGGAGACAACATCCTATTGCAACACCTGCTTGTACACAATGAGCAGAGTTATGGAAAAATATATGGCAGAATCACTTGGGGAAAAAAAAAAAAATCTACTTTTTCTCCTGCCACTCTGTTACCTGTTTGGTTGGTTTAAATGCATCACATGCCGTGACACAGGTATCTCTCAAGAAAGATTATAAAGAGAGTACAGTAGCACAGATGCAGTTCAACACTCGCGTGAGCCATGGACAACGAGAGCAAACCCAGGCCCTGTTACTGGGGACGCGTGACGTGCCAGCTCCATGCACTTGAGCTCTTGGCTCCAAGGAAACAAAAATTTAAACTTGTAACTTGACCCGAGTGACCTCAGGAATTTAACTCAAGTGTTCTGTGTGATCGGGACTATATTGTCTTCAGACTAAATAAATTAATCCAATTATTTTTACTTAGACACATTTCACTGTTTATGAATTTCCAAAAAAACACGTATGTCCTTTCTGTAAATGTTTAATGTTCACTTTAAGATAAGAATATTTGAAACAAATATTATGAGGTCCTTGTCCTTGCTGATTTCTGTTAATACCATAAGGAAAAGAGTAAATGAAACAAATTTTTCACTAAATGCAATTCTCTTATCATCCTTGCAACATTTCCACTCAAGCACTAATGAAAATTCACGCTACAATCTGAAATATTAGATATTGATGTCACAGACACTTTTTTGGTACTTTTTGAACTTTATATCAACATGAACTTTAGATGAACTTTAGACATTTCTGTACAATGCAGAACAATGTATTTTTAGGATGAGGAACTAAGAATTTCCTCTAACTGTTTCAGGTAGACCCTGCCTCTCTTGCATCCCCAAGACCAGCTACAAGAACATTATTTTTTAAACCATGAACGCAGAATGGATAACTTATTTTTTTTCCAAGTTTGATGGAAAACCTTTTGATCTTGAACTAAGGCCCTGCTCATTCTGCACATACTTTCATGAAAAGGAATTAATGATGTGTTAGAAAATCTGGACTCAGCAGTTTTTCATTACATTCTCCCCCCACTGTGGCATGGAGAACTGGTAAATACCTGTAATGCAAACCAAACAAGGAGCATTACTCAACACAGGAGAGAAACATCCTCTGCTTAACATTAGTATCATCATCAACATCCTTCATGCCTACATGGGGGGACACCAGAAGACAGCTTTTGGGGGCGTGATTCCTCCACCAGCAGGATGGAGCCCTTTTACCCCCAGAAGACCTCCCAATGCCACGTTGTCACCATCCAACTCATCCAAGTGATGGCTGCGATGGCCATGGTGGCTCTGCTGGGCACGCAGTGATTTACAAACCAGCATCTGCCCCGTCACTGCCCTTCTCCGGACTCCAGCACTTATTTTTGTACATGCATGGAAGTAACACTACTACACATTTTTAACTATGCGTTTATGGACTTAACAGAAAAGCTGTTATGTAAACCAAGCCACTACACAGATACACGTTAACAAAATCTATTGGGTAAAAACGACTAAACCAATTTTACCTCAGATGACACAAAACACTCATTTTGTAATTCTGCCCACCTTGGGAATCTGTTCATGCTGAAACTGCTCCGAAAAGACATCGATACCATGCAGCAGCATCAAACTCCTTTAATGCCTCTTCTAAATACAGGTTCACAAAGCTATTTATAAAAGAATAAATAGCCCAAGGTGAGCAGAAAGCTTTCTCATGAAGCCTGAGCAATAACACAGTATTACTGTTCCTGGATCCTCTGCCATTTTATCATGTTCCAGTAATTTTCCCAAGGGTAATGTCGAGGATCCTCTTAACTGTACTGTTTACTCATCTCTGCATGGTAAACATAAAAATATTGATTTTCACATTTGTGACTCAGATTCCATTCAACACAAGAAATCCAAATTATTTCCCCCTTGCAGTATATCAGCTAAGGAATCGCAAGCACGAAGAGCTTCATCCCCATTGAAATGACGCAGCATCATTAATACATGACACTTAAAATCACACTTCATTTTCTCTGTACTTCTCAAAACGAAGCCCTGGTCCAGCAGTAGGTTTAATGCCAGCTGGGGAAGGGATGAGTCTGAAGAGCAGGGTGAGGTTTGCCTCGGATGTGAGCCGACACAAAGGAGCATCCTGCCTTCCCAGGAGAACAGTGCTGGGATCTGTAGTGACCAGCCAGAGCCCAGCGCATCCAACACCCCCCACCACTGACAACCCTCGGACCCTCTCCAGGTCCCACTGGAGAGGTCAGGGCCATCGTTCCCATCCTGCATGCAACAATAAGGAAAACGCGGCTTTCAGTCTTACACAAAGTTTGGCAACTCCGACCCTTGGGCTTACACCGCACGTAGCCACCAGCAATTCCTTTATCCCCTCCTCCCTCACTTCTCTGACTGCAAAGCTATGGCACAACTCATCCCCCCGCCACCCCGGCCGCTCTCCAAAGCTAAACTCAGCCGGGTGACCGGTCGGCTTTGTGCCACTGCCCGAAGACATCCAGCTCCCAGCGTGGCATTGAGCAGGGTTGAGCGATGCCATTTCACAGGGGACGTCACGTGAGAGGGACGCCCGGGGAGACGGGCAGCCTTTTCTCTCAGAAAAAAGAGAACTTGTAACTGGTGGAGATTTCAACAGAGGGGGATTCATCCCAGGGCTGCGAGCCCATCAGTTTACCCCAGAGACTGTCCTGGCTTTAGGGGTTTCTTTTATATTTTTTTTTCTAAATGTGTACCTGAAACAGTTCTTCAGTGTTTGAATGAGGAGGAAACCAGCCAAAAGAATAAGCCCCAACGGCCTTTAGACTATTTCACACAATTAACAATAAGCTGCTATTCTTTGATATAATTATAGAAATCACACTTCTTTGAGGCACGATGGCAAACAGGCATGCTGAAGGGGCAAAAGGAGGTAGAAGTTTTTCCGGAAGATAAGTACTTTTCTAAATAACACCTACCCTGAGGACCATATTTATACAGCTATTTCAACAAGCAAGACTTTTGAAAGTCCACTATGACCCACAGATGAGAAAAGATCAAAGAAACTAACAGGAAGGCGAGGACGCAATCAAAATATTTGATCAGTGAGAGGTTTCTTATCCGAGCCATAAACTTGAGGGCATTTCAGTGGGAGCTGCAGGAAGAAAAGCTGCCATGAACAACCCGGAGACGTGTGGAGTCCCTTGGGGGAATCTTCCCCTCGTGCTTCGCCACCATCCCACCATCCCTCCCTGCGTGGGACACTGCCGGCGCCCACCGTCCCCAGTCTCCCATCATTTTCAGTGCAGCTACCTTAAACAAGCAAGGGTGGAAATTTAATTTGTTCTCCTAAATCCCACCACCTCCCCCGCTAAAGTTAAATATTTGGCCTTTGGTTAAACTAAATGGATTCCCTCCCCTCCCCCCTTTTAAAACAAAGTCTCACGATCCCCGTGTGACCCGGGTGGGAGGACGGTGGGAGGCAGCGAGACCCCGCCATGCAGGCAGAGCGCTGCCAGAGCCCACTGAGTGTCAGCTCCCTGAACGGCACAGATGGGTATAATGAGCTTTTAATTACTTCCCTTTTTTTTTTTTTTTTTNTTTTTTTAAGAACAATAAAAGAGCTACCGGGATTTTCCAGTTTTCCTCCTCACACTTTTTTTTTTTTTAATATATTTGGCAAACATTAAAGAGCTACATATTTTGATGCAACTCACATTAAACAACCGCTTCAATAGTTTAATTTTCGAAAGAAACAACAAATTCTCACTTTCTTTAAAGGCTTTACTTACACTTGTTTGTATATTCCCTAGGTTATCAGATCATTTCCCTTGGCTTTTCTGATAGCAATATACATATCCTTGTAACCAGAGAAGTATGGGAAACTCTGGAAACATCCAACTGTGTACAAACATTTAGAGCTCGGATACCCTAATACAAAACAAGTACCTCTCCGAAACAAACATCTCCAGATGTTATAACATATTTTTATATATAGACAGAGATATATATAAGATGTGACTCAGGCACGGAAAGCCAAAAGAATGTTCTCATTTCCTGAGGCTGGCTAACAAAAAGGGAAAAAAATGTGAATGAAGGAACAAAGATTTCGGAAGTCAGCTTTTTCTTAGCAGCAGCAGCTTTAGAATGATCCGCTTTGATTCCTTTCTCGTATTATCAGAATATTGCCTTTCTCTTGCAACTGAATATACTTACAAAAGGAAAAAACCAACTTTGTTTTCTGGAACATTTAAAAGTACTATAGAAATGTTGCACTCGAGAGGTTCCTGTCCTTCTCCTTTTGGCCCCGGTGGAGCTCTGTGACAGCTCCCACCAGCCCTCTTTCCCACAGGGGCTTGCCTTGTCCCGCGGTGCAGGGCTTCAGGAAGACAAGCAAGCAGCCACAAGCACCACGGCTGGGTCTCTATGTGGTGGGACTTGACCCGCCAGACCTCACAGGCACATCCCTTGATCCATTTTTTCTTTCTCGAGAGCACAAGCGGGTATAAAAAGCATCCAGTTCCTCTACCACCTGACAGCAGTGGGTGAAGCGAGCCCCTGGGCACCTTCAGATCGTGAAGTCATGTCACACCAACAAACGTGAGGTAGATTTAAACAGGCATCGATGTGTCGCTGGTCTCTGTGCTCTTTCCAACCATAACCTGCGTGTCACGGGGACGGCACGTGAGGCGTCCTTCCTCCAAGCCCTCCGAAGGTGAATTTCTACAAACTAGTTCTGTGACAACCGTGACTAAACCACTGCTGGGGTGGTGTCCCTTCAAACAGGGCTGTAGGAAGGGACAAGCAGCTGCAGAAAGAATGCACTCAGGTGTGCTTTCAACAGCAGCGAGCAGAAATACACCGGTGATGCCTCCTTGAACCACCTGCAGGACGGCGATCCCTCTTCCAGTGCAACAGAGCACAGACGTGCCCCTTCCCAACACCGCACCCAGGATGGCCACAGGCTGTCCCCAGCCCCGATCCAGACCACCAGCAAACACTGTTCACTCCTTCTTTAGGTCCAAATGCCTCCTCACAGAACCCCACCTTTAACGCTGCTGTCCGGGGCCAAAGCTACACAACTCGGGCACAAATGCACACTCCTGATGAAATGGGTATTTCCACCTTTCCTATGTCCCTCGCCCCCTCCCCCGACATCACTGCCACTCACAAGATCAAGGAATTGATCCAGGTCAAGAAAAACTCAGTTTTAAATCTATATGTCAAAAGGCTGAAAGAGTTGGGGCTGTTCAGCCTGGAGAAGAGAAGGCTCTGGGGAGACCTTATTGCGGTCTTCCAGTACCTAAAGGGGCCGACAGGAGAGCTGGGGAGGGACTTTTTACATGTAGCGATAGGACAAGGGGGAATGGCTTCTAACTGGAAGAAGGGAGATTTAGATTGAATATTAGGGTGAAATTTTTCACTCTGAGGGTGGTAAGGCACTGGAACAGTTTGCCCAGAGAAGTTGTGGACGCTCCATCCCTGGAGGTGTTCAAGGCCAGGCTGGATGGGGCTTTGAGCAACCGGGTCTAGTGGGAAGTGCCCCGGCAGGGGGGTTGGAACTCGATGATCTTCAAGGTCCCTTCCAACCTAAACCATTTGATGATTCTATATCTACCAATCTCTCTCGCCATGGGTTTTCAGCTGTCTCAGGTCCCTGGTGCCGGCATGAGAGATGTTGGGGGACGGGAGCATGCAGGTCACCCTGGTCAGCTGCAGTGCAACCACACGCTTAATTAAAATGTCTCTGTAATTGGTGCCTGTGGGAAGCGCAGCTGCCCCGGCACGGCCCAGAGACAGTCTGTCCTGCTTCGTGACACTGGCCAGAGCCGGGTCTGGGAGATGATCCGCTGCCAAGTGAATCTCAGCCTACTCACCAGCAGACCCTGGCAAAAATAAATTACTTAATCCAGCACAAACGTTGGTCTCTCTGCCACGAAACACCAGTCTGTCCTGCTGCCAACGCAGTTCAGAAGCACACGGTGTTATATACAAAGATGCAAACCACCGAAACACGCACCTATTTGCAAGCGTTTCCTCACGACAGAAGATTCACCAAAACCAGAGGGTTTTGCAAGCGGAGGCTGCTGTGCTGATTCAGCCCTGAATCCGCAGGGGCTGCCTTCCCCCCCCCCGACAGTGCCGGCTGGCAGCCCCCGCCGCCCCGTCTGCCAAGCTGTATTTTTCATTCCCAAATCGGAGGTGGAGCACGCCAGGAGACACCAAGTGAGGACTCGGGGATGCTGCGGCTCCGGAAGGCGAGAGGTTGGCAGCCAGTCCTTCGCCCCCGCCGGGCAGCACCCAGCCCCAGTGGGGATGGCCGAGACCCCGCAAAGAGTCCTCACAAAGCGTCGAGTCCCCCTTTCGCGCTCCCGGGGTGGATTTGAAACTATTCCTCTGCATGGTTTTCTCTCCCCACATCAATCCCACAGCTGTTGCACGTCAGCGTGGGGTCTGGACGGGAGCCACGCTGCCATGTTGTTGCCTCCCAAACATTTGCTGGCGTTACTGCATTGCTTTGCTGTGGTCTTTCCCAGTGCCCCCAACTACACTAAAACAATGTATTAATACAGAAAACCTTTATGATTCTGAGCGCGGCAGCTTTCCCATGCTGCTCAGGCCACCCAGGAAACATTCATAAAAATGATTACGCTGCCTTAGTTTCTCAGACTAACCACGCTGACTCCCCATCCATGATGTGAGCAATAAACCCCAAGGTTTTAACTCTACTCTTCCCACCAGTTTAGGTTTTACTCAATTAAAAGCCCATCCACCATTGTGTTCTCAGTTCTTCAAACTATTTAATGCAAGCAGTGATCGAAACAACCCTACATGCACCAAGTGACGTATGACTCACCTTCTTATCAAATTCTGTAGAAGTGGCTGATGGGTTTCTTTAGAGAGTTAAGAAGTGATGAAAAAAAGGATGATCAGAGCTGGAATTCAATTACTTCTTATAGAAAACAGAAGGAAAAGCAATGAATGTGAAAAATACAGAGCATAAAACCTCATCCTGAGTGCTGGCCTTGTTGTAACACTATTTTTCACGCACCCTAGGATACTCCAGACCATGCCATTTTCGCACAGGAACGTGGTTTCACAGTGCAGACAAGAGGTCCACTTGGCCAGTAAATAGTTTGTCACTGGGCACACCATCAGCTTCTGCCCCCTGGACCTCACCGATGGTCTCCAGGTGCTGAGACAAATTCATCAAACTGTTTCACATCAAGGGTCATCGAGGTACACAAAACCAGCCAAGGAAACTGCAGTATCTTTTTTTTTTTTTTTAATTCTATCTGCTTAAAAAAACATGTAAGCACTTTCATAAAGACTTAAGACACTGCAGGAAGGGAAACACTGACGTAATTGCAAAGGAGTGTCCTAATATGAAGAAAAGTATTAACCCCAGGGCACAGTCCCCTGCTATGTTTTCTCTAATTGTCAGGTTGAATTAGGACCTTCCCATCCTTTTTCCACCCTTTCTGCCTCAACACCAGCCTTTCCGCACAAGCTGTAAGGGCGACGTGCACCGTAACACACCACCGAAAGAGCAAGCGCAGCAGACCATGTACGCGGCTGCCGGATTCATGCGATGGACGGCTTATACAAGGGAAGGCTTTGGCTGTCAAAACGTGACTGTCAGTTTGATTTTCCTTGTCATCAGCACCTGCCATCACAGAAAGAGCTGACGTGAGTAATTTCCCCACAATCCGTCAGGCTGCTTTTAGCACAGCTAATAGTTAAAGAGTCTCTATATTGAAAAGTAACACGGGACCGCATTACGCTACCTTTAAACCGGGCTTTGGAGGAGAACAAAACACAGATGAATCAGGATGTCTAACCTAACACACTTAGCACAAAGCCACAACTGCGGGAGCTGAAAAGCCTGCCTTAAGTGCTTCAATAATAAATATTTCATTGCAACTTGAAAAAGAATTTGTTAACTATGCAAACCATCCTCCTTATATTGCAGGCCATTAGCGGTTCCCCTGCAGTAACTGTACGGAGCCAGTGCTAAGAAAAAGACCTGTGCATTACAACTGAGACCAAACTGCAGCATCACATTTACCTCTTTATTTATGGAGTCCCCTATGAAAGCCAGTAACACCATGAAGCGCGTGCATTTTTGAGCTTCACAGTCTACAGTGGAACAAGAGCTGTAAACCCAGTGAGTCTATCCCAGTTTTTCAAATGCAGTTACGCCTTGAATAAAGAGGAGCTCGCTTTGTTCAGTGTTTTACTGCATGCTGGCCCGTATTTATTGCTACAAAGGAAAACTTAGTTTGTGCTAGGAAACTACAAAAGCTTAAGATAATAATGGTTCTGAACTGCAAGCTAACGTTTTTCTCTGAACCGCATAAGAAACTCATTCCAAGGATAACACATCAAGATGAGTTCAGCACAACCAGCTGGAAAAGCTGCCCACAATCCCTTCTACCCCCCTAAAAAAAAACCCTACTCACACGCTCTCAACCCAAACGCTGAAACCCAAACTGTTACCCAGCACCGTCCCAGCTACAGGGCGATCCGCACATCCCTCCCTGCCCAAACCCCTCTCCTCTGGAGCAGAGTCTGATCTCCCAGCCCGATGCCGAATGCGATGGCTGTGCCCCGGGAAAGAGGCGTTCATGTTACCAGCGCCGGCCTGCAAGGTCCTTTCATTGCAAAACAAAAGCTGCAGCAGTAACTGGAGTGCAAAAAGCCTCCATAAAGTGGAGAAGGAAAAAAAAAACAAAAACAAAGTTAAAAAGAAGAGTATTTCAGAGGACTGTGCGTGTACCTGCTGACCAGATGTCTGCTCCTCCTCCATGTACCAAATCTGGAGAGAGACCTCAAGTCATTCTTTCCTTTTTTGTTTTCTTCCCCAGAACTTAGATTATTTTAACTCTCTAAATCAGAGCAAAAAGTCGAGACTGAAAATCCCTTAGGAGTTTCAGCCTGTGGAAGCTTTTGAGATCGCCTTACATTTTGTTAAAAAGCGGTTTTGAATGAAACATTTGCACATTTAGTGGTTGGGGTTTTTTCCCAAAGAATCAAAACAAGAAAAACGCACCAATTTTTAACCTCCTACCCCAGAGGGGACTGGCCAATTTAAGCCAAGGGGCGCCATGCCCAGCCCCTGCTGGGCCAGCAGCTCATATTCAGAGCCCATCAGCAGCCGTAGGACATCAGGTTGACTCAACCGTGGGAGGATTTGCTCGGCCGGGGATGCGGCAGGGCTCATCCCCGCTGCCAGGGAAGGATGCTCAAGCCCCCAGCCGTACCCTGTGATGGGCTTTCTGCCACCGCCGCTTCCGTGGACGTGCTGGTCACCCGCTTGCCCACTGTGGGATGCACCGCCTGCATTTTCTGCTGAAGAAGGTTCCCCCAGACAGCTTTGAGTGAGGTGGGCTCCCACCAGAGCCCTCTGCTACTTCGTCTCAGCAAATTCTCGCAAGCTTAAGCTCTAGCCTGACTTTGTCCCAAAATTTCTTGCTGTGCCAGGGGTGTAGCCTCCTTCGTATCCTGGGAAGCGTGTACCAGCAGGGCAGCTGGCCTGCTCCCTGACGACTTCAGCACAACAGAGGCCAAATACGTAATTGCTCTATTCACCCGGAGAGGCAGGTGCCGCACCGCAGCCGAAGCACCTGTGCGGGGCTGCACCATGTGCAGTCGCAAGAGACCGACGCTCGCAGCACCAATACTGACACCTCGGCCACTTTCGGGATTGCAGAAAGAATCATGGGCCTGGAAGCACCCATCGCTCGCTAAGGAAGAGAGTGGCTTTTGGAACAAGTAAAGAAAAAACAGTTGCCTTGATACAGATGAATCATGTTACCGTCTTTTTCCCGGGACGTGGCTGCACAGCAGCCGGCGCGAAAGCTGACCCAGCTCAACATCCCACCCCACCGCACGCCGGGCACAGCGTGCCACCGCGGTAGCCCCGACCGGGCTTGGCTTTGCTGCTGCCGCAGCTTCTCCCAAAGGTGTGGTGCGGAGGTGCAGGAATTCGCGGCAGAAATCGGGCACGGGAAAGATAAGGCGGTCTTTAGCCAGGCTAAAGTCTGTGTGTGCCAGCGGCCGCCCGGGACCTGCAGCCCAAACCAGGGACAAAAATCGCGCTTTTTCCCCTTCCCTCAACCCCAGGTTTCGACATATCAGTGCAGCACTCGCCGAGCACTTTAATTCGGGGCATCTCTTCCCAAGAAACGACCCCAACAACGGGTGAGGCGCCGAAACGCCGGGTGGTCGGTAGAACAGCCTTCGCTTTCCGCAACCCATCCCCACTAACCTTCCCCTAAGACACGACTTCTCAGTAATTGTGGGATTTGCATACATCTACACCAATCTCACCACATAAATACCGGAGGTTATTCAGTACCACGGTTTCAAAGCGCTGAAAGGAAAGGGGAAAGCCGCCTTTTAACGCAAAGGGCATCAGACCGCGCTCACGCGCCCTTCTGAACGGGTTAATACTGGAGTTTCGCGCCCGATTTCCAGTTTGCTGTTGGGAAGGACGCGCAGGGCCACCCCGCTGCTCCCCTGCGGGACCGCCGCCCCGCGGGGACGCCCCACGGCGGACACACGGCATTTCTGCCGCCGCCCGCGGCTCCGCAAGCCGCCGGTGTTGCCGAGCGGGAAGGGGAGAAACTTCCCCCCCGCGCCGCGGAAACTGCGCGGGGACACCCCTGCGCGGCTGCGAACACCCCCCACACACACACCTCCTCGGCGGGACCCCATCCCCTACACCGGCCCGCCCGAGGCACCGTCCCAGCGCGTTTCCCACCCGCCGGACCCCGGGGCCGCCGCCGCCTCCTCCTCCTCCTCCTCCCTCCGCTCCGCACGGCGCGGCCCCGCCGCCGCCCCACCGGCGGAGCAGCGTGTGGGGAGCGCCTTCCACGGGGTAGCGGGGAAGGGGGGGGTTCAAGCAAGCGGGCGGCAGTGACAGCGACCCGGCCGCGCCGAGACAAAGCGCCGCCCGCCGCGGGAGGCGGGACGGGACGGGACGGGACCGGACGGGGCGGGCGGCCCCCGCGCCTCTGCTTACCTGTTACAGCTCAGCCCCGCCGCCGCCACCCCCAGCATCCCGCCGGCGGCCGCTGCCCCGCCGCTCCCGCCGCGGGGAGCCACGCCGGGCGGCGGTAATGGCGCTGGGCGGCCGCTCCGCCCGCGCCCGCGTCNGCTCGGCGTGGGCGCCCTTCTCGCCGCCCCCAGCCCGGTGAGGGAAGGGGAGTCCCCGGCGAGCGCTGGGGCGGCGGGTGCCGCCGCTGCCCCGGGGAAGGAGGGGGGAGTCGCGGAAACGGGTTTATCGGCGCCTTTGAGTCAGGAAAGGCGGGAGGGGCCGGGTCGGAAATTTCCTGCGGCGTTACCTGGTAATTTATAGGGGTTTTTTTTATTATTATTATTTTTTTCTCTCCCCAGAGCAGAAAATTGCTGTCAAAACAATCGCAGGTATTCTTACTATGCCTCGGGCGGGGCTGCCTAACACCGTGTGGTTCCCACCCGGAGAGCCTGGAACCTTTGGGCGCCCCACATGTTTCGGCGAGAATTTACCGCAGCGAGGTGCCACTGTTAATCAACGCATTTGAAAATTTCAGCAGTACTAATGAGGAAGGGCGTGGCAAGAGGCCAGCACCTCCCTCGGCTTCAGCTGCCTTTTTTTTTCTTTTTTTTTTTAGAAAATAAATAGAAATAAGTAACCTTCAGCCCCAGAGCTGCCACAGCTGAGGGCAGAGGCCCGGCTTCGCTTGGAGAGAAGCGATCTCCTTCCAAACCGCACAAGTTTCGGAGACTGACGGATGAATGAAAAGAGCGTTACAGAAAACGCAGGATTATTAAGCAATCTCTATCGCCACCCGTTGCCGTTCTCATTATCAGAACAAGGAAGTGGGGCGGTGAAATGAAAAATGCAAATATTTGAGTGCCGGGATTTAAGGAGGTCTCGATATGGCTCCAAGACGACCGTACCTTCAGGGAATGCGTTAAGCCAGTGACAATCGGCATAGGCAGGTGCAAGAGTGTACACATCAAAAAATAATTCCAACTGCGTGAACGTGGAGTACATCTACTTCAGTATCCATTAAGACCAGGAAAAAAATGTAAACTTTCAGGAATATAATTCACAAAAGATATTTGATCGATATGCCCCAAGGACGGTTCTGGACAGAACTACAGCTGTGAAAACACAGAGACATCAGACTGTTGGCTTTTTCTTTGTTTGTGTGTGTGTTTGCTCCTTGGCACAGTTTGGTTTTGCTTGCCAAGTTTAGGAATCCAAACCTAGCAAAATTTTAGCATCACAGGAAATACATTTCTGTACAAAGAGGGAAATAAAGGATATGGCTGGAAAAGGGAAGGGATGGGATGCCAGAAGAAGGGGAGATGACTCTTACCTTCTAAGGTTATACCTGGAGTGCTGGGTCTGGTTCTGGGCTCCCCAGTACAAGAGAGACATGGACATACTGGAGAGAGTCCAACAAATGGCCACTAAGATGACTAAGGGACTGGAGAATCTCTGATATGAGGACAGACCAAGAGAGCTGTGACTGTTCAGAGAAGAGAAGGCTCAGGGGCATCTTATCAATTAATATAAATACCTGAAAAGGGAGGATACAGAGAGGATGGAGCCAGACTCTTTTCAGTGGTGCCCAGTGGCAATGGGCACAAACTGAAACATGGGAGGTTCCCTCTGAATATCAGGAAACACTTTTTTACTGCTAGGGTGACCCGGCACAGGTTGCCCAGGGAGGTTCTGGAGTCTCCAGCCTTGGAGATACTCAAAAAGCCATGCGGGACACGGTCCTGGGCAACCTGCTCCAGGTGGCCCTGCTTGAGCAGGGAGGTTGGACAAGGTGACCTCCAGAGGTGCCTGCCAACCTCAACCAGTCTGTGATTCTGTTAAAAAATGAAACAAAGCAAAGCAGACCCACCCCCCACCCCCCCAAAAAAAAATACCCCAAACCCAAAACACCCACTCATTGTAATGAGTCTGTCAGCAGAGCTTCCTTCTATCTAAGTAAGTACCCATTCTGTGCCAGCTGAAGGTAATAGTACCCTTTTGTTTTTTTTCTAATCAACTTTGGGCAGTCTGCCATTACCTGGAGGCAGCTTCATGAATGTCTTTAATTAACCTCAGTTTGGCCGCACGGATTTTGGGGTCTCTCCCGTTGCCCGTCCCCGTGGGGAGCTGAGCCCGGCCAAAGAGCAGCACCTCCGACCGGCACAGCCTGGGACAGGGGGAGGTGGCCGGGCAGACGTGCCACTACCAGGGCAGCAAACTCCAAAACAGTAAACTCTGGAAATAATTAACAGGCAGGGCCTGCCCGCCAGCCAGCGCAGCCCTTACGGGCCTTCCTGTAGAGAGCACGTTAATAGGTTAATGGCAAGTGAATTGCACCATGTGCAGTTTTCCAGGGCTTTTAAAGATGACATCCCTGGAGCCAAGCGAGCAATAGAATCTCAGAGCAGCAAAGGCATTCACAGAGAGCGGCAGAGCCTCCCCCAAACACGCGCGTGTGCCAAACGCTAAGTGCTGGCAGCTTTTGGAAACGCCGTACCAAGAGAAGCCGGGAATTGAGTTTCACA
Organism: Anarhynchus alexandrinus; assembly: GCA_008711295.1. NCBI lineage: Eukaryota > Metazoa > Chordata > Aves > Charadriiformes > Charadriidae > Anarhynchus > Anarhynchus alexandrinus. The sequence goes on from VUYV01000400.1 coordinate 501,067, forward strand.
GATCGCCTCCCTCGGCTCCGTGCGCTTTACAGCGAGTTTGCGCCTTGGCTTTGGGCTCTGATTTAAATTTTTGGTGTGTCTTGCTGTACAACAGAAATAACAATTCTTAATTGTTACTAATTCTCCATTACATAGTATTAGAGCATGCTGGCACTCTAATTAACTTCTAAAATTCAGTCCAGAATACTTAGACAAACAATTGAGTAGGATTCACAAACACACACCGCAAACTCAAAAGAAAAAAAAATAATAAAATCACTCCTTCCAGTCCAGTATAATTAAAGGCTCTGACTGTTTTCTTCCGCTGCAGTTTTTAAAAAAATATAGTAATCTGCCTACTTACTCCTGCTTACAAACCCATCACAAAGTTAAACATTTTACTGCTAATGTACTTGGCATCAGGAGGAGAAGTGCCATTATCCCCAGCAGACGAGTGAGGAAACAGAGACAGAGAAATTGAAATTAAATTCACAGAGGAAACATGTGGCAAAGCAGGGACTTTGGACTCCGTGTCTCCAGACCAGCATATTAATCACAAAATTAATGTCTCTTCCCCCCTCTCCCCCATCTCTCCCTGCTAGACTAGAGTAAAAAGGAGTTTTAAGTAGACATATGCTTTTGATGTTCTGTTTCCAGAGCACTTCGGTCATTGTTGAAATGCCAACATACAGTACTGTGGCCGTCAGCGGTGGAAGCGACAGCACAGAACCCGCATCTATTCAGAGCTGTACACATTATCAGCTTTGCTGATACCACCGAGTCCATTACTGTAGGCTTGGGGAAGAAGTGAGAAAGGAAAGGTTATGGGGGAGAGAGGCGAGAAAAAGGCTGCTTGGTGAAAGAATTTGACTGCCTGTCTCCGATCACCAATGTCAGCAGCGTTACACCAAGTTCTTTTTCATTTCCAGAAAAAGCGTTTTACAGTTTTGCCATAGTGATATGAAAAGACTCGAATAAGTAACTTCCACCTGTTGTATTGTAGATATTCGCTCCAGCTTCTGCTTTCTCCCAGAACTTCATGCAATCACGGATGATACATTCTTCTTCACATTGTGATTGACTCCGCCTGCCTGTTAACACTGCCGCCCCGGGGTTGTTTACCTTAACGTAACCAATGAGTTTCAACTGTAAACTGTGTCAGTGTTCATGTCATACCTCCAAAGCTATGAAGTCAAAGCAACAGCAAAGGCTTCTTTGACCATTTAAATATGAATGATTTCTGACCACAGGGTGTCCAGCTAAGCATTTCTAGTGAAACCTTTAATGAATTCACAAGTAACAGTTTATTTAGGTTTCACATTCTTGCTCAGCATTAATAAATTTTCAAAACTCAGTTGTAGAAACAAGTTTTGACCACTATTTGATCTCCATAAAAATCTTCACTGTTTTTTAATATAAATATGTGCTTTACTCAGAATACTAACAGACTTACTTTAGTGATCATTCCGACATCCTTATAAAAGCAAAGTCAAATATCTGCTTCATGCATTGTAGACTTGCCTGGTATATTTGGCTTCACCTTTTATTGGGAGATGGAAGGAGATAGTGCAAGAACAGGGTTATAACTTTTATAGCTCAATCTCCAAACCCTGCAAAATTGATCATTAAAATTCCACATTTAGCAGCATAAATTTCTGTTTCATGACAAGGTCGGTAATTGGACGGACAAACTAACAGCTAAAGAAAAAGCTTATGGCAGCACCACAAAACAGGTACTTTAAAAAGTAACTTAATGACTTTTGGTGACCATGGTATTATTCCCACATTTTTATTTAAGCTTGTATGCCACTTGATATAACAGAGGAATATGGAGATTTGTCCACTGCAATGCTTATTGTTAGTGATGCTGTAAAAAGAGTTAATGGCATTGATTCCCAACTGAAAGCTTAGTCTACATCAATAAATAAAGCTATAAAAATAGTTAATTTAATAAACAGAAAGGATGACTGTATCAGACTATTCTCATTATGCTCCACCTATCATAAAAAATAAATCTCTCCCTGAGCCACCCCAAATTCCTAACCCACCCATCAGAAATAGTTTTTCAAAGCGATCTCTGTCCCACTGCAGAAGGTAGGGAACAAATCTGACAGCAAATCCTGCTGACAGACACCGTCCTTCTCTACCGCATATGGACTACATTTTCACACGAGCATCCCTAGCTATTACAAGACCAGTGGTACCACCATTGGTTAAAAAAACCCCAAAAAAGTCCAACAACAATTTGATGCACCCAGTTAGAATTACCTGTTTATTATTTTGTATGGCTATTTGGAAGTTTTTGCTAATGCCAGTACTCTGATGTCCTCCAAAGCGAGGAAGTGTAGCTCAGAGCCAGGCACCGCAGAAGTCGGTCAAATACCTTGGGGTCACTAGATGGGGGGAAACAAGTTCCAACCTGCAGCAATTGAAGTCTGTCATTTTTCTATTTTAAGCTTTTTTTCACTGAAATTTCAGGCCTCCACTGAACGTTACAAAACCTATCGTTAGCTTTTCTGCGCTTCCCAAAAATCCTCCTCCTGCAAGAAAAGTGCGATATACCTGTTATCCCCCACTGCTCTGCAAACAACTGGTTTAACCAGCTTCCAAGGGGAAGGCTGGTGGGGAACTAGGGCAGGGAGAGAGAACCACCACATCAACAACAGGAGCTGTTTAAGTTTTTATTGCCTCCAGCTCTTCTCTCTCTCCACTCTTCCAGAGTGGCTGTAGCCCTCTGCCTGTGGAGCGGAGTGACACCCATCTATCCCTCTGCAAAGGTTGGCAGCTTCACCTATATCGCTGCAGCTGCAGGTTTAAATCAACGCTGTGACTACTGGCAAGAGGAACATTAACTAGTCTGTATAAATATTTGGATGCTGAAAGCCAAAATGACAGTATTTGGGTAAAAGCCTTTTTCTGGAGTCCTGTAATGGTTTCCATGTTTTTTACTTTTGAGATGTTCTGCTTGCTGCAAAGGGCAAGAGATCCAAAAACTAATACGTACCTCCACTCCGGAAACAGTCTGAGTGTTCTCAGAACAAGCTTCGATTTTCAAGCAATCAAGCTTCCAGATGAAACAATAAAAAACTCCTTAAAGCCTATACTCATATACAGCCACTATCCAATGTCTATCAATTTAAAACACTTTCAAAGGCCATTATAAGAGGACTGGGACTGTGCCCATGCCCAAAATAGCACATTGGCTTTTACATCAATTACCTTTACCTTGGCTTCTTAAGAAGCCTAGAGGCATTCAACTGACAGCAAAAATCAGAAATTATTTGCTAATACCAAAGTGGATTTAATTGTTGGAGCAGTAACTGATGCACATTTTTCCACTTTGTTCTACTATCCTCAGACTTCATTATTCAGTCCAGCCTTGGTCCTCAGGATGAGCCCGAGGAACACAGGACAGGAAGGAAGCTCTTGTACCTAAGACGCACCTTCTCATCCGTGCAAGACAAGATGATAAATTTTAGATCAAACTCAGTTTGAAGAGTAGTCAATTATTTCCCTTCCCTTATGCATATATACACTTAAGCGAAAGCTGTTAAAAGTTGACTTTAAATATCAGGCTGTTTTATATCCATTTGTTATGTCAACTTTTTTTTGCACCTTACCATCCCCTCTCTGACCACGTATTTGTATAATAAGCATAGTCTAACAAAAAAAAAAATGGATGGCAGGAAGATAAACACACCAGGCTCTCACTTAAATCAAACAAACAAACCACCTCTTCATCCATACAGCATCTAATCTTTGCGCTAGGACAGCCATGCAGATACAGAAAAACTATCACAGGGAATCAGGAAAGAGGTCATTATGTCCACTTCAAAGTGGAGTGCTATTTGGAAGAATGTTGGTTTAGAAGGTGGGTAGTACTTAAAATAAAAATACTAAATGCAATCTTCCTAACAAGCACATCAATACCTTCTGCATCTCTCTTCCTCTCCTTCATGTCAGATATCGTCAGATTGCTGGTGACGTGTTAGTAACATGTTTGAAGTAATTTAAATGAGCCTTTTTTTGAAAAGTTGATTTATTTATTTTTTCCTAAAAAAAAACCAAACCCTACAACAAACCAAATTCCTTCCCTTTTCAATTCATCCAGAAGTATCCATCACTGTTACCGTTTTCCAAAGTAAAGACTGTGTCTGCTATACCAGATCCATAAAATCTTCACTTTAATACTACAGTAAACATCCCCTTGTTTTTTACCTTGCATCCAAGTAGCATTTTCTCAGGTAAGAACAGGCATTCAGGGAAAAAGAAAGGCACTCTGTTGAGTAAAGGTGAATTTTATTGAAGCAATGGCCACATGAAAAGGCCATATTTCCAAAGACATATTTCCAACAAAACATTTCTCTATTCAGACTAGCAATTCTGAAATTTCTACAATAAATATATTTTTTTACCTCTTCATACATTTGGTTTCTCAGCTTGTGGGTGGTAACTGCTATTTGCAAGGCTCCTAAGGGAGATATTTTCACAGTACCAGTAAGAGCAGAACTATCAGGTAGTTGAGGAAGCATTGGTGCACCAGGTGAAGCCAAGACATAAGCCAAATGAAGCACAGGTGGTTAAGCTGCCTTCAAAGCCACTTAGTACAAACTAAGGAGAGTTTTTAAATATTCCTCCACAATTCCAGGATATATTGTCTGTTATCAAAGCAAAGGGATGGAGAGTGATAGCCAAATGAAGATTTAAACTTAGAAAGTAATCTAACAATGTATTCTCTCAATTACGCTTTGGGGAAGGAGGGTCACGAATGAAAAAAGCAACTCTACTCTCCCATGTATCACTTCCAACATGGGTTCCCTTTGGCTATGCTGAACCCCAAATCCAGCTGGCCACATCTGCACTACAGCCTGACAAGTTCTGGTCTTCCTGTCTTTCAACCGGAGCACATTTCACTTGCACAGATGAGCTTCCCTTCTGGGAAAAGGGAACATGAAAAGCATATAACTCATTTCTAAGTCAGCATAGGTAGTTAAAAATTCGGCCACAGTGCACATGCAGGCCTGGTAACTGTGACTCACTCCCATTTTTGATTTTTAATTAATATATACTCTGCATAGTGACAGTAGACTCTCTTTTTTATTATGCCCTCCTGAGGCTTGGGCTGAAGGCAGGCTGATAGAAGAGTAAAATTTGGTCCTAAGCTTGTAAACTCTTTAGGCAGGGGTTACATTTTCTAGGAAACATCCTAACAAATATGGCACTGTAAAGAAAACAAACAAACAAAAGAACCAGAAAGCAAAGTCAGCACAGTGCTCTTCCAGAAAAGAACACCACATTTTATCAAGAAGCAGCAGTACTAGTTAAAACTTTAAATTGCTTTTTGAAAGCAAATCACAGCTACAATGCTGTACATTACAAATGCAAATATATGACATATAAAAAGTTTTCTATGCAAAATAATCCTGCTTCTAGTCCACATTCTTCTATGCCATTTACTGCAAGTGTATATTGAACTTTGATATATTTGCTTACAGACAGTTTATTGCCACAAAGGTAAGTTCTGGCAATCTTAGCAACAGAACACAATTTAGTAGCAGTTATTAAAATATTTTTTACATTAAGATCTTAATCTTCCATTGTAAAAAAAAAAATGTAATGCAAGTTGTCCACTACATTCATAAGTACAATACTTGAGTTTTACTAAAAACAGTGAGCATGCAACTCAGACTTGAAAGAAGTCAATAAGGAACTGGTATTTAATAGAGCCAGTGATATATGTTACTTGCATACATTCATTCACAGTTTACAATGTTAAATAACCTACAGTTCTGAAATATGTGCATTTTAAAAGGAACTTGTCATGGCTCTTTAGCAGTAGCTGAGCAGACATCATGCAGAAGAGACTAAATCAGGTCAGCTGACAACTGAGTTTGAGCTAAGTTTGAGCTAAGTCATACCCTTCCACTCATGTGCTTCCATTGTTAAAATCACAGCAGGAGAATGACTTGCACTTATTTTTATGCATATTTCAAATCTCTCCTGTCGTTCTGTTTTGGCATTCTTTTGAGTGACATTAACCAAATCCAACTGTGAATAAGGAGTTAGAATTCAACACCCGAGATCTGGAGCAAACCATGAATGTTGAAGATATGGTAATCGTTTCAAAAGCAAATGCAAGAAAGCCTAAACGTAGCCTCACGTTTGCTATCTACATTTCCAAGCTACAGACGCCTAAAAAGACTCATTCCCACACTGTTATTAATCGGTTCTGTGATCTGAAAGTCCACAGAGAATGTTTTCACTGGTAGCACAAACCATAACGATTCCAGTTAAAACACATATTGAAGGGGGGGGAAGGGACGGGGAAGAAACCCCAAAACAAACCAACAAAAAAAAGGTGCTAAAGATTGTGGAAAGGAATTAAAGTGTTTAAATAAAGCCTGTTGGCTTTGTTGATTGTGTACTGAAATATATACAAGAAGCAAAAAATTAAACCAAAAGCAGTTACTAAACAGTTTATTCTCAATGTGTGCTGCCTTTCTGCTGTTCTTATATCCAGATTAATCTCAGCCCCGAATAAGGCAATATTAAAGGAATAAGCATCACTTCCTCAGGGCCTCAACTAAGACAGGAAAGGAATAATACTATTTAGTATTGGTAGGTATGCCAGGGAATGATTCTCTGTAAAACGGCACAAAGAACATGAAAATCTGAGTGACAGACATGGAAAAACTCTGGTTGAAAGGTAAGCAGGGTTGAAAAACGTGTGTATGCATTTTAATAACTTACAAATAAATTAAGATAGTGAAAGGCAGCATGGACTATAATGAGGAAAAGAAGACTGAAGCTAAAAAAAGGGTGCTGTGTTGATAATAGAAGTAGTAATTCTATGTCAGATTTTTATTTTTGAAGAAAACCAAACATTCTGTTGACTAATCTGGAACAGAGATGTCATCTGTGCAAAAGATTTGTGCAAACGATATGTGCAAACACAGAGAAGCGAGAGAAGGGTATAACGTCTTCAACCATTAGAACATTTAGAAGACGCACTGATTGGCCAAAGCTCTTTCCTTTTCTCTCAGAAGTTATTGTTAGGAGTCTGACCTATGGACTCAGATTCTTCCTTTAGTGTCTTCAATATGACTCAGTCAGTATGAGTAGTCTTTTCATCTAAGTACAGACATCACTACAGTAATGAAACATTTCTTCCTGGTCTCGAACACAAATTTCTAACCTCAGAGTAAAAAGCCATAGCTTAAGCCCTTCCTCCCAAAGCTTCAGCACACTTATGACCTCTGATTCTTGGAGTACTATTCCAAGACTTCCATAGATGCCATTAGTCTCTACTACAGTACCATGCCCCAGATATGCTAAGCATTCTATTTCATATAGTTCTAGGCACCCTCTACAGTTTTTTTGGACTGTTCCCTTCATATTTTCAATCCAGCTTTTGCAAAAAAACAACAATAACAACAAAAAAAACCAACCCACCAAGACTAAAAGTTGAGTCAAGTCAAAGCAGAAAATACCATTTCTGTTTCTTAGCGATCTTACATTTTGTAAGCGTCACCAGAGAGAAAATAACTCCATTTTAATTACTTGAATGTGCAGGGAATAACACTAACCATATAGATTAGCGAACTGACAAAAATATGTGAAAGAAACTGTAAACACTTCAAAAGTCTAAAGTCTAGTTATTCCAGTTACTATATTAGATCAAGTTTTTAAATCAGTATCAAAAGAGCCATCACAGGTTTGTCAAATTGTGTTTCCAAGCAATTTGCAATTAATTTGTCACTTCTTATTATACTTCTGATCATCAGCTTTAACATTTACAATAGGAATAGTTCACTGCTGTCAGAGCATAATATAGGACAGTCTCTCAGAGCTACTGAGGGCTTCTTTTTTAGAAGAGCCTAAAAAGCTGGAAATAACACACAGAAATAAAAACCTGTAGTTCACTGCTATAACACCAACAGATTGTTCTTCTACATTAAGATTTCTTTTTTTTTGCAACTGTGGAATGTGTTTAAAGATTCAGCATTTTCACTGTTTCATCGAAGTCCTGACCAGCTGTGGAGGTATGAAGCCCACCCAGAGGGCCGTGAGCTAGTCTCTTCCTCACCTGAAGGAGAAAGAAAAACATAGTTTAAACTAAGTTTATTATGTTATACATTGCATCATTTTGTCACATGACCTTGTTTCCCCCCCCAACCTCTGTCCTTTTTAAATGCTGTTCTCATAAACTTGTCGAGGAGATAACATTCAATATTCACTCTTGGGTTGCCCTAGATGCATTCGTGGATTTTATCACCAAATCCACTTTACTTTGGGTACTTAAGGATATTTTAAAGAGGCCATTTATCACCTTTCTCCAGAAAAATCCAATCAGTGTTCATTAGAGTGTCAGAACAGCAGCAAAATGCTTAATTTACTTCTCATCTTTCCAAATGCAAAGCCTATCACGGAATGCAGTACTTTGCCACTTCCCTCATTCATGTGATCTTGTTCACAACTTTTAAGTGCCTATGCATATACATGGTACTTATTTTAAAAGTAATATAAATAGTAAAGTATAGGTCAGTTGCTAATGAAGTATAAGCAGCTGCAGGTTGTTATTGAGAAGTGACAAAAACTGTTTCTAAGGGGACAAACGCTCAAACAGAGCATTTGAAGTGGAGTCAGGACATTATTACAGAGTTAGTTCTTGGGTTAATTTCTTGCAAAGGCTTAACTCTTTTTCTTTCCTTCCCTAGTTCCTTTATTTCTTAAATAAAAATCATATTTTCTTAAAGAGATTTTAAAAGTTAGATCTGCAGTATTGCATTGAGAGGACCACTTCAGTTATCTTTTTAGAACATCTGCCAATAAAGTAATAATTTATAGTAGCCTCTATTTTAAGGTCTCTTTGACAGAAATCTTTAACTCTACTCACAACATGAACACAATAAATTTTTACAACTTACTATTGTCTTCCTAAAAGGTGTATGTTTCAGAAGAAATTATATTTTCCCTATTTTTGTTTATATTTTTGGGTATTTATTCTGTTTTCTGAAAACTCAATAGTAACTTCCCAACAGAGCAAAATGGTGTTAGTGCTAGCTCACTGGCATTATGCTGCTAAGCTTTGTTTTTCCTCAAAGGTCTACATAAAAAGAAAGCACAGAACTTCAGTTGCCTTTATTTCCACTTTTCCTTTTTTTGTGACAATGTTATGAACACCACCTACCTTGGGCGATTGCAACTAGCTTCCCTTTCTCTTCAGGGCTGAGCTGTAACATGGTGTCTATTACTGGGAGCAGCCTTTCTTTCTCGCTTCCTGATTTTAGAAATATGAACTGCAATAGAACATTCTTCAAGTATTCTAGATTAGCCACAGACTTTTCCCTCTCTTGATTTCTTTCCAATCTTCTTATTTCATTCTTAAGAAGCTGCAGATGAGGGAAAAAAAAATGCAATGTTGTTTGCTTCATATAATGAGCAATTGGACACAGGTTTTTTTAACTGCTAAAAAATGAATTATGCAGCTTGGTTCAAAAAGAACAACGTGTGCATAGCAACATATTCTGGACAAAAATCCAGTGAAACTTGAACACTGATGATGTTGTCCAGAAATAATCTCTTATTGATCAAAAATAACCTTTTTTGATAAAATCTGTGCAGTAGTTTTAATGATACACAGTACTAACTATTCAATGTCAGTGATAAAGAGTTGAACAGTTAAATAAGCAATGTGGATCAAAGATTTGACAATGTCATTATTCATTAAGAAACGTTTTAAAAAGAAAGCTTAGCATGTTTAGAGAATATAAGAACTTCAAAAATGCTTTCAGAAAATTCAGGGAATTACAATCAAATCAAACCAAACTCCTTGAGTACATGTATCTTTGAACACGTATCTTAAGAGAGCTAAAAGCGGTTACAGGAAGAGAAACCAGACAATGCTTCCCTTGGCATTTACTGCTTTTATTTAAGTGAACACAATAAAGGCACTTTAGTAAACATTAAACTTCTACACTCTTGAGGTTTTCTTCTGTAGCAGCTTTTACTCTCCCCCTTGCCTCTAAGTAGGAACCATGGGGAAAAAACCCAAAAACCTGAAGTAAACTCAGGAAGCGCTAATTGGTTCTGTGGAATAAAAGCCCTTCCAAAATGAAGTTTTGCATCACCAAATTCTTATAGACTGGGATTGTCTGAAACATAGTTAGTGTTAAATATTTGGTCTGAGAAACAGGCCACAGAAATTAGAGCTCTCCCCATATTTCCTGCATGTCTGCTAACCTTTATTTGTTCCATTAGGATTGCATTGGTTGCTTCTGATTCACGAAGTAATTCATTCAAGTGATCAGCACTCTTCGTGGTTGTGTTTAGTTTCTGAATCAGTTCATCCTTGGTGAGTTCTGTTTGCCACTGGGATGGTTCTGCAATTAATTGGAAAAGAAAACTGAAAGAAGGAGAAAGCACTTGCCTCTACTTTATGCTAACCTAACATTAGGACTTGATTAATGTAGTTTCTTAGAAACAAAATCGATGCAAAGTCAGACTGCAAAATTAACTGCTGCTGCTGCGTGCTTATTTTGTGATCTATTTTTGTGTATATATTAGAACAGGATTGGCAAATCAGTTCTAAGTATGTCAAGATACATGGTTTTAATTTACCCTTTGTTTCCTACCCATAGATGGACATTTTCAACAGTTCTCCACAAAGGGTTCAGCAGACGTTTAAAACGTGATTAGAAGCTACCGTATATTTTTCTACTTTTTGGGGGGGGACTATTAGAACATTGTTCTTCATGCTGCCTTTCATTTTCCTAGAAAAAACTATGAATAAATTCGTGTTCTAATAAGCCACATGAAGACGAACAGCCATTTTATCCTTTCATTAACAAGAGCTAAATCAGCACTTAATTGTTTCTAGTAGAGACTAGTCCATAATCCAAGAAGTTCTGTAACTATCCACTGACTTGCTCATCCAGTCTTTTCCCTTTAGAAATTCACAAATATGACATCTTTAAATCACTAAAACCTGTAGCAATGTTTTATTGTTAGTCCTTACTCAAGGACAAAACTCCTACAGAAATTCAGGATAGTGTAAATTCAGTGGCACTTAAGGAGACTTGTGTCTTGCAACTAAAAGCATGAAAACACAACATTCTCAGAATTCTGAGGGCACAAACTTCTGCAACTTATGTAGGCAAGTGCTTCAAAAAGCCACATGTTCTACCTACCAAGTTTTGCTTCCGGGGAGTTCAGAAGTTGTTCCAAAGAGGGTACATAGGTGCTGGCTGAAGAGACAGACTCTGTGTCCGTTGTTTCCATACCTTCTCCCTCTTCCCTAGCTATAGTGTGCACATCGAGAACAGGAAGGTCAGTGTTTCGCCGTTCCCTTAAGTTCTTCGTTGCTGGATTTGAAACAGCTGAACCTGAAAGATACTTACTGATGTTTGTCATCAGAATGAAATTGGTAGGGCTATTTCATAGGTGTGACTGTCTCAGATTGGAGAGCAGTACATAAAATAGTCATCAAAAAGCAGGGGGAGAAAAGGTGAAGAAAAGGGAAAAAGCCAGATATACACATAACATTTATAATAGAAAATATAGCCTTTCACCTCCAAGTGACCATCCCAATCAAATCCTGTTTCTAAATCCAAACTTGATTGGCAATTTTTATTTCAGTGATTATGAAACCTTCATGCAACTCTCCCTGAAGATGTGCTGTAGCTGTGACAAGTGTCAAGTGTTTTTAACGCAAAACAGAATTAGCTTTTCTTTCAGTCTTGTGGGAGGTGTAAATTGTTCCGTTTTAATACTGTGTGCACTGTCCTGCTGCTTCAGAAACATATGGAAAGAGTAACTTCTTAAACTGTTACTGCTGCTTGGCAAACATCCAACTACATTCTAATTAGTAACTTTACAGATATAAAAATAGCACTTGAGCTTGAACACAGTAAAATCTTAAATTAGAAGAACAATCAAATAGCAAGCATACTAACAACAAACATTGTTAAAACAGCTTTCAGTACACTTTTCTTTAGCTTTATCCCTGATACTGAAGGCAGAAGTTCAGTATGATCCAAAATCTAAGACAAACTGATTGGAAGAGCACTGAATATTTACAAAGTATTTCCCTCCATCTGTCCACCTATGCAGGCACTGCAGAAGAGGTAACATTGATGCAGATTCTAGAACATAACAGAGTAGCTCCAGCTGGAAGGGACCTACAATGATCATCTAGTCCAATCGCCTGACCACTTCAAGGCTGACCAAAAAGCTAAAAGCATATAATTAAGGGCATTGTCCAAATGCCTGTTAAACACTGGCAGGCATGGGGCATCCATTGCCCCTCTAGGAAGCCTGTTACAGTGTTTGACCGCCCTCTTGGTAAAGAAATGCTTCCTAATGTCCAGTCTAAACCTCCCCTGGCACAGCTTTGAGCCATTCCCACAGGTCCTGTCACTGGGTACCAGGGAGAAGAGCTCAGAACCTCCCTCTCCCCTTCCCTTCCCTCAGGAAGCTGCAGAGAGCCATGAGGTCACCCCTCAGCCTCCTTTCCTCCAAACTAGAAAAACCCAAAGTCCTTAGCTGCTCCTCACAAGACATGCCTTCCAGCCCTTTCACCAGCTTTGTTGCCCTCCTCTGGACACATTCAAGTACTTTAAGGTTCTGAAGGGACAGTAATAACAATGACATGTTCCTTACTTGGTATCAGTGGATTTATGCAGCATGCTGCAAACTCTCCAGAAAAAGTTTCTGGTGTATTACAGAATGACACACCATAAGCATGTTTTAGATTCAGACTCAGGTACACAAATATGTATCTAACCCAAGAAAACCTGATGTTATGACTGAAAGTTACCTCTAGTGCTTGGTTCATTCCTGAGTTGGAAGAGCTGAGCTTCTACTCTGGACAGTTGCTGCTGAAGTGTCTCTACTGTCTTCCTGTGCTCTTCTTGCAGATTCCTGACTTGATCTCTGAAATTGTTTCGGAGAGCTTCGTTCTGGGCTGTCAGCTGACTCAAAGTCTGGGCATGCTCTGTTTTCATGACCATGTTCTCAGATTGTATTGTGCAGAGCCTGAAAACAGAGTATACACAAAATAGAAAAAAACAGCAAAACAGTAATTTTTACATTTCAGAATTTTGGAAGTTTAAAGTACTTTTCAATTTTCAGGTGTATGATTATCTTAGAATGACTGTGCAACTTTTTTTCATTTAAATTCCTCTTTTTACAGGGAAAACCTAAGACTGAGAAATTTACACTTATTCCCTATCATACGAATGCACTGTGCTATTATAAACTCTTGATTTCTATTTCAGAATACAAAATTCAGACATTTTTGGGAAAAAATGGAAGCACTCTGGAAGACCCTAGAGACACTGGGGTCTAAACATTCTTAAATTCCAAAACTGCAACATGATTGTTTATACTGTCATACAGGACATGTCACTTACCTTATACTCCCCTTCCTTTAACATTTATGTACCAAAATGTTATGTGGGACTTCTGAAAACACAAGTTTTCAAGACGATAAATTTAATTGTTTTTAAGCTTCAACTTCCAGTGCAAAAGAGGGTAGAAGAGTGTAGTTGCTAGCAAGAAAAATGTCAGTAACACATCAATTGTACTTGGTTTGGAAGCACTCCAGAAGCAAGACAAAACTGTCACAAGCAATTAAACAAGTGCATGTATGGAAAGACTAAGCATTGGACTTGCCCTTATAAGCACACAACTTAAATATAGCCAGAGTAGCAAAGAGCTAGTCTCTCTTGGGTACAAAGGGAACCTACTGTGATATGGGTTGTTTCCAGAAAAATGCAGAACGACAATTTATTTGATTACAACAAATCATCATGTGGCTATCAAGAATAGATAAAACAGTACAAAGATAGAGACAAGAAGTCAACAGTTTCTAATACTAAGCTGTAATTTTTAATGAATATTTCATGTGAACTTCAAGACAAGAAAAGACCCCTATTAGGTAATTATGTGTTTTTTCAAGAAGTGATACAGATTAAAGGGACTGAATCTGAAAATATTGAGAATATATTGAAATATATTTGAAAATACTCAAAATATATTTTGAAAGAAATAGCAGATTAAGGTTGTGGCAAGCACAGACTTAAGAAAACCATACTTTCTGTAAGAAGGGCACTTGGTGGGTGCAGGAATGGACATTTTGTCAGTGAAATTGTTTGCTCTGCCTTTAATTACTTTATTTTCCTAATAGGAAACATCCATAGAGCGTTCAGCCCTGGAGCTCCCAACATAAGAAGGGCATGGACCTGTTGGAGTGAGTCCAGAGGAGGGCTACGAAGATGATCAGAGGACTGGAGCACCTCTCCTATGAAGACAGTCTGAAAGAGTTGGGGCTGTTCAGCCTGGAGAAGAGAAGGCGCCGGGGAGACCTTATTGCGGCCTTCCAGTACTCAAAGGGGGCTTACAGAAAAGATAGGGAGGGAGTGTAGTGATAGGATGAGGGGCAATGGTTTCAAATTAAAAGAGGCAAGATTTAGATTAGATATTTGGAAGAAATTCTTTACTGTGAGGGTGACGAGACACAGGAACAGACTGTCCAGAGAAGTTGCAGAGGCCCCGTGCCTGGAGGTGTTCAAGGCCAGGCTGGATGGGGCTCTGAGCAACCTGGTCAGGTCAACCTAGTGGGAGGTGTCCCTGCCCATGGCAGGGGGATTGGAACTAGATGGTCTTTAAGGTCTCTTCCAGCTCTAACCATTCTATGATGCTATGATAAAAATTCAGTTGAGCAGTCCAAGACAAAAATAGTGCTGAGTATTGGACTTAAAAATAGTCAACATACTTAAAAAATCTGATAGTTAACAGCTAGAAAGCTTGCAGAAATCTCAGGTTCCCTGATCAGCTACTATTTCGTTTTCATTGCTGAAATTTCTGAAGACTGATGAAAAATAGCCAACAGTCCTTCTGAAAATTCCTTTAACTTTCTGAACAGTTGTGCCCTTTCTTTGGCAACTACAGTTATAGGCAACTACAGGCCTAGCCCTTAAAGGTCATACAAAATAAAATATCTACATCTATTCATCAGCAGACCATACTTTTCACGGAGTTCTGCCTCTTTTGCAACAGTCTCTTGCAGCATCTTATTGTGTCTTTCCAGCAGGGTGTCATGTTCAGACTGCAACGCCTGGAGTTCAGATGCATTCGTCTGTGAATTATGCTGAGCATCTTGGAGCTTAACTTTAAGTTGATCTATCACCATTTCCAACTGTTCTCTACAAGGGGAAAAAAAGAAATAAACATACATTTAAAAAGAATTATATTATTTCAGAACCTGTATTATATCTACAACATTTTGGATAGCTGATCTAAATTGCTTATTAACTAAATCAATACAGCATCATGACAAAAAAAAAAAGTAGCTCAGAATGTGAGTGCACCATAAACAACTAGGAAATGTCTGATTGCGTTTCAGTATAGGTACAAATGGATTTATCACATCTCATCTGAACTGCTGGGAAAGTAACTATTGGGGTAGAAAGTGCGACTGCTACCACTTTCTACTTCAAGCTGGTTTGGAGGAACAAGCCAGAAGGAGAATAATATATGGGATGCAGATGGGAGAAACAATTTCTTCTTAAAAAAGGTGGAAGTTTTTTTGTTTGTTTAGTAAATGCACATCAGTTCAATGAGACTGAATATAGGAGACAAATGTTTGGAGGAGATTTTGAGCAAATGACTAGAAAGCAACAACAATCCATAAAAACAGATAAACTCTGTTAGTCACAAATAAATCAAAATCAGATATACCAAGAGGAAAAGTCTCATATTCTCCTTTTATGAATTCTGTACTTATATACAGTTCATGAGATAATGAAGATGTATATTTCATTAACCCTTAGAGTTGATACTTGTAAATCAATTCTTTAAAAACTACATCATCTGGTTATTGCTTGATTACTTGTCCACTTCGTTTCCAAGGTGACCCTTTCACATAAACCTAACAATACCAGAACTTTTTAAAATTCTGCAAAAAGGAGAGACAAAGAAATGCAACTCTTGCAGTTTGCTTGCTTCAAAGAAAAGAAGGGGTAGATGTATTTAAAAAGTCCCAAAGATACCATAAAATCAAAGTCCTCTAACAAAGCAGAAGTCTCCCTCTTGTGGATTTTCAGCAGCAATTGCATGTACTCTTTTAAGATCTACGTCAGAAATTACTTTTGACATCTTACACATAAATGCAGTCTGTCACCAAGGACAGCTATCAATAACTTATAAAAATAACTTACAGAAACTAATCTACTTTTGAAGTAGGTTCACACATTTTCTGAAGTGAATCTGAATTTACCTGGCTTACAACTACACTTAAATGATTTTCAGAGAAGCTTTGGCAGTGTAACTTTTTTTTCCAAGTCTTTCCTCATATAACAGTTTATAAGACAGCAGTATTTCATAAATCTGAATTAATTGGCAGGCAGAGCTTTACATACACTAAACCATTCCTTCCTGAAAAAGTTCAAAGTGAGTGCAGCTGAACAGTACCAATCTGCTCTGCTCTTCTTCATTGGAAATGGTACTTTGCTGCAATACTTTATATCTGAGAAAATGACGTGTCAAGTCTACACAGAAGATGCTGGCTCATTTCTGCTCATGAGAATCATAAGAATCTTTCTAACACCTTACTTCTCCCTCTGACTGTAACAACAGGTAATCTACACAAAAATAAATGCTGAAAAAGACAAATTAAGGAATTAGAAACTAACATAGTACCACCATGGTACAAACTGATGATCTTTCTTCTGTTCAAATACGCAGAGCCACAGTTAGATTACAGATCAGATAATGTTTATAGAAATAGAGTTGTGTTTGGTTTTTTTAAAGCCCAAGTAACTGGGGAAGCAAACTGCCTCCCTTCTGATATTTTCCTTACTGAAGCAAAGAATTAAGTAGCCGAACTCCCTTGTTGGTCAGAAATTAGCAAGGTAAACACTATAACTCAAGTATCAGTATTTTATATATTCTGTATGCTTATAAAAATTTTAGTTTTACCTTTCTTGTTTGGCTCCCTCAGATTCAGTCTGAGAAGCAGATTTATTCTTTTGCTGTTTTAGAACATTATGAACACGGACTTTGTAGCTCTCAAATTCAGAAGTAACAGATGCTTGTTCAGCCTATAAGATAAAAAAAAAGCATTAATAAGCTATGCTATTAACTATTGCTCCCTTATTTTCCTAAAACAAAATGCATCTTACATTGACAAAAAAAATTATGAACCACCTGTTGCATTTTCTTATAGACTTTAATTGAATGTCATAAAACGTGAAACTTGAGAGACGCTCATCTTCAACATTATCAGTATTAAAGAAAAGAAAGAATACTTGCAAATTCAAAAATTGCATTCAACAGAGATTCAGAAGCAAGGGGTTCTATCAAACAGCTTTAAATGAAGGCAAACGTGAAGGATAAAAAGGGATAATTCTGTTTTCCTTTTATACTACCCAAGTGAATTAAATCTAGTATGCCTTAAAGTTATGCATAATTTTGAGGATTTAAGTCAGTCTTGTAATGGTAATACACAGCACAAGATATAATACTTTAGTTGATTGTAAGGCTGTTTGGTCTCCTCTTCTAAATTCAGCTGATACATGAGTTTCTGTGTACATACAGAAAATTACCTCACAACATAGTAGCTTCGTCCTTGACTGTACACTATACAGCAAGAATTATTTCCATCCTTCAAGTACTCACGTTGTATAGTCCTCAAAGAAAACACAAATGCAGGTTTTCATTCTTGGATCTTAGGAGAAGCTCATGGATTCATTAGTCATCCTTGAGATGACTAAAATGCTCTCATCTCCAAGTGGAGAAGTTCGGTAAGTTTCTCCTCAGCTGAACTGGTGAGGGAAATTTCACAGCACTGACCCTGGTTAGCCACTGCTCCAGCTTTTCTGGAGTCTGTAACATTGTGGGCATTTTCTTTAAATTAATCCTTCTCTTTCCTTCCTGTCAAACTATGTGAGTTAGACTATTCATAAGTCTTCAGGTACACAGCCTTAAATGTCAGCATGACTTTTGCCTTCTAACCTAGTATTCGCTTTGGTGTCTACCTTTCCTTTAGACAGAATTTTCCTTTGTTAATAACCTTGTATTAATACCTATTTTCTAGATGTAGAGCACCTAAAGAGGAAGGCTAATCTTCCAACAGCTTCAAGCCATGCCATCGTGGAAGATCTACACCCTTACTGGTTTTGCAACATCAAGGAGCAAGCCATCATGGATAGGTATCATAAGTCCCCAGTTATGAATAATGCATTTGTAAAACCATGATCCATATCTACCAGTACAACTCAGGTAAGTCTCCTGTAGCAGCAACCACAAAGTTTGTCCATTTCAGTTCACCTTTTTTAAATATAGTTTTTTTGAGAGGCTGCGCTCAACTTACTTATCTGCAGGATACACACCTATCACACAAAAGGGGCCATAGTGTGGAACAGTAATCTCCACAAAGATAGTTTGAACATAACAGTCCTACTATATTCTGAATCTGTCTGTCTCCAATGCAAACACTAGACTCCAGGAACACCTAACACACTGCCATATGGACAGAAACACAGAAACAGTAAAAACCTCAGCAATAGTGTCAGTTTCACATGTAGCTCAGCTGCCAATTAAGAAGCTGTTCATATACCAGCATATTAAAAGGTGCTTGCAAATATATTTTTCACTTTTTTTTTTAAAGTGGTATCTGTGTTAACTGTTTTTGTATGGAGCAAATCATATTCCCTTTCTGTTTGTTCTTCCCTCCTTTTCTTTAAAGCCTTCTTCCCTTGCACCCCCTCCCTGTGTATACATGCTGATCATCTTAAATGAACTCTGACTCCCCACTACAAGGTTTTACCTACTGGAAATTACAAGAGTGCAGTCCAGACGTTCCACCACCAGTGATACCAGACAATGAGGACAGTCTCTGGCTTGTCCTCTATATAACTAAAATACACTAAGTACTGGGATAATTCCCAATTTGTGACAGACAAAAAAAAAAACAAGAGTGAAAGATCCACAAAATATTTTTAGAGCAGCAGACAGCGTGCAGTAAAGCTTCCTTCTAAAGTCTCTGACATTACTTCTTCCACTAAAGTCCACTAAAGTACCTGGGCTGCTCTGCACTCTTCTTGCAAGCTTGCCATTTTTTGCTGGTAGGCACTCAACATACGCTGGTGTTGCTCTGAAGAAGTTCGCAGGTGTTCCTGAACTTTATGCTTTTCTGATGTTAGTACAGCAACTTGAATCTGAAAAAGTCAGTTGAAAACTTCACTATGACAAAACTTTTTCTTCCCTCTCTGAGGCCATATGCCACAGATCACATAGGATTCTACTATAGTTAATTCCTGCACAGAACTGGTAAATATCAAATTACAATCCAATAAAAAAAAAAGACATGGTTTAAAATGTACTTAATAAAAAAAAAAAAAGATGTTTTTTAAAGAGAGAATTGAAGAGAAAGTAACAGTGGTGAAATGGAAGCATTTAAGAAAGCCAATCCCTCTCCCTTCCCCTCCCTGCTACCTTTCATTACATTCAATTCCTATTCTGTCCAAACAACAGAATTTATACAGATGGCAAACACTTGAGATTTCCAATTATGATGTTGCATTCTTTTGTTTTTAAACTAAGCAACTTCCTTTTTTATAGAACTATACTAAGGCATATCCCAGTTACAAGCTTCAAATTATGCAGTTCTCTTTTTTGGTGGAAAGGGAAAGAAAAGAGGAACAAGAAAGGTTAAAGCTGTTTAAACAACATCACAAGGGGAATATTTGGGAAAGGAGCAAACAGACAAAAGTCATTCAAGAAAAAGAACAAGTACCCAAGCAATAAAAATAACACCTTTTCATTCTTCAGTGTATATTCCATCCACCCCGTACAAATCACATCCTTATTACTTAAATAAAAAAACCTTATACTAACAAAGAAGTGAAGTTTCTTGCCTTATAGGCTTCCACTTGTTGTTGACTGGCTTCCAGTTCCCCTTTTAATGATGCCTGCAACATTAGATGGTCATTTTCCTGCATGATAAAATTATCTGGTTATTAAAGAACCCCAAACCTCAGCAACTTAATAGTTCAGCTATCAGCTGATTATTTATTTACTTATTTTTTTACGGAATATACAGTCAATGACATTGGGACTTACAGCTTGTTTTGAATCAGCCAGTTCTTTTTTGGTTTTCACCAGGAGTTGTTTTATCTTGGCATTTCTTTCCTCATCCTGTTGCACAGTTGACTGAAGTGACTCTAATGCAGAAAACAGCAGTTTTACACAAAAGAAACTTCCCTCCTATATTTCCTTAAAAGTATTGGAAAATATTTAAGCAAATTCTGATAAGACTTCTTAAGAGCTGCAAACAAGTAGCTTACAGTAAGTTTAGTATCCAATTTCCAAGTATCACAAAGATCTTCTAATAAATCAAATTGTTTTAAGACTTACAGTTAAGGATAAGAAAAAATGAAATTTTTAACCACATGCTAACTAAAAAGTTTTATGTGTGTATTATGTCAGAATGAAAATTTCTGACTTTCAGAACTTATGATTAACTTAATGAGGTAAGAATCACCGTTTATTGGGCAGGCAATTTGGCTTTTATTTGCTGTATACAAGACGAAGTGACTGATGCCCTACTAAAGTTTCCTTTATGGAAAAGTAATTCTGACTATGTATCTGTTTAGTATTCCTTGCAAAACTTACCCTCACTCATCAACTTGAGTTGTTTGTGAATTGTATTTTTTATCATTACTAACTATACCATAAAGACTCATGCACAGTTTATATTTTACTCACTTATTTCTTCCTGTAGGGTCTCTTGCTTCTGTTTCTGAATTCCTGTCTCTTGCTCAAGATCTTCTATTCTACTGTCTTTATCAGTAATCTTCTGATTAAGTTCTTTTACTAGCCTTTCATAATCAGCTATTTCCATATCCATCAGTGTACTCTTTTGAGCATCCTGCAAGTTACACACAATCAAGTTACTGCTTACAATCTGCCTTGGCTGCTAAGAACTTTCTTTTTTAAATTATATTAAAAAACTATATTGCCTATCAAACAAAAACTTTATTACTACCCACATCCACAAGCAACACCCATTCATCAGCTTTCCATATCCACAGTAAATAACCTGCTTTCAAACAAGAACCAGAAGCTTTGAAAAACCTGTTGCTAGTTTTAACAGTTTTACCAGCAGGTATTTTGCAGATATTGGTTTCTATCATTTTCGGTCCTTACAACAAGGGCAGCTTCTGAATAGTGCACCATACAAGTACTCCAGACATCTGAATTCTATTTCTTTTTCTACTCATGACAGGCACATAACCCAAGCTAAAACAAACTAACAAAAAAATTAAAAAACCCCAAACCCAAAAGTACATATCAGCTCTCCAAACACAACACCATGGGTAAAAACCCTCGAGTTTTCCCTTTTGCAAACCTTGCGCTTTAAAAATCCTCAGAACAGAAAGGGAGGCATTCAACACAGCAAGATGGGCCAAAATCTTTGGTAGTCCATTAAGCACTAACATGAACAGTAGCTCTACCTTTCTGGCCAGCTCTAGGTCTTGCATAGTTTTCTGCAGGTGTTTCTTTTCCTTCTGAAGTTGCATTTGAAGCTCCTCCATTTCTCGGAGAGCACTACTGTGTTCCTGAAATTTAAATACTTCACAATTATGCAGTCCAATTTCAAAATGGATGTCAGCATCTATTTACACTTCACACACACACACTTCGGTTGCACAAAGATAAAAGATTATTTCTTTTGAGGAAATCACTGGGAACCAAAGGAAAACACAGAAGATTATGAAGTGTTTTTCACATTCTGTAACAACCCCCTATCTACTCTAAGTGGCAGTCTTGCAAAATTCTTTCAATGCACAGACCAAGCCTTCAAAAAAGACAGAGTCAAGTAACAAGAAGAGACAGTGTGAAGCTTGTTCTATAACAACGCAGTTTACAAGGTCTAACACAAGTCACAGCCACTGAAAATAATGCTTCAGCCCATTTGCTATCTCTACAGACTACTACCTTTGTTTTCTGTTCTTTTAGAAGCTTTTCAGCTTCTAGTTCTTTGTCAGCCTTTGCCTTGGCTTTTTGTATCTCCAGTATCTGAGCTTCCAGCAGCTTAGCATTATATTGCAGTGTTTCAACACGAGCCAGGAGGTCTTCGTTAGCAGACTGTAACTGATCATGCTGAAAGGACCACAGTGGAAAGATAAAAACATAAGCTGAATGTGCATGTGACTGACAAATAATATATTGTCTATATTTAAAAAGCAAACACCAATTTCTACCCAACTCCCTTGGAAATAGCACTCCTACAGATGAGTCCTGACCATCTTAATTGTTTTAAACTGGATTAAGAAATAGGCAAAATTAGAGTCACTAGCACAATTTGATTATTTAGTTCAGAGTTCATTTGCCTAGCTTTCTGTAAGATGGCTAGAGTTACAAGAAATCTGAAAAAAAAATAAATCCCAACATTTATGCTTTCATCCCACAATAATAGGTAAGGTTCAAGTACTTATTGCCCCACTTCAAATACAGCTGCTGTATTTATAAATAAATGAATCACACTATTCATAGAAAAGATTTAACCGCAGCACCATCAAGCCTTCAGTGAGATATCAGTACACAGTAAGAACTCCTCCTGTATCTGAACTATTTTTGCAATGATTTTAACAGATTTTATTTTGATATCTTCAATGCTTTATCTCAGTCTATATTATACAGATTAAGGATAAAATATAAGTGAAACAATTACTTAAGTGAAAATAGTGCCAATTACCTAAACAGTGTTTTTATTTACACAAAATTCTTCGTAACAAATGTAAAAAATTCCGTGTCTGCATAATAAGCAGAATATATGCTACTATTTGTCATTTCTTCCTATGCTTTTCACTACTAGCTTCCATTTATAAGGAAACGGTGACCTAGGTGGATCTTCAGTGTAATTATGTATGGAGCCTGAGAGTTTAAATCGTAAATCTCAAACCCATATCAGTTAGGTTTGCAGCAGTGTCTCACAGCTGTTTAATTACCAACTTAGACTCTTCTGAATGCCACTACAGTTCTCCACAATGCATCCTTAAAGTCTCCTCTTTGAAAGGATGCAAACCCCATAATTAATTAGTATGTTTAAACACCATTGATTAAATAACAAAAACACATTTTGTCAAAGAAACAGAAGAAAATAAATGTAACTTAGAAGTTACTGTACTTCATAAGAACTGTAGGTGTGAAATCAGAGAAACAGGGCAAGTTTGATACTTTGTTTTTATATCTGGTACATGCAGCAGAGTTTCATGTCCAACCCAAGCCAGAATTGATCACATGCCTTTCTCTGTAAGTTGACCTGGGATAAATTAAACTCTATCTATTGAAAAAGCCAGACATTCTAGATATATTTACCTTTTTCACAGCCCAGATAAGATACCAGGTGTTGAAAAAAAAAAACCCACCAAAAACCCAACAACTGAAAAAACACAACCACCTGAATTTCAAGTCATTATCCAAAACATATTTTGATTATGAAACTATATATAGTAACAAGCACATTAATAAAACTTACACTCAGTAAGCAAAATAATTTTTACTGTAATTATCAATAGATCAGACACACATACTGAACTGACCTGCTGGGATGCCACCTGTAGCTGTCTTGTGAGGTCATCTATCTGACGTTCAAGATTACTTGCTCTGCCTTTTTCAGAATCCAGCTGTTCTCCTTGTTTATCGTATTCCATCAAAAGATTCTTAACACATACAAACACAAAACCAACTTTTTTTTACAATATACATTGAATAAGCATATTCTGTATCTCAGATGCTTACTTATCTTCTGAATATTTCAGCACATGAGTTGTCTTACTGCAACATCAGAAATATCAGAATGACATTAAAGCTATCATTCCATTACAGGCTCTGGGAGAAACCCTGAAAAGGGATTCCAGAATATTCTAGAAATTCTAGAATAATTCAGGTTGGAAGAGACTTCAAGCAGTCTACATTCAACCTCCTGCTTAAAGCAGGGCCAGCAGTGAGATCAGACCAGGTTGCTCAGAGCCTTGTCCAGTCAGGTCTTTCCAAGGACCTGCCTCCAAGGACAGAGATGGCACTACACCTCTGGGCAACCTGTTCCAAAGCTCAACCATCTTCATAGGGTAAAAAAGTTTATCCATGTATTCAGTCGGAATCTCACATTTCAGTTTAGGACTACTGTCTATCATCTTGCACCACCATTAATAACCTATTTCCTGATAACGTCTTTGTAGGTACTGGAAGGCTGCTTACTAGGTCCCTTTGAAGTATTCTCCAAGCTGAGTAATTTCTCAGCCTTGTACATCACATATTTCAGTCCCTTGACCATCCTGGTAACCCTCCACTGAAATCACTTCAGGTTACCAATGTCTTTCTTGTATTTGGGGGAAGAAGGAGGGACAAGACTGACTGCAATACTCCCAGTGATGTCATAGAATTATGGAATCACTGCTAAAACCACCGCTAAACCATGTCCCTAAGCACCACATCTACAAGTCTTTTAAATACCTCCAGGGATGGTGACTCAACCACTTCCCTGGACAGCCTGCTCCAATGCTTGACAATCCCTTTGGTGAAGAAGTCTTTCCTAATATCCAATATAAACCTCCCCTGGTGCAACTTGAGGCTGTTTCATCCTATCACTTGCTACTTGAGAAAAAAGACTGACACCTACTTTGCTACAACCTCCTTTCGTGTAGCTGTAAAGAGTGATAAGATCTCCCTTCAGCCTCCTTTTCTCCAGGCTAAACAATCCCACTTCCCTCAGCTGCTCCTCATAGGACTTGTGCTCTAGACCCTTCACCTTCATGGGATTGCTGACCAAAGACATGTAACAACCTCCCTTGACCTACTAGGCGTACTCCTGTTCTTGCAACCCAGGATACTGCAGCCGCCTTTGGTACCTGAACACAGTTTCCTCATTCTCAGTGTACTGCCTAACAAAACCCTGAAATTCTTTTCAGCAGCAACACAGTCCCCAGCTTGTATTGAGTCCCTCTCTCCCACATGAAGAAATTTGTATCTGTCTTTGTTGAACTTTAAAAGGTTTCTGTCAGCCCATTCCTCACACCTGTCTAGATCCCTCTGAATGGAATCCCTGCCCTCATGTCTATTGACTGGTTCCCAATTAGGAATAATCAGAGAGCTTGATGAATGTGCACTCCATCATTTTCTCCAGGTCATTGTTAAAGTTCAACAGGACAGGTCCCAGCACAGACCCCTTCGGTACCCGATTTGTTATTGGCATCTAGTACAAGCCATTAATCTCTACTCTGCGAGTCAAACCATGCAACTATTTTTTTATTATTATTTTTTTAAGTACCCATTCAGTTGTTTACCCATTTAGATTGTAATGTCTCAGTGCGGATACAAGGGTAGAGTGAGAGATCATCAAAAGCCTTCCTAAATTCAAGATCAGTGACATCCACTGTTCTCCTCTCATCCACAACTCCAACTGTTTTATCATGGCAGGTGATCAGATTAATCAGACACAATTTACTCTTGGTGAATCGATGCTGACTGTCCCCAGTCACTTGCTCCTGTTTTGTGTGCCCAGAGACGTGCTCCAAGAGGACTCACTCCCAGGGAATTGTTAGGTTATGTCTTTATCACTTAAGGACTTTCTAACTGATCCCCAATGTAACGTACTTTGAAAAATTCGTAACGATTTATGTTTTGTCTCAGCAACACATTGTTTGATACATATTATGCTACATCTAAAAGATTTAAAAATACCACCCAGTAGAAAGGAACCGCCTTATTTTCTTTTGACAGCTGCTGCTCAGTTTCGTTACTAGAACCTGACATTTCTTGATTTGGGTACTCAACTGCACTGACACAGCTTCATTTGCCAACCACACTTGTGCAAGTAAATAGCAATATATATCCAGGCTAGGCTTTAAAAGGAAAGTATTTTCTGACAGTTAACCTTTTATAAGTGTAGTACTATTCTTACCTTATAGCTTTCAGCTCCTTGAATAACATCTTTCATTGAAGCAGACAACTGATCTTTTTCTGATCGAACCAACTCCAATTCTTCCCTCAGCGTCTGCATCTTATTAAAAAGAAGTGTGTCATTAAAATAGAACCCCACACGCAGAATGTTCTTCATATTAAAAAGCAGTAAGGGTACCTCTTTTCGGCTGACATCTAATTCTTTCTTTGCTTTCACAGCAACCACCTTAATTTTATTTAGCTTCTCTCCTTTTTCTGCAGATTCTTTTTCCAGTCTTCCTAAAATAAATAAATAAGTGAAAAATTACACCTCTCTTCTCCCCCAAGAAATGAAATAAAATTCAATTAGAACACAAATACCAGCATTACTTCAAAACAAAACAAAATATAAAGCAGGGGGAGACATTCAAATATTTCATTCAGTTAGGCATTTAAATTTAATTTGAAGCTAAACCATCCAGCTGCATAGACAGCTTAGGAACAATCCTTCCCTGTTTCAGAGGCTTCCATCACAGTTAACGTTAAGAGTCATATTCCTGTCTACTTCTACATATAGTTGTAACAACTCGGAAGCATTTTCTTTCTAATGTGTTGGGACAACTACAATGAGGCAACAGTAGTTATGGCAAAGTGTTGCTTTCCTCTCCTCTCCTCTTGGCAGCCTTAGGGATTCTTATTGACACAATTGCTTCCCATATTTAAAAAATAAAGATGAAATCCACTACACTGTTTATAGCCAAATGTACACAGGAGGAAAAGACCTTAAGAAATACCAAATGATAACTGACTTCAGATTGCTAACAATCTTTTAAATCCCTAATGGGAGGAATATTGTAGGAAGATGCATTGATATCTACTTCCCCACCCTCCTTGGCTTGTAGGAAATACAGGACAATTATGCAGAGAAAGAAAAACTAACAAACCAAAAACCCCAAACGGTTTACATAAAAAAGAACAGTGGGAAAGATACCAATTTTTTCTTCAAGCTCTGCTACTGAAGACTGTTGGTCAGTTTTCTCAGTCACTGTCTCCATTAAATTCTGTATTATAAACAAAGATATAAGAAGTATTACAAAAATTTATTTGTGATATTTGTTTTTCCCCTAACAAGCCACCAGAAGTTTCAGCTACAGCTGGACTGTGTCTATGTTCTTACTACCAAGAAAGTCTTTATGTGCAATTTCATATCAGTTTGGTAACTGAAAAGCATACTTATGTTGAAAAGAAAACATTCCAACATTGTAACAGCTACCTTCCATCCTGTCCAAGGACAAGAAATGGGAGACCATTAATTCTGCAGCTGTCAGTTTTACATAACCACCAATTCCCAAGACCTGAAGTCAGGAGTAGCTAATGCAGATCAAGGAGCAGTTTTGTTTGAGATGGAGCCACAGAGTTAGAGGTGAAAGATTATGAGGCCAGTTAGTCCCTCTAGTTAAATGATCACTTTGACAGGAAGAGAGGTTCAAGTACAGCAACTTTTGTCAAAATAGCACTATGATTGGGTTTGTGTCATTGTTTTTTTTTCCTGGGGGGAGGGAGGGGATTTTGAGGTGCTAGGAAACTCAGAAACATGTGCTTTCTAGAAGGGAAACTCACTTTCAGGCCAAGGAAAAAAAAAAGAGAGAATTGAAAGTATTTTTTGAACCTTAATTCTGAAGACTTTAGAGGTTTAGTCTGTATACTTCAATAACAAAATATAACCTTTAGAGAACTCAGTTCGTCTTTCACATTTCTAAGTTCAGTTTCCTTTTGTTCCAGAATGAAATTTAAGTCGTCTTGTTTTTCTGATCCTTTTTGCTGTTCTTGTATTTGACTTTCATAAAAAGCAAGTTTTTGAGTGATCTCTGCAATATTAGCTAAAGGATCTTGATTTTCAATCCTTGCTTTTTCACTGGCATTCTTCAGCTCCTGGATATCATGTTGAAGTGCTTCTTTTTCAGACAACACTCCTTCCAATTCTTCTCTCAAGAGATCTTTTTCTTTTTCAAAATCCTGAATCAGGGATCTATGTTCTGTATATTGAGCTGCATTTTCTTCCTCTAGTCTCTCAACTTCCCGTTGCAAACGAAGAACTTTCTCCTCATTCTGTAAAGCAAGGCATTGCTCTTCTTTCATTTTTGCCAAGCGTTCATTCGCAATTTGCAACAAGTTAAGAGAATCATATTCCTCATTAGAATCTGAAACACTGGACCCCACTTGCTCAAGTAAGTGGTACAGCTGAGCTCTTACAAGGGATCTGTGTTCTTGTTCATTTTCCAGCAACGTTGATATATGGTCTTTTTCTGCAGTCATCATTTGTAGTTTCTTTTCTAAGTTTTCAGACTGCTCTTTCAACACTAACCAACCATCTTTTTCAGATGTAATCTTTTTCAGCTCTTCACTTAATTCACCTTTTTCCTGAATGATTTTCTTATTTTCCTCACAAAGAGTATATACTTCAGATGAAAGGTTCTCTCTCTCACGCACCAGAGATTCAATCTGGTTTTCCAGTTGCTCTAGCATTTGAGCATTTTCACTCTTCCTAGTTAAAGCTTCATTCAGTCTCCCTGTTAATTCCTCCACTTTTTTCTTCAGGTCGCTATTGTACTGGTTAGCAACATCTACTTCTTGCTGAAGTTCCTGAACTTTTCCTTGTTCTTGCTTGCACCTTTCCTGAAGGGTTTCTCTCTCTTCATTCAAGCATTTCACTTCATTTAAAATATCCTTATTTTGATCAGTAAGAGCAATGATCTTCTCTTCCAGTTCTTTCATAGCAGTCTCTTTTTGGTCGATGGAGCTTGTTATTATGTTATTCTCCTCCTGAAGACTAACAATTTTACATTTCAGTTCTTCTATCTCTAGCTGATTAGATGACAATTTTTCTGTTTCTTCCCGGAGGCGATTCACAGTTTCAAGAAGAACATCCTTTTCATTGAAAGCAGCTCGGAGTTTCTGTTGCAGTTCACTGACATCAGAAGCTTGCTGTTGTTTCATTGACTCAAACTCCTGGCTGATCTTTCCAGCAGACTCCCCTAGCTCAGTCTGTAGAGTTTCCATTGTTTCTCTCAGGCTGTTGTAATTGGACACCGCTTCTTCTTTCTCCTGAGTTAGCTTTTCAAGTTGCTCTCTAAGTTCCTGCATTTCAAAAACTAATGCCATTTTTTCTTTTTCAGAACCAGATAATAAAGTTTCATTTAGTTCAGAAATTTCTCTCTTATGTTGCTCTTTCAGAGTTTGAGTCTCTAACTTGTGCTCTTTTACAGCGGTTTCACAGTGCTGTCTTGCTGCTTGAAGCTCCAACTTTAATTTTTCGATTACACAACAGTAATCTTCTTTAGTAAGCTGCAATTCGTTTATCTTAAAGTCCAAGTCTTCCCGCTCATGGAAGTACTCATCCTTTATGCGATGGATTTCCTCTTCCAGTTTTAGTTTAACATTACTCATGTAAGTTAACTCATCTTTCAGTATGCTATGTTGGGACTGGAGCTCTTCTAAACTGTACTCCAGGTGCCTAACCTTTTCTTCCATTTTTGCTTCTATACAAGGTTCTTCTTGTGTATCTACAACATCTATCTTGTTTTCATTTTTATTTAAGACTTCTCTCAGCTGCTCTAAGTCACATTCACACTGGTCAGTACGAGCACACATTTCATCCTTCGCATTTTTCTCTTTTTTTAAGCTCTCCTCTGCCAAATTGTGCTGTAACTGATTTATCTGATTTTGCTTTTCTTCATTTTCTTTATATGATAATTCAATCCGATGCATCAACTCTGACACTTCTTCCTGATGGGCAATTTTTAATTTTTTAAGCTCTTCATTCAGATTTTTTATTTCATTATGGTAACACTGAGAGTTGCTTTTAATAGTTTCTTGCAGATCTGTCACTTCTTTGTTTTTGTCCTCATTCACAGTTTCCAGCTGCTTGCTCAGACACAAAATTTGCTCCTCATAAGTAGATTTAATTCTTTGGACATCATCTTGTAATCTTTTAACTTCTTTTTGACTATCACTATGACATTCAATCTGTTCCACCAGCCCCATCTGTTTCTTCACTTGTTCCTCTAATTCCATTTTCAGCTTTGTTAAGTCCTCATTGTGTTTGCATTGTGCATTTGCTAATTCACTCTTCAGAGATTTTATTTCTTTCAGAGAGTCAATACTTGATTGCTCCAGTTGCTTCTGCAATTCTTCTGTCTTAGCCACTGCAGCCTAAACAAACAAGCAAGTTATTAAATACTGGTAATTTAGAAAACAATTTCCAAATAAACTGTTTACAATAATGAATTAAAAGAGTTAGAGGTCCTTAGTTTTAAGAATTGCTATAGTTTTTAAATATCTAACTATATTAGGACAACTCAATTCCGAAGACACTGCAGATAGTACAAAAACATTCACAGAATAAGAAAGGAAAACTAGCTCTTAAATCGTGTTTATGAGCATAATTTCACAAAATGGTCATGAGAGACTTCAGCTTTAGCAACTATTCTGATAATGTATTACAGACAGAATTACTTTTAGTACATCAAATTCAAGTACCTGGAATATAACAATGTTCATCAACTGCAAGCAATTCATGCTTCACTTTATTATTAATTGAGATTACTGACACAATATAGATGCCTTGGCTGACAGGCTCCTTCCTACGAATATCTAAATGTAAACCTCGTATTTCCGTTGGAAAGACAGAGCTGACTGATTAAAGCCATCACGTATGTAGGCTACTAATGTGCATGCTGAATTATTTTTGAACAGCTTTGGATCTAGCTGATGCATATAAGAATTTTATCTCTATTGTTAGTCCTACAAAAACCATAAATTAGGGAGTATAGAGAAAATATGCTTTAACATATGAAACCTTTAGATTTTTTTTTTTTTAAGGTAAAACAGAACACAGGTAAGTGAAGAAAAAGATTCAAATGGAAACAAAATACACAACAAACAAAACTAGAAAATAAAGATAAACATAATTCTGAAATATTTTACTAATATCCTATTGCTTATTTCAGTACCTCTGCTTCTTGTTTTCTTTGAATATTTTCTTTTTTCAGAGCCACACACTGCTGCTGACTTTCAGCTTTTTCCAGAAGTACAACATCCAGTCTTTCTGTGAGAGCCTAATTTTAAAGGAGAAAGATCACTGAAATAAGGGTTTCTTAACAACGGAAGCCTAAACAATTTTTGCAAACCATAGGACCTCACATATTGGTCATGACTTTTTTTGTCAATTAAACAGATGAGTCTGATTTAAAAGTTACTTTCATCCCAAATATGACAGATATGGAACATGCAGACTAAAACAATGATGTTGAGTACTAGGGTCTGTTCAAAATCATATTTCTGATGAGCTTTTTTTTTTTTTATCACCAGGTGGTGGTGGAGGAGCTTCACTTCCGTAGAAATCTCTATCCAAATTATTAAAAACAATTTCCCAGTTGATAAATACCTCCTCACTACAAATTTTCACTTTCATATGCTGTCTATGACCCTTACTTTGAGAAAGACAGATGTTCTTGCCACTTAAAAAAAAATCCAGTTACTTTCCTAAAAGTATTTCTTGTGACATGCAACTTTAATTATGTGTTTCTGATCTCATCAAATGACAGTCTCAGAAGTTTTCTAAATGGCTGAAGTCTTTCCGCAGTGGTCATTCTAAAAATAAACAAAAGCCTGTCTAACCAGCTACACAAGGAAAAAGCCTTGCTGAGGAAGTTGCGCTATTTTGTACTATTCCTCACAGAACTAATAATGTTTTCCGAGAAGTGGAGTGAGGATGTGGAGGGACAAGGAAGAAAAAAGAGGGTTTTGGAAGTGTCTTGAATCCCTGAAAATTGATTACATTCAATTTGAATAACAGTTTTAAAGCTATTTACCAAATAATTTCTGTAGATGTATTTCAGCTAAAATTATATAATGCATTAGAAACCCATTACATATTCCTACCTGAATAATATCATCAGCTCCTCCAGCAGCTGCTTTAGATCTGAGTTCTTCAATCTCTTTCTCTAGTTCTTAAAAAAGTATAGAAATTTCACAGCATGAATTGATGCTCCATCACAATAGCAAATTACTAGTAAATCCAGCACCTAACAACACTTCTATTCAAATTAGACATGTCTTTTACTTAGTCAATTTTTGTTTGTTACTGAGTGATGGAAAGACAACAAACATTCAGTATTACTTCCCCAGTCCTGACATTTAGCATGGTTTCCTGAGGAAACAAAGCTTCCTTGTTTGGGTAGAGGGACAACAGATAAGAATTCTTTTGATGATTGTCTTACCTTCTATTTCATGATCAACTTAAGCCAGAGAAAAGATATTCAGTTCCTACTGGTTCTCTAAAAATAGGCAGCAGGTAGAAGAACAAGATCTTATGAACAACCCCTCCGAGGAAAAACCCAGTATAGCCCATTCCTATCCTTATTGTTTCACTGGGCAGCTACCAGCAGTTGGTGTAACTGTAACTCCAAACAAGGGGAAGTGACCAAGTAGTGGGCCACTGGATGAAAAGGGACAGCAGAGAGGAGAGGGACAGCACATGACAGCACAGATTTATACAGGATACTTCTAGGTGGTTAACACAAAAGTTTGTTTTGTCTATTTTACAATTTCTTGTTAAAAAAAAGTAAATGATCAAATATAAAATAGCTATTTTAAAGAAGCCATCATACTCTACAACAATACTATTTATAGAAAAATCTCAGAGACATTCCCCCTTCTGTCTGCTTCCTGAAAAGCAACAAGTATCCCTGCAACAGATACAGGAAACAGACAAATCCCACTTCAACTCTTGCACAGGCTACGCTGCTCTATCATGCCACACTGCCAGATCAAAATTAATTTAATACCTGACAAAAGCAAAGCTTCTTTATCTTCCCTTACTTGCCCTAAGGACTTCAGTCCTTATGGTCCCACAAAAAAAAATAGTGGAATTGCAGAAAAAAAATATAGGATATTTGCCTGGAATTTAAATCTGTCTAGCAAAAATACGCAGTGATATTAGGAAAGGTCAGACAGTACCAAGAATTAAGGCAGAAATTGTTCTCTTTCCAGTAAGGTACCTGTACATCTTGACTTTACTTTCTGTATAAGCATCACTTGCTTTTTGGCAAACTTGATGAGATCTTCTTTGGGCAATGTGTCCAGCTGTAAAAAAGTATGTATTAGAGAAACCAGGTTCCTCTAACCCAGAGGTAAACAGAAAACAGGGCATATTAGCATCCAACTTCCAAAAAAGTTAAGGTTTAGGGCAAGAAACTGTCTTACTACACATTTGCAAGAACAATAACAGTCCAAATTACTGCTGTTCTGTTATCCAAGTCTGTTATTTCAAGTGCAATAACAGAAACTACTCCTAATCCTGTACTTTTCCGAAATCATTCTAGAGCACATAACTGGGCGGCATCAGTTAGACAGGAAACCTCAGCTGGGAAGGGTTACAATTCAGTAATATAATTTGAAAAAGGTTTTGAAGATAGCACGCAGACCTAACACTGACATTGTTTAAATTTGTTTCCAACATATGCAAAGAAGTCTATGTACATTATGAAACAGACTACTACCAAAACTGGATGCTCCTATTTCTCAAATATTATAACAGGAAGTGAACATATCAATTAGAGATTTTTTCCTCCCATGTTTTCCAAAACACCTTCGCCTAGTGTTTATAAATCAATTTTTCAAGAAGTCCAGAAGACAGGAAACTGTTTAAAAATACCTTTATTGTCTTCCTATTAGTCACAGCTTGCATGCTAAGCTGTAACACTTTCAACTACTGCTATCCAAATAAATTAGATCTGTGAGGCCTGATTACCTTTGATTTGCCTGATCCTGGTGTGACAGAAGACGCCACCATCTCTTGCCCAGCATCTTGAACCTACAACAAGATAAAGCACAATCTGCAGTAACTGAACTTTTTAATGTAAAACTACTGATGGAACTTACTGAAAGTCTGCAAACACTGAGAATAACTGAATATAGTGAGAGATCAAGAAAAAAATTAAAAATATATTTGTGGGACTAGTCAGAAGGATAACAGGAAAAAAATTGATAGAGATCTATTGAGATCAGTGCAATACAACAGCAGAATAGGAAATTCCAAACAAAAAAAACCCCTGATTTCCAAACCAGTATGATCTTATGATTCCATTACTGAATTGACATCTAGACTGATACACTGCTGAAAAATCATCTTATTTACAAGGCGTGACTCACTATCTTGTTCTTAAAAGACTCATTAAAACAAGGCACGAACAAAAAAAAAAACCTTGTACAGGAGCAGCAGTTAAATCAAACTTTGAGAACTTTTTGAACAATATCATCTTTCTTAAACACATTGTTTATCACTGGGATTGTTGGCCTAACAAATATATTTGAAGAGACTCTGCAAAGCCAGGGCTCTTTTGAACAAAATATAACCCTCTCCCTGCCTCTTTTTTTTTTTTTTTTTTTTTTTTTTNTTTTAAACACACTGGTTAGCACTAGAAGTGCAGGCCTGACATACTTATTTGAAAAAGCTCTACAAATTCTGGGCTCCCTAGTCCTAACATACATGCATAATGCCTTCTACTGTAAACTTACACAGAGCTAATCTGGGAGACTCTATGCTACTTTACAGTGGTTTATATGAGATATTCTTACCTATACTCAGGAACATGAGGGAACATGCATAACTAAGATGGGGCACAGGAAAATGGAACAGGCACTTCCAATATATTAAGGGCAGCATTTCCAAGCTTTCACCTTTACCCTGCTTCTTCCTTCATATTAACATATGTGTTTAAAAAGTGAAATATTAGTATTTTTATATATCTAGTTGTTTGTGTATGTGTGTCTATGTATACACACATACCTTCACTTCTATTTTGCTGCTCTCTTTATCCTGACAAGAAAATCCCTTATAATAGAAACTAAGGATCTAAACACTACTGTAATGGAAACACTAACAATTTAGAGAGAACAGCTGATACAGATAATAAGAAAGGTCATAATTAGAAATATGAGTTCAAGTACAGACCAAGGACAAAGTTGTCCCTCTCTGTATCGCATGGGCCAGTTTTTCTTGAGATGGCAAAAGCAAACTTATTAGAAAATAATGTGCCTGTTAAACATAAACACAGCATTTAAAAAAATAAACTAAACTATAAATTAAGGTTTCGGATTTTCTTGGTATCCAGGACCTTGTCAAAATTTACATTCTCAATATTTCTGCGCTGCAATTAGCAAAACACTGTTGCTACAAGCAGTATGCTTACACAGTATAATTAAGTAAAACAAATTATATGTACTGTTTAGAAAGTGATAGCACATATCTCTCCAGACTACAGTAAGGTCAGATGAATATACACATCACTTTTACTCTCCTTTAAGCTAACACACACAGACACAGAACCGCATGTCATGTAATACAATGCATCCAGTTTTGCTGTGCTGGTAACAGAAACCAAAAGCAGCTCGTGTAGAGGGCCTCGCCCGTTTTAATTAGAACAATGAGGAAGACGAGTTAATAAAAAACTTCTAAACTTTGCATTGATTAGGTGCACCCAAGC
Organism: Anarhynchus alexandrinus; assembly: GCA_008711295.1. NCBI lineage: Eukaryota > Metazoa > Chordata > Aves > Charadriiformes > Charadriidae > Anarhynchus > Anarhynchus alexandrinus. The sequence goes on from VUYV01000400.1 coordinate 536,541, forward strand.
TGTGAGCCAGCAGATAGTAAGTAAACTGCTAAGCACAACACTGAATCCTGCAAGGATTCGCAAGCTTCTATTCTATCATTCTGAAACCAGGGTATGCTTCCATACTTATATACATATACACACACTTTTTTTTTTTTTAATTTAAAGCCTACTTTACCTATACTAAGGCGTCTCCAAGCCACAGCTTAGCATGCTCTGCGCGTTTTAATTGCTTCCTACCCCTTACTTTTGCAATAGCTTGTACCCTTACAAAGCCTAACCGGTGCAGAACCGCAGGCTTCGATGCGACCCCGTGGCGGCGACGACCACAGCGAAGAGCGGTTTTCCGAGCAGCGCGCAACTTTTTAGGCATGCCCAACTCGGGCCGCACCGACTCACATCAAAACACGTTTGCGAGCTGCGATCGCTTCAGCCAACGGAGGCACCGAACCTCTATTGGAACGGCTGCAGCTCACGTACCCCACCCGCCACGCTGGCTACCGGCACCAACCGGCGGCCGGGCCCTGAGGCGAGCGGCGCCGCCTCGTCAGGCGCGACCGTTGGTCGCGCCTGACGAGGCGGCGCCGCTCGCCTCAGGGCCCGGCCGCCGGTTGGTG